>BLKM01000181.1:989855-1109259 GCA_013340265.1 Coptotermes formosanus
CCCCCCCCCCCCTCCCGAAGGAAAAATTCTGGGTGCGCACCTGACCGGCATGGTTGTTTTCCGACTTGAAACGTTACCGCGATTTGGGCCACACGGGCCCGCCAGTTGAGGTTATTTTGGGGAAGGGTCTGCAGAATTGGCGAGGCTTTCTAACTGATCTGCGAGGACAGGAAGTCGATACCCACTGATCTGGTGGGCACGACAGACCCGACATTGGCACTGTTAAGTGTAAGAGTGATCAACAACGTCAGTAAGTTCCACATCGCGTTCCCAGTCACGTTACGTGTCAGGTGCACCCTCAAACAAACAAGATCTCTCAAAGGTTGCCATGGTGACGGGTGTTGACGCCTTCCGTGGCAGTTCAAAAATAGCAGCTGTATAAACAGCCTGCAGCAGCGACATGAGACAGAGTGGGGGCCCAGGACAGGCAATATTAGTGACGGCCCAGCTTCTTGTATGGGCGTGAGGCTTCGTCATTCACACTGGAGGACGCTTTGGGATCCGGGCGATGAGCAAAGGACTGTCTAACCTGGAGGGGAAGAAATAAAGGGCTGTGAAAACCGCGTAATGAGCAGCTACGGAACTTGTAGTGTGCTGCTGGTGAAAACGAAACGAAGGGAAGGGCGGGTGAGGCATAACGCACGGTAGAAACAACAAATTAATACAAATCTTTGGTCTAAAAATACGAAGGGAATGGACCACCAGGAAGACGTACAATAAGATGGCTTAATAATAATAATAATAATAATAATAATAATAATAATAATAATAATAATAATAATAATAATAATAATAATAATAATCTATTAAAAATAGCGTGTGAGGGCGCGCACTGTATTGTCCTGGGCACGAACCGGTAGCGGGCTGGTGCACACGGTAATGAACAGTCGTACAGCTTTGTATATCATCATCACTCAAGCCACGTGTCACTGTTCTGTGCATCACCTACAGCCGCGTTTCAGCTTTTAAGGGTCCATAATCAGTATCACAGTATCCCATTTATGAGTATTCTGCCAACATTGTTTTGTCGTATTGATATCTCAAATTTCATGTGAGTTAGTATTTAAAACATTTCATACTATTTAAATTAAATTATATGGTTCCAGGTACCTACCCTGTAATATTCCATTATTATGAGCTATACGCTGTCGTCAGTTTACTGTAATAATTTGTTGCTGACTGTCCTTGCTGGCCCTCCTGTGTCATTCTGGTGCTGCATGTAAGTGCAGATTTTTGTGAGGTTATTATGACCGTCTCATTTTGCAGCCACTATATTCACCTCCCTTCATTGCTGCATCACTTTGGTTTTACTACTTTTGTCAATGCACTACTTCACAAGGCCAACACTGGCAGTGCATTCCTATACTGCATGTGGTGGTGTACAGACATGGCGTCTGTAGCAGATTCAGCAGACAGTGATACACAGTTCAAGTTGGTACTATTATACAAAATTTTATTATAAATAAAAGCCAAGTAATGCACCTCCGCCCCCTTAACCCTTTAAAGTCCAGTTTTTCCTTTATGTGTACCACAAGGTTTAACATTCACAAATTCTACCTTCTGTTCACACAGTGTATTTATGTGTCTTGTATGGATCTGAGAACAAACAGCGATTATTTCCCTATACAGCATTAACTGACTGGTTTGTATAACTGAGACGGAGTGTGTTTACTGCGTGCTATGAGCTGCTGCTTTTAATCAGGCCAAAATTGGCCTTTAAACGATTAAAAGACAGGAATTTTTTTAAACTATCTAAGCAATTACCAGCTTCACAAGCACTCTGTTCTACTGAGTTTGCGTAAACATGCTCAAACACTTCAATCACAAACTGTCCTGTGAATCACAGATACTCATATGGGATAATCCTTCATCAAGTAATCTTGCCACTTATGTCAGTAAGAATTTATCAAACCCACAAGATGTCAAAGGTGGCCATGGAGAAAATTAACATGGAGACAAAAGTGGGATGCTTACAGACTAGTTATGTCCCTTACGCACTCCACCATGTCAAATGGAGCAAACTGAACGCTTTCACTAGACCAACAAAAGTACATATTTAACACAAACACAGGACATTACAATAATGACAGGTATTAAACTGAGTCTTACATGACATTACCAAAAACCCTGTTCAAATTTCAAAGTGAAATGACTGGTCACACTGTGATGTCATGCATTGCAGCCCTTCAGCTACAGTATTAAACAGTATGCCTACATGTAATTTTCACTCCATGACATGCCTATGGAGACACAGAGCACCCCCAAAAATTTCTTCTGGTAAAAGTAGATACTGCCATACTGGTTCACCAGTCCCTCCATTGTCACACGCTGCTGACATCTTCTGCTTTATGTAAAGGTCTGCTAGTTCTTTTTGGCAACAGAGCAATCTGGAGCCCCTGTGCAACACTGTGTGTGATGCCAGAGATTAGTTTCTGGTTTCTGGGCAACTTATGATTAATTATTTTGTGAAACAGACCTATGTGGTTTCCTCTGGTACAGGTGTGAACAAATTATCTACACATCTATGTGATACCTCCAAATTCTTGGTGCCAGGAGGGTGACATGAATTAAGTTCCATACAGAGAACCCACAATTCTGGAGTGACCTGTAAACCCCACTGTTATTTGGTGCTTTCTGCTCAGTGCATGTGAACTGACACACATCTGCATGCACAGGAATACACTGTAACAATTATGCTAAAAGTAACATGAGCCACCATCAACAATTTAATCACCTGGGATTGTGCACCCCTGCCCTAGCAAAATGTGCAAGATGAATTTCTTCCACCCTGTGCCCAACTGTAAAAACAGTAAAACAGGAGTACTCTAATCCTGGGCATCAGGTCACCATTGTGACTACATTTTGTAGGGTGGCACCAGAGATTTTGGGTTCTCAGTATGGAACTTGCTTCTTGCCACTCTTCTGGTGCCTAGAATTTTGAGGTTGCTTCTAGACTTTTGGAAAATCTGTAGACCCCCACAAAAAATCAATATGTCTTTCAGAGCTGTCCATCCAGGACGAATATTCTGCTCAAACTCTAAAAAGCTACAATTCATAAAAGATGTTAATTCCTTTAATACTAAGATACAAAATTATCCTTCCAGATTTTCAACTTACAATAATATTCTGTGAATTCAATTAAATACTCAGTTTCCATCATAGGACACTCTGTACATACACTTAATATATTCCCCCTTGCCAGCAACTTTTTTTTTTCATATTCCTGCAACTCCTTGTGAGCACCATAAAAATTCAGACACACACAACACCACACAATTAACATTCTGCCATCAAGTACTCCTTAATCTTCCACTGAAAGTTCAAATCAGGATACAATAAAATTATGGCCAAAAACAGAAGTATCACCTCTTGTTAGACACATACATACATACATACATACATACATACATACATACATACATACATACATACATACATACATACATACATACACACACACACACACAGCCTGTGGATAAATTTTGGTGACTGAAAATCTTTGCATACTGTAAATATCTAATAAGATAATATCAGAGACAGTCCTGAGCTCAGTATGAGATGGATGGGTGGGGTATGTAACACACAAAAAAGGCATATTGGGTGCATAGGAACCCCCCCCCCCAAAAAGTGCTTTGAAGATACTGGCACATATCGGACAGTAATATTAAAATTCATCTTAATACAACGCATGGGTGTGCATGTACTTCATTCATCCAGTTTTGGCTAGGAACCAATCGCAAGATCACTATAACGAACCTTCAGGTTTCATAAAATGCCGTGAATTTCTCGACTACATAGCAACCGTTAGCTACCCAAGATGGAATGTACACCATGGTATTAGTTATAGTAGTCTAATAATGTAACACGTCCAAAGTGGCGGGACCAGCAATGAATGTACTTATACCGCTGTTGGCGGCAAATGCATAATGAAAACAAATTTCCATAACTGTTCAGCTGCGTGAATGTGTGGTTTTCAGTGTGGTGCTAGTTAAAATTCACATCTTCCGGAATATTACGCCGTTTAGATTTGGTGACGAGTTACCGATTCACACAGCATCATAGTACGTTCGAAATGTCCGGCACTATTTACCAGTCCACCCGGCTACCGCCACAGGCACGAACCTTCAATGTTCCTTGCTTTCAACATACGTATATCACTACACTTACTAACGATGTCCAGGATTACTTTTGGCACTCTATACACTGGCCACTATGAAAATGTCAATCCCAAAAACCAGGACGCCTTCAAACGGCAATTTTTGATGTCCTGCAATCTGTTCATTAACACAACACAGATGTTTGAATTACAAAGGCGGTTATATTTTGGTAGGAGTGTGTAAAGAAACAAATATCATACGGACTACTATTTAACATCATAAACACAACAACCATTCACAGTTCTGAAACAGTAGCTCTTTCGTACGTCTGCCGAAACCAATGATGCGCACTCGTGACCCACCCAACACATTTCACAACAGGGCGTGGGCACTGATCTGAAAACGGGAACCTAATAAGGTATTACTGATTCAGTCTCCTGCGTCCTTTCTTAATACGATTTTGGTCAATTCGTACCTGACAATACGCTCCAGCATCTTTGGGCAGAGCCCAGGAATATTTTATTTGCAATCTCACACACTGTTGTTTCCTACCGCAACCCAGCAGCGTACATATAGGAGTAAAAACATATGACAATATACTACTCACCCAAAATATCAAGTTGACAAGCAACACAAGGTACTTCAAAAGAGAGTAACACCCCGACAGACCCATAGCTTTAGCCCTTTGCGTGCCAATTCGGAACGATCACCCAAAAATTCACCTTCACCTTCCTCACACACAATACAAACACATACAGATGTATCAACCCTCACCACTGCTCCTTCCCCCTCTGTAGCACAACTCCCATTGGTCTCTCGCACAGATCATCTAGTATAGGTCTCTCGTTTCACAGATGAAACAGCGCATCTACGCGGGACCAAAGAATATAGCGCAACGCGGGGCGGCCAATATATTAACTACACTCGTTCTCTCCACTCAGAAGTCCATTTAATCCGGCGTTCCAACAATTATATTACGTGTAACATGGCCCCAGGCAACTCTCACTTCTGATAGCCAAACACATGTTTAAATGTATTCTTATCATTCTACTCCAGAAGAACCATACCTACAAATTACCGTGGGCTAATGCATAACATTTCGTAACGCTACTTTCCTTTTCCTGAAAACTATAAAACAGCCCGTAAAATACTATGCATGTTAATCTGATTTAATAAACATAAATTCATCCTGACAGCAAACAAAACTACACCACTGTCCCTGTGCAACTGCTGTGTATCAGAAAGTATGCTTCTCATTTTAAAGAATTGCCCAAAAATGCTTGGCTACTCCATAGTACTGACTTCTCATTTTCTGAAATGGAACATTACTTTTCGTATTTACCGGTGAAATTTTGACACGTGATGTGTGGAATTTAACATAAGTTCAATAACATACTTAAATAAAGTTGTAATGTGCAGGAAACACAATATTCTGTTATGAGCACAATTAATTAATTTAATTGAGCAGAGTACTTATTAAGAACTAGCAGTCTCTCAGCTCATCCCTGTATTCTCTGCTGTTTATGGATCCTCAAGATTTATTACCATGTCCACAAAAGACCACCAGCAGGCCCTATCCTGAGCCACCTGCTCCCGTACACAACCTCCCATTTTATGTCTATCTTAATATTCCGCTATGTATGCACACATCTCCCAACTGGTCTCTTCACTTCAAGTTCTCCAACTGCACTTTGTACACCAAAATACACCAAAATTCCATCAGGTCAATATGCCAGAAAATATAAAACTTACAAAACAACATAAAATACTGTATGGATTTGATATAAACTATTCAAACATTACTCTACACACATTATGTAAAGCAGATAACAAAATTACGAGTCTTTCTAGACACCCTTCCTCATTCATCATTTCATCACTGTAATAAACACATGGTGCAAGAGCACAAATTGTAAAGTTCCCCATCACACAGTTTTCTCCATCCTCTCCATCCTAAAACATCAAATAAAATTCAAGGTTTTGTTCTAATATGCAAGCTTTTAGTTAGCAGAAAGGATAACAAAGGAAAAATCCTTCTAACATTCTTACAGCAAATAAGCAGAATTGTACAACAGCGAATGCAGATGTATCTATTTTGAAGTGTAAGGCTTTGACAGAAAAGGCAAACTCAATTTTGAACCTCCGAAAGGGTAATGAAATTCCACATTTATTAATGATACATCAATATGTATCAAAATTAAATTTGCTGCAACAACTTTCAATGTAAATTTCCTAGACAGAAAACTCCCAATATACATGGGCTCGTTATATGGACGCATAAGTACATATGTACCTGTTTTATTTAAACAGCTTAGTCATTCCAAGTTAGGAAAGAATTCACCCTCTAAGCCAGGGACTTACACCATAACACCTTCAAAACATGTAATGTAACAGTTACTTCACATACACAGGAAAGCAAATGGATGGACATGCTACAGCAACCAGTTACTATAATAATGGGTTAATGTAGCAGTAACATTCCAGAACTGCACTTGGCAGATGCCTGGTTCAAATCTCGGCAATGTCATTGGTCAGTGAAGTCCTTCATACTTTTCCTCAGTCCCTCAAAGAAAATAGTGGGACAGTAACATATACATTCTGTGAAGCAAAAATGACTGGAATTTACTCAATTTGGAATAACAAATAGCACACAGCATCAAGCAAGTGAGGAAAGTATTATTACCATTTATCTTTAACTACCTAAAATATGTGTTGCAAGCTTGATGTTCTCACAGCAGCGCTGCTGCAGAGTCAAGACTTCTGGGTTGTGACACTGTGTCACTTGGCATGTAGCTTCTGTCATTTGAAAGGTTCCTTATCTTGGTCGGCCTAACCCTGAAGACAAAGGCACTGCATCACATGCCAGAAGACCTGAAACCTCTGAAGCACTTCTTCTGTGCAGGCTGTTTCTCCAAATAAGCAAAAGACAATTAAACATTCACAGTGTTACTACAAAATCCATGTGGTTTAATAAGAAACAAAACTGTAAGCATGCAGAGTAACAAACAGATGAACAATGTCCGTTACTGACGACAGTAATGTTATGTTGCTGTCCATGATGGAACTCCATAACCATTGTGAATCATCTACTTGTCTACAGATTGCCTGTGAAACTTCAACCACTACATGTTAGCACATACAGCAAGATGCCAGTGAATCTGACAACATTCCTCAGTTTCGAGTCCACATTTACAGCAATGTTAATGAAAAGGCAGCAAATGTTCAATATCACAATAACTTTGAAGTTTTTCATAATTTTACATTCAGCTTGAATGGCAATATCAGGAAACACCTGACGATACCTGATGCAAATGACAAAGTGATGGCCACCCTGAAAGTAAAGCTGGAAATTAAAGTAAATGGTGCAAAGCAAGTAGCAAATTTGGTGCACCCGTAAGACACACAGATCCTAACATTAAAATAATATAAAAAATTTAGCTCCTTTGCTTCATAATTAGCTTCAGGTTCAAGATCCAAGCATTCTGGAACATGACACTGTGTCACTGGGTTCGCATGTCCTGACATTTTGAAGGACATGTGTTCCTGTAAAATGTCAGAAAACACTTACCTAGTGACACTAGCATCACATCCCAGAAGACCTGAATCCTCAACAATACTGCTGTGCAAACCTCAATCTCACAAATTTCAGGCTGACAGCAGAACAGCAGTCAGTTCTCCAATGAACAATTAAAATTAATTTTTCACTTTCATTAATGCTTTTTCACTATGCTTAGCAGCTGTATCTTCCACATCTGACAGAAATATTCCCCGATGTTTGTTCCATAGACAGAGAGACAGAGAGAGAAATATACATAAACATGCACAACAGGCAAAAATTAAGAATTTTGTAAATAGTAGACAATAGTTTTCAAACAAGTTTACAACAAACTATGACAGCTATTTACAGAAACAATTGATACTGATATTAAACTTAGCATTAATTAGGCATGATATTAAAACCAATAAATGCACATAAATGTCTGAAAGTTTATTATACACACTAAACCTCCTACATGTTTCGGCCACTCGTGTGGCCATCTTCAGGGAGGTTCAGGACAAAGAATACATACACCAAATTTTACAGCAGTTAATGGAACCAATACACAGATCTAAACATTAAATTATAAAAAAATACATTGTTTCAAATATACGTTAAAGATTAAAATACAGATAAAATACTTGTGATAGATTTGAATCTGTCACAAATATTTTACCTGTATTTTAATCTTTAAAATTCAAACCACATATTTTTTAAAATTTAATATTTAAATTTGTGCACTGGTTCCATTACCTTCTGTATACTTTCGATGTATGTATTCTTTGTAATGCACCTCCCTGAAGATGGCCATATGAGTGGCGGAAACATGTAGGGTGTTTAGTGTGTTTAATACACTTTTATACACTTATATGCATTTATTGGTTTTAATATCATGCCTAATTGATCAATGCACGGTTATGGATCATTTAAAATAGTACTAATTACTTTACACAGTTTGCTTATATCAGTAGTTCTGCTGTTTCTCACAGAGGACAGCACTTGCTGACTTTTATATACACTATATGTGCAGGAAGACGTCAGAACTTGGCATTGCTGCATACAGATACAAAACTGAAGGCACTTCACTTGATGCATACTCAAATCAAACACATCACACTGTGTCTTCCTCAGTCACTACTCATGACATTGGTTTCGCTCATGCTTTGCAGCCACTTCTGCTTGATGTAAGTTTCCCATAGCCAGTGACACAGGATGTAGCCCACCAGCACACCATACACACTTAAAAGTGCTGCCAATCAGATAAACAAAACCCTTGACATCCGTCCATTTACAGTTTTTGACATGAATACAGGCATTATAAGCTAGACACAGATCTGTATGGGTCACTGTCTGCAACAAAAACAACCACAGTTAACAAACTATCTCTTCACCATCAGTAAGTGTACAGTATGCCAATGGACATGATCCTGAGCCAGTTCTATCCATCTCCCATCCTCACAACCTATTTCCCTAAGATCCATCTTACTAACTAACTAACCAACCCTCTGGTAGCAGAACCCACAGGTTTATATCTTCCTAACAACAAAGTCTGCCAATGGATGCTGCATCCATTTACCAACTTACTTTCCTCAAGAAACCTAAAAAACATTCTCTTATTATCCAACATAAGCACAAAAAACCATAACTCTGTAGAACTTTATAGCCTCTTCTGCAGTACATTGTATTCCCCAACATCAAATTATCCTGACAAAAGTAAGTAACCTGTACAATTCATCAAGTTGTTACTTAATATCCTAATTTTCCTGTAAAATCCAAACAATCTTCAATACGTTTTGTTTTCAAACAGCCATAACATACTGGAGGCAGCTGGGAGTTGGAGTCGGAAGGAATTTTTAGGTGGAGTCGGAGTCGGTAAAAATGTACCGACTCCAACCGCAATCTTGGTCTAAAATCTTAACTAGATACTCCAACTACAGAGACCTGATAGCTACAGTAACCATTAGACTTATACTTAAATATAGGTTATAAGTCAAAAAAGCAGCCTGATGATTCACGTGGTGGCGATGAAATGTCTTATAGCTTTACCATTATTAATACATATTGAGCTTGTACAAAGGAGTCGGAGTTTTAAAAATCGAGGAGTTGGAGTCGGAGCTTTTGTGTACCAACTCCACAGCCCTGCTGACAACATGCTGCTTAACCAAGCCTGCTGAATGCACCATGCACATACAATTATGGAGACTGAAGATTCAAGTGCTCTAGAATATGATGCTGCATCATGGGTTGAGAGCTTCCAGGTATGTCAAATGAGTGCATGCATTCACCTTCAAGGGCCAAGCAGTCAAGCATAATGGAATGCAATATTTCCAATGGCATTCTTTGTAAATCATTAACCTACTACTGGCCTGCACATAAAGGTTACAGACTCTCTCATCTAATTTAATATCACCAAAATTATAGTAATGGCTTATCACATATCCATATTAAGTGGGTCCCTGTCACCACGGCATGGCGCGTCCTCAGGTTGTGGATGGAGGAATGGCCTCCAGTTATGGAGGGTAACTGCGAATATATTGAATAAGCAGTCGCGGACAGCCGACAAGGGGTGGTCCTCCAGCTCGGCGGTTGGGCGAGGTGCTAACAACTCCTCACCATAAAAAATTACTATGTTATGAACCAGACACAGAAGCCTTGGACCTGGACTGATTCTTTGGTACGGCCCAGGCCACGGAAAAGGGACATGAGTTTTGGAACATGGAATGTGAGAAGCATGTATAGGTCAGGGTCACTTATGACAGTGGCCAGGGAATTAGCTAAATATAAGTTAGATTTAGTGGGTGTACAGGAGGTTAGGTGGGACAAAGAAGGGACTGTAAGAGCCTGGGAGTATACTTTTTTCTATGGCAAAGGGCAGGAAAATCATCAATTGGGAACAGGTTTTTTGTACACCAGAGAATAGTATCAGCAATCAAGAGAGTGGAGTTTGTTAGTGATAGGATGTCATACATAGTGCAGAGAGGCCACTGGTGTAATATCATTGTTCTGAATGCGCATGCACCAACAGAAGAGAAAGGTGATGATTCAAAGGACAGTTTCTATGAGGAATTAGAAGGGGGTTTTTATCATTTTCCTAAGTACCATATGAAAATTCTGTTAGGAGATTTTAATGCAAAAGTGGGGAGAGAGGATCTTTCAAACCGACTATTGGGAATGAGAGTTTACATCAGGATAGTAATGATAATGGTGTTAGAGCAGTAAACTTTGCCTCATCAAAGAATCTAGTTCTTAAAAGCACGATGTTCCCACACTGAAATATTCATAAATACACCTGGACCTCTCCTGATGGGAAGACCCACAATCAGATCGATCACATATTGATAGATAGGAGGTGGCATTCGAGTATACTCGATGTGCGATCTTTCAGGGGAGCTGACTGTGATACTGATCACTATCTGGTGGTTGCAAAAGTTAGGGAAAGACTGGAAGTAAGCAAACAAGCAGCACAGAAGTTTGATGCAGAGAGATTTAATCTCAAGAAGCTAAGTGAACTAGAGGTTAGGAAACAGTATCAGCTTAAGATCTCAAACAGGTTTGTAGCTTTGGAAAACTTAAATGTTAGTGAGGACATAAATAGGGCCTGGGAAAACATTAAAGAGAACATTAAAATCTCAGCTCACGAGAGTCTAGGTCTGCATGAGCGGAAGCAGCATAAACCATGGTTTGATGCAGAATGTGCAGAACTTTTAGATAAAAGGAAGCAGGCTAAAATTCAGTGGTTACAAAATCCAAACCAAACTAATGGAGATAATCTGCACAATGTAAGACGTGAAGCTAGTAGATATTTCAGGAACAAAAACAAGGAATATCTGAAAGCTAAAATTAAGGAACTTGAAACAAACAGTACGAACAAGAATATGAGAGAGTTGTATAGGGGTATCAATGAGTTTAAGAGGGGTACCAACCTAGAACTAATGTAGTAAAGGATGAGAAGGGTAACTTGGTTGCAAACTCCCACAGTATTTTGGCTAGGTGGAGGAATCATTTCTCCCAGCTGTTGAATATACATGGGGTTAATGATGTTAGGCAGACTGAAGTACATACAGCAGAGCCACAAGTGCCTGAGCCCAGTGCCTTTGAGGTTGAGATGGCTATTGAAAAGCTAAAAAGACACAAATCTCCAGGTATTAATCAGATTCCAGCAGAATTGATTAAAGCAGGGGGTAGGATAATTTGGTCTGAGATCCATAAACTTATTATTTCTATTTGGAATAAGGAGGAATTGCCTAAGGAATGGAAGGAGTCGGTCATTGTGCCTATTTATAAGAAGGGCGATAAAACAGATTGTAGTAACTATCGAGGCATATCACTTTTGTCAACTACGTACAAAATTCTATCCAACATTCTTTTGTCAAGATTAACTCCATATGCAGAGGAAATTATTGGGGATCATCAGTGTGGATTTCAATGTAACAGGTCAACTACTGATCATATATTCAGCATTCGTCAAATACTTGAGAAAAAATGGGAATACAATGAGGCAGTTCATCAGCTATTTATAGACTTCAAGAACGCCTATGATTCAGTTAGGAGGGAGGTCTTGTATAATATTCTCATTGAGTTTGGTATCCCCATGAAACTAGTAACGTTAATAAAAATGTGTCTAAGTGAAACGTATAGCAGAGTTTGGGTAGGCAAACATATGTCTGACACGTTTCCTATTAAGAATGGCTTGAAACAGGGGGATGTTCTGTCACCATTGTTTTTCAACTTTGCTTTAGAATATGCCATTAGGAGGGTTCAGGCAATCCAGGAGGGCTTGAAATTGAATGGTACACATCAGCTTCTGGTTTATGCTGATGATGTTAATATATTTGGCAGAAGCACACACAGCATAAAGAAAAACACAGAAGATTTAGTGATTGCTACTAAGGTGATTGGTCTAGAAGTAAATGCTGAGAAAACTAAGTACATGGTCATGTCTCGAAATCAGAATGCAGGACACAATCACAACATAAAGATAGATACTAAATCCTTTGAAAGGGTGGAAGAATTCAAATACTTGGGAGCAACCCTAACAAATTGAAACTCCATTCATGAAGAAATTAAGAGCAGATTGAAGTCAGGGAATGCTTGCTATCATTCGGCGCAAAATCTTTTGTCTTCCAGGTTGCTAACCAAAAACACAAAGATTGGGGTATACAGAAGTATAATTTTACCTGTTGTTTTGTATGGGTGTGAAACTTGGTCTCTCACACTGACGGAGGAACAAAGACTGAGGGCATTCGAGAATAGGGTGCTGAAGAGGATATTTGGACCTAAGAGGGACGAGGCAACAGGGGAGTGGAGAAGACTACATAACGAGGAACTTAATGACCTGTACTCATCACCAAATATTATTCCGGTAACCAAATCGAGAAGAATGAGATGGGCGGGGCATGTAGAATGTATGGGGGAGAAGAGAGGTGCATACAGGATTTTGGTGGGAAGACCTGAGGGAAGGTGACCACTTGAGAGACCCAGGTGTAGATGGGAGGATAATATTAAAATGGATCTTCGGGAAGTGAGATGGGTGGGCATGAAATGGATTGAGCTGGCTCAGGATAGGGACAGGTGGCGGGCTCTTGTGAATGTGGTAATGAACATTCCGGTTCCATAAAATGCAGGGAATTTCTTGACTAGCTGAGAAACTGTTAGCTTCTCACAAAGGCCTCTGCTCCATGGAGTTAGTTAGTTAGTTAGTTAGTTAGTTAGTTAGTTAGTTAGTTAGTTAGTTAGTTAGTTAGTTAGTTATCACATATACAATGAAGTCCAATGTGGACTTCACAGTCATTATGGCTGAAAACTGGAAAATCTCAGCAACTTTTAGTTCAGGTGTCCCACACTGAATTTAAAAAAGAATCAATTCAATGACTCAGATGCTGACACAAATCTGCGGATGAAAAGATGGATTGGCAAACATGATCATAGACAAGGAGCTTAATTTTTAAAACTTGCACATTGACTCTGGTGGGAAATGAGCTGTCTGTGGGCAAAAGTGCATGATACAGGCCTCCACTGCTAAATACAACAGCTGTAGTCAAATTGCCATTAGTCCCGGCACTGTAGGTCAGAAAACTTCTGCTTATTTAAAACACATGGCTGTAACTCACTGCCATGCAAACAAAAATCAGTTCCTGTGACAAGCACACGTGTTTTTAAATATAATCTCCATATATGACATTGCAATTCGTGTTGTAAAAGGTACGTCAAAAACTTTCCCCAGCACCAATCCTACAGTGACTGTCATACACTACCATGTGCCCACAGTGGGCAGCAGTGTCTAGCGTGCCGAACATGACCCAGGTGACAGAAGTGTTTCATTTAAAGATGCCTTCAATACCTATGATTATATAGTAGCAGTCAGGTGTGCACAAATTTCCAAAAACATAGTAGCCATTTAAAAATTCTAGGCGGCAAGAGGGTGACATGAAGCAAGTTCCATGCTGAGGACCCACAAATATTTGGCGCCGCTGTACAAAATTTTGTTGCCATAGTGATCTGGCACCCGTGATTTGTGTACCCCTGGTATCAGTGTTACATGAACATGTGAATGGGATGACGCAGACAGGTGAAGGTTTCAGTACCCAGCACAAGAAGCCGGTTCCAATGTCAGTCTGTCCAACACAAATCCCACATTGACTGGAACAAGACTGAATCTGGGTGTCCACAGTGACAGACCACTGACTAATGATGCGACCTATGATATGGCCTGAACTCGTCCATGTAAAGGGAGAATAGTTTCATGTTCATAT
The DNA here is from genome assembly GCA_013340265.1 of Coptotermes formosanus. Taxonomy (NCBI): domain Eukaryota; kingdom Metazoa; phylum Arthropoda; class Insecta; order Blattodea; family Rhinotermitidae; genus Coptotermes; species Coptotermes formosanus. The sequence goes on from BLKM01000181.1 coordinate 1,004,243, forward strand.
GCATATTTTAATAAGTTCTGGCCAAGTTTCATGATACTTCATACGAAACACATGCTAATGGAGCTACCTGCTATAACGTATGCAGCCACAGTTAAGGCACTCACACTCGGGACTGGTGCTCGCCCAGCACAGCTCTGCACATCTGCAAACAAAACCACACAAGTGTGTGTACAAGCATATACAGTATCTGTTTCTTTTTAATTAATTTTTGAGATCAATCGGTATTCTTTTGGTATGGAAGGGGTTGGGGAAATGAAACCACAATTCATAACACAGCACTAAAGGGAAATGAGGGTTTGACTTCCAACAGCTCACTTTGCGACTGTTGTACAGAATCAACTAGGCTGCAGGTGTCAGCGTTGCCTGTACTTTTTCTTTGTGCACACTAAATTGTTACAATTTCCAGTAGCTCTCACAGTTGCACTGTACGTGTGCCCGCAGCCCCGAACACTTCCACAGATTGTACTAGTTTAATTTTTCTGTGCAGAAACAACAACCTCTCCCTCTACAAAAGACTGTGAAGAGGAGGAGGCACAGCTGAACTGATGAACATTATGTTCTGCGTATAAAGACAAAGAAGTCAGTCAGTCAATTTCCCATTACCCCACTTTGGAGCACATAGCCTCCGCGAAGCAATGGCAGCAGCCGCTGTCACCAGATATTGCCCTGATCTTTCTCCAAGTCTTCCCCATTACTTCAGTTTCCTCCTCTATTGTTGTCCACCTCCTTCTCGGTCTTACTTTTCTGCTCTGTCCTGGTGGTTTCAACTCAAAGCCTGTTTCTCCATGGCAAAGGAATACTTCCTCAGTGTATGCCTAATCCACGTCCACAGCTGCAGTGTGACCTGCATTGCCACTGGTTTCTCTTGTGCATGCCTCCACACTTCTTCATTTGAGATGATGTTATAAAAGCACAGTACACAGTAATAATATAAAAAAACCGTACCCTACCTTTCGTTTCAAATGGCCCAGACAGGCCAACTGCAGGGCCACACACAGACTTGGCAAACCCCACAGTCTTGCTGCTCTGATTGAACACTACACGGTAACCCTCCATCACGACAACACCTGAAATGACGTACAATTACAGTGAGATGCACGCAGAATAAGGATCGTCTACTAAGAAGGCTTTGCGGCTTCTTACAGTGCACAAACATCAAAATCTTAAATGTTTGTCTGCTTTTCTCTCAATTTCTGGGAGTGCTTTGCCTGTTGGTACCACTGAGTAGGTCTTAGCCTTATTTTTAGAATGAGAATGAGGACTAACACGCAATATGCAGGGTTTCATTAATTTCTTGATCTTTACTACTTTTTTAAAATTTCTAACATGAGGCAATGAAGAAAGTACATGATGTGGATGATACACCATCATCAGAATCTCACAGAACTCCTTCATTCCTTCACCAACTCAAGCACAGCAATTCTTCAGCAGTTTGGCAGTAAGATGGTCAGCAGATGTACCTAGCACTGTTCCTGTCTCTGAAGGCTCAACACAAAACCTGTAGCAGTTCTGAGCACCAGATTTCTCCAAGTTGTTGGACACGTCCAAGTTGTCGGACACCTTCTTTATGTAAGACTGGAACAAAGAGCAAGGGAGAACACATTGTGTTAACACACCCTTCTATGTGTGTCTACAGCTAAACTGTTACGTTTGGCCAGTCAGTAACCTACAAAGCTGGCACACAGGCCTACTCTGAACACGAAGCAGCATGGGCAGGGTATATATTCTGTTTCAACTGTCAATCTGCAATCACTAACACTCTACAAGTGACATATTCCTAGCCCTCAATCTTACAACCCCACAGGATAAAAATTAAAATATGACCTATACAGAAGTGCAACATTTGAGGTTCTTACAGCAGTGCTGAAAGTGTTCCGAGTCTCACGGGACATGACACTGTGTCACTTGGTAAGTGGTTCCTGACATTTCTAAGGACCGTGTTGTGTCATCTTCAAAGGAATCAGTCACATCCACGATTTAAATCCCACACAGATATGTCAGTCATAAGCAGGACTACGTACCTCAGGAGGCAGATCCAGAACAAAGTACAAGTTGTCTGAATGAGCCAAGGAGAGACTGATGCTGGGAAAGACAGTCCAGTCCAGTGGCTGATTCCAACAGAGCATCTTCTGCATCAGCAAGAAGTCATCGGAAACAGACAACCTCTGCTGCTGCATAATGGAAGAGTTCAACAACTTCACCACCACGCTGAACACCTGAACACAAGGCAGCCAAATAATGAACATTAAAACTACAGTTTTCTGGGACATAATGCCACGTAGTTTGGTACACAAGTATTTTTTAAAACTGGTTCCCAGTGTTTTGATGGATAATCAGTCCATAAAGAATATATTATTCTTGGACGGATTACTCCTGAAGGTGAAGGTGAAAGGACCTTCCAAATGTCAGGAACCACTCCCCGAACAACACAGCATCACCCCAGAAGACCTGAACTCTCAACCTGAATTTTCATTCTGGTTCACTGTACCTCAGTTGGTAACATGAGGCTGGTCGTGCCACTGTCTACAATAGTGTTGTTTGTATTGAACTTCCAACAGGGCAGGTCAACCGTCTGATTGCCAATGCTGATACCAAGCAATAACAATTCATAGAACCACTCTCTCACTATGGGCGATGTCCACAGCTCTGCCCTTTCAGTTCTGTTTTCTGAAACATAGAGCAGCATAGCACAGCCTCATTAGATCAGACTGCATAAACACAGATATCACTTAACGAAGGAAAGTCCACCATAAACTAAACCTTAATTGTAGATAACAAATTGGACATAAGTACAGTGCAAAAGAAACAAGTAAGCTTTAGCACTGTAAACGTAAAAGTACAACTGTCCCTATGCAAAGGATACAGCCATGTGCAGGAGTAAACCTATAGCACCACTCTTAACTTCTGCACTACACGGATATAAAAGGTCAGCTTCATGCACCGGCCACTTTACACCAAGGGAAAGAGCAACTTGCATCTACAGAACAGAAGGCTTGTGTTGTGAACGCATCAATTGTATGAAGTCTAACATTTATTTAAGTAATGTTAAAAGCCCCAGTTCTTACCTCACAGCAAACACTCACAGTCTGCATTACAAAGGCCAACTGGTCAATGTTGTTTAAGTAAATATTCACTGTTTATTGTGTATATTACATGCAGCACATCAATATACAGTGTAACATAGATGCAGGGTTTTTAATGCTCAAGCAGGTGGTATGTAGCTACCACTGTTCTTCAAAGGGTCAAACATTACTGAGAAAACTGATGTTGAAGCACCAGTTGCAGAGATTATGGATGAGTTCAGCACAGAAAATGGCCAGTCAGAAGACCAAGACAGAATCAAATGAAACTTTCAGAGAGTGTTTCCAAATTGAACCAACTGTCTTACCCACAATCTCGAACATTCCTGTCTGTCTGTCTCCATCACCCACTGACCCACAAAGCTCTAAAGCAAATGTGATGCTCTGATAGTTCCTCAGACGTTTGGCAGCATCAAGCCAAGACACAACATTGCGATCAGGCTGTGCAATTACAGGGTATGCCAGCCCTAGAATACCCTGAAATCAATTTAGTATCTCCTGTAACAAATATTTTCTCTTCAAAATCCTTGCACATCAAATGCTATGTCCGAGAAGTATCTCTTGCCATACACTTACTGCCACCAGAAATTTCAGAAACCCTTACATATGTATGAGTTGCTCACATATCGTTTATTTACCAGTTGGTTTACCAACCATTTTTTGACACTGGTGTTATGACTTAGAAAATGGGCCTACACAACATGTAAAGTGTGCCTCTGATACACAAATTGGTGCAATAATTTACATTCTGGTGACTAATAAAACATTCTTAATAATCAATTTATGCCTCTTTAAGTAAATCTGTAATGTTCCTTATTTGCTTTATTCAACAACATCTCTGTAAAAATGACGGTTGTCATTTGTTGGGTTTTCATACTGTATACTGGGCTCTGTTTGTTATGGCATTTTTAAGGGAGGTACTGCCTCCAAGGTGAATGAACTGGTTCGACTGGATGCAAAAGTGATGGGATGAAGGAGAATGTATCAGTCATACAGAGCAGCTTGATGGAATGTGGCCAATCACACTTACATCTTTCTGGTTTTAAATTCTGTTAGAATATCTCCACAATGTTGGGACCTAAACTCCCTTACAAGTTGACAGCACCAATCTAAAAATGGCAGGCAGAGGGTCATACTGACATGATGACCCATTATAAGCCTTGTAACAAACACTAGTCTCAAAACACTAACAGGCTTCACAATCACAGTCCACACACTGACCAACACAGTCCACACGCTGACCAACACAGTCCACATGCTGACCAGCACAGTCCACATACTGACCAACACAGTACACAACACATATCAAAATGAGGCCACATGCCATGTGGTGTGAAAAGCACATGTCAAAGTGACCTTGGAGATTAACCTGTAGGAAGTGCACGCATTATTTCATCACTGTACATTTAAAAAAACTGAACGAATCGGGAAATTGCTGAGGTTTTGATGTGAAAGCCATATTAAAAGGGTGAAAAATTTGTTGTAACTTTAAACTTTGTACTTTTTTAGGCATAAAATCCTTTGAAATTGGAAAAATATACATATTAATCAGATTGAAAAATTTTAATACTGAATTATTCTACGGTCTTAACCAGCAGAACATCTTAAGCAGTGTCATCTCAAACATGTTTCACTGTAGTAGCAATACTGATTCAAACTGCATAGCACTCTAGCTGCTTAAGCTGCATGGAAATGTCATACCTGCCAGTGTGAATCATTCATGTAGAAGTTGTGGGATGTTTTTATGGCAGCAATGTCACATCTGACTGATGGAATGTGGAGGGAAGGGAAGTACACAACATCATGTCCCAGCTCTCCGTCCCAGAAACCCTGTGTGTACACAACAGAGACTTTCTTGTGGTGTGACGTATAAGTGCGGGAACTAGAACAGATGACATTCATGCCTCAAAACTGTTCAATGTACAGTGGAGTCTCAATGTTTGCGATTAAGAGGGACCATTGAAACCGTCACAAACACAGGAAACATGAACACTGAAATTCAATTTCAATGTAAAATGCCTACTGGGTTCAAAATCATGACAATGTATTTTAACAGAATGCCAAACAACATGCAGAATTGTCTGTGCTGATATCTGAAACCAGGCCATGCCCAACAACATGCAGACCTGTCTGTGCTGATATCTGAAACCAGGCCATGCCCAACAACATGCAGAAGTGTCTGTGCTGAGATCTGAAACCACGACATGTCCAACATGCAGAAGTGTCTGTGCTGAGATCTGAAACCAGGACATGTCCAACAACATGCAGAAGTGTCTGTGCTGAGATCTGAAACCAGGCCATGCCCAACAACATGCAGAAGTGCCAACCTATTTAATGTGATGTTCAGTGAACTGTAATCAAAATCCAGTACACATTTCTACCAGAATAATGAGTGTGGGTGAGCCAATTAACAGTGTGGTAACAGCCAAGTTCACGGACATTGTGTAGTGTAAGAAGATAAAACTTACTTTGAACTGTTGAAGTAGGTGTCCAGAATTGGATTTGGTGCTGCAGCTATGGCAAAATTTGTGCTGCCAGTATCCACGAGGACATTGAACTGAAAGTGGTAGCATCACAGTGTCACAATATAATAGTAAGCAATAAACAGACTGTACATTCACTTTCACTAACGAGTCATCAATGTAGCTGAGTCAAATTAAGACTTTAAAAATTCTGATACTTTTATAATTTCATTTTATACTTTCAATGTACCTAACCTTTGTATTTTACATCCCTGAAGATGGCCACGTAGTTGACCGAAACATGTAGGAATTCACTGTGTGTATAACCTGATAAACTGTGCATCCATTGGCACCATTATTGTACACACTCGAATACTGCACAGATCATGGATCAAATAAATCTTTACAAGCCAATTTACGGCAGACAGATTACTACCGCTTTGTCACGGTTCAACATATTGCCACATCTACACACCATCCACACTACATGTTTCTAACACATGCTGATGACCTGCTGTGCCGACAGCTGCAGACAGTATGGTCTTATTATTTGGCTGCACTGTTAAGGTTTTTATTTGAGTTACGCTTCTATTTAATGCCCTTTTTAAAACATCACCACCTAAATTCAAAACACTGTTACAGTAATTTACTGAGTTTCATTTATCAAGTTTAATTATATATGTACAGCAGCCATAGTGAGTCTCGTTTATGAGAACGGTTACTAGAGTTTTGCTCATGTAAACCATCATTATCTGATATTCAAGCTGCAGCAATAAGCATGTCATTGACCAAATCATATGCCACCAGCAGTCAGGCAACCACAAAGAGATAACTTATCCAGGCATCATCATTACTTGATGCTTACAGCTGCAGCCAGCCTCCTATGGATGCAGCTTTGTCAGTCAATAAACACAAGTGATTTTGAAGAACTTACAGCAACAGTGAGAGCAGAGTATTCATTGGTTCTGCAACACGTTCATTACAACTGCTTTCGGGTGCTTGTTATTTGACTGTTATATTCTCTGTGTTTATATTGTGTAGGAAGATGTAGTAACAAGTTCAGTGATGTCTGTTACAAATTTCAACCATGTTCTCAAGAAACCCAATTTTCCTAGCCACTGTGTATTGCACAGGAAGTCAGGATTCATACAACATCCCAGCAACAGCTTCCTCAGACAAACCAACACTTGTCCTCGAAGCCCATGCTTTGGTCACAAACACATACACAAGAAAGATACGGTGGTTGCTTAAACCCTAGTCTATGGCAGATTAAGCAGTGCATTATTAAATAAGTGTATCAACAGCAGTGTAAGACTTTTCATGAATTTACCACAAATGTATAGAGTTTCCACAGGAAACAACCTCCAGTAGCACCAATCATTACAGGACTGTACCTCAGACTATCACAGGACCATCAATACGTTCACACAAGAAAGTGATGCTAGTTATGCACCTAATGCGTAGTTAAATAGTTCGTAAATGTGCAGATTGGAGTACAAATCCACCGAGCAGAAAGGAACGTATCTTATTACTCATACTTTTTACTCTCTCGAAGAATTCTTCTCTCATAATGAAAAAGTACCACTTTCTAATTTGTAAATCTTGAAATTCTTATCCCTGTGTTTGATGTTCGATGTTTTGATTTTTGACTTTTTATTTTTGATTTTTGATGTCTGACTTAAGTCACATATTGTTTGGCTCTTGAATGTGTTTAGTGAGCTGTATTTATTTCCTTCCTGTCATATGCATCTGTATGTTGTCTGATTTATATTGATTGACTTGTCTCATATTCAACTGTTGTTATGACAGAAATTTGTGTGTGTGTGTGTGTGTGTGTGTGTGCGTGCGTGCGTGCGTGCGTGCGTGTGTGCCTGAGTGCGCGTGTATACCAAGTATTCCTCCCCATAACACTCCATAACACAGCACTATGCAAGACTATCATAATTTTCACTTCATTCCAAAACCCTTACCACAAATTTCATTTAGTGTCAACAGCAAATGCATTCTACTTGTAAACGTAAAATTATGGTCAACATACAATCTGAGGTGGTAACCCGATTTCTACTTCAATGTAGTATCCCTCGCCAGGCTTCCCAATCAAATTGGTGTTGAGTTCCTGGCCTGGCACTGCAAGATTGAATAGAAGCATCAAAAGCCCAAATATGTCTATTATAGAGTCTCTTCGGTGACTCTTGCAGGCTGCACTACAGTGCATGATAAATGTCACAAACAAAATACGTTGTAATCAATACACACATTCTTCCAGAATGCTACCGCATTTCACTGGTGCCTGAAATAGAAAAAAACCACACGCACAAACTCCCTGAATATTTCGAATAACATGTGGTAGACAGACTAAGTGGTAAATTGATTCACGTGACATCAGGAATGTGACATAACTTGCGTTTAACCTAAATACAGAATAAAATATTCTGTAAGAATACCCACAGAAGGAATGTTGCGGAACACTAAAACAGTATCTAGTCATGGTAAATGGTTTCCACAACTCGCGCAACTTAACGATCCATCACATTCTTATAAACCACTTCAAATATAATTATTTCTACTCTCATTTACATTTCTCTTTATACTACTGTCACATAACCTTCACATACCACACGTCAAATACGTTATTGCACAGTTCGAGCATCTCAATATCGATATCCAGCGGAGTCTTGATCTGTGAAGTCGATGTTTCATGGCACCCAACATACGTTAACGACATTGACAGGCACAAGACATATACTAGTAAAACTTAAAATGTAGAACGTGTGCATTTGCGTCACACAGGAAGATTTACTACCGCTGTGGGAACAATACAGCTCACGACAATGGAATTTTTAAATTCCTGTATTTAAACTGACAAACCTTCTTCATTATTTTCCGCTTACCGTCCTTGTGCGATATAATCGATATGACACTACGCTCGCTTCATCGGTGTCACAAACGGCCAGATGAGCCCTGTTAATCAAAACGTGTAGTTTCGTGCCTGAAAAGTGGAACAAGGATGGAAGAGTTGTCCGCTGATGAAGTAATTTATTAGTCATCTTGTTAGTGATAATATGTAATTCATATTGGTGGTTTATTCTTAACGTAACATTTTTATATTTCAGGCACAATTTGTTGTCGACGAAGTTAGCACCATAATTAAAGAAGCAATAGAAAATTCGATCGGAGGAAATGCTTATCAGCACAACAAAGTCAACCAGTGGACATCATCTGTCGTCGAGGCATGTTTAGGAGCTTTGACCAAACTACAAAAACCATTTAAATATATTGGTATGTGGCCAGTGTTGTGCTGATTTCAATATATGTTACGTGAAAGACGTACATTTGTTTCTGACACTTTGGACCAAAACTTACAAAAGTAATCATGACAGTTTTGGTTAGAAGAAATTGGGAAAGTGGGTTGATTTGACACTTGATCGTGGCTCATGTCCTTGGCTAGACCAGAACGTGGATTCAGCCAAACACAAGTTCGTACACAAATCTCATATGTTTTATGTGCAGCCTAAATCTGGATGTTACATAAGTGGACAATGGCAACCTTTCACAGCATGTTCTCATTGTCACTGGCATCTTTGGGGTGCTATTTCTGATGCATTTGTTTTGTCATTTTGTGCAGCATCATATTACATATCATGCAAGGCAGGACTTTGATTTTATCTGCTTCCTGTACATATTGACACTGATTGTTATACATAGGCCTCATCATAAAGGAGTTGAGAGATTTTTGTTTTTGTCATGTATATGCTTGTATTGTAACAGTGTTGAATACCAGAGAGTGAGAGTGGGGAGGTCCTTAATGCCAAGTTCAGCTAGGTGGCTGGATGCTTTGGCAGATGGGTGTTGCTGTCTTAGCCCTGTAAAGCAAATGGTGGTTACTGCACCTTACAATAGGGCATACCACTTCTAAATCCTTGATTCACCATTTGAAACCATCCATCACTTATCAATCAATGCTTGCAGCTGATGTGGTCATAACAGCCCACAGAAAAGCATCACACCATGACAGTGTAGTTTGAAGTGTTCTTTGCTTTATCATTTAGTAATTTGGCCTGTAGGCTAGTCACATTACTGAGGTAGCTGAGCTGCTGGGAATTAACAAATTGCATAAAGTGGAATAGGAAGGACCAGAAGGATGAAACACTTGAAATGATTTCCATACCTGGAGGTTGTGGCAATGCTTCTGTTCCAATAGGCAACTGAAACAGTCAAAACATAATCATCCACAAAGGTGTGACTTGTGCCATTCCAACATGATATTTACAGCACAGAATTTTACTGGTCACATGAGCAAGCAGTTTTCTGTGATTATTATAAGTTGTTAAAGGTATTTCACTTACTTGCTTACTGCTGGACACTATCCAGAACCAGGTAATTTCCATTCACATCCTCAGAACAAGGTTCAGTAACCCGCATTTTGATACTGTCCAACCGTGTCGAGTTAAAATCTCAGCTTGGATGACCTAACAAGTTTTTGTGGTTTCTGAACTTCCCTCCAAAGAAATGGTTGGGATAGTTCCTCAAATGAGGCCACGACTGCTTCCATGTCTTTTTCAGTTCACTGCTCATAAACTGTACTGTCATTCGATGTTATATGGCCTGAGCTGCTGACCACATCCTCAAACAAACCATAAACTTATTGACCTTCCACCTTTCATATGATGCCTGATGGTCTCTGTGCTTCAACAGTGTTAAATCAAGAGGCAGCAGTTCAGTCTTTCCATTGTTAAACCTGTGTTGCTGTGGTACGTGTTACCACATGTTGTTTGTTAGGTACATACAAAGGTTCCAGAGAAGCCTGCTGTCTCAACATTCTGCCCTGAAGATGGAGGCTGCAGGTTTCTGTGACACATGCCTATAGTAGTAACCAGATTACTTGCTAGCTGAGTTTCCGAACACTGTACACAGCTGCAGTCGGCACAGCATGCTGACTGCTAGGCTTATCCTGGAATGGCCTGGAGTGTTATGCCTCTTTCACAAACATTTACTGTGCTGGGAGTACATCCGTAGCACCAGTCACTGTAGACGTTTTTGAAATGGATAGAAAACACTTGGTGGCGCATGCACAGTGCTTCCCCTCTTATCAGCTTCCATCTTCACACTTGCACCAAGAGCTAGCAAATAATGTCATCACTACTGTACCTGCCTACCAACAATACACCACAACTTTGTTGACACCAGATTTCTGTGTAATTCCAGTAACGTGTACCATAATGCAGAAGAACGGTGCAGGACTTCACACTGCTAGCTCGTGTTTCTGGGACAACAGTACAGATGGCAGCTGTACAGTTCGTTGGGAGAACAAGACCATGTACTGTATTGTATCTGTGTTTGGCCTTGCCATCTAAACACACACACACACACACACACACACACACACACACACACACACTGCTGGATGTTTTCTGTCACACTTCCAATTTTAAGGTACTACTTCACTATGAAGTCCATTCTCATTACCAAGAAAAATTGTCTTGTTTCTGCAAATATGTTGTATGCTTTGTCAATATCTGCACTTGTGTTTCTGTCATTAATCTGTACACATGCAATAAATATGTGATGTCACAGGATGTAAATAAAATTCTATGTTGATTTGGGATGCTTCTGTAAAGAGTGTGATTTATTTATGTACTTTATAGTCCACCTAACCTATAAGCAAGGTTAGGTCAGTCAGTCTAGCTATTAGGCTATGGGATGGTTTGATTCCCAACATGGTCAAAAGAATTTTTTCTTCTCCAAAGTGTGAAGACAGGCTGAGAAGCCCACCTGGCCTCCTATTCAATGGCTGCTGGTACTCATCCTAGGAATAGAGCGGCCAGGGCATGAAGGATTACCACTGACGTCCATCCAGTGCTGAGGTTAAGACTTGAGTGGCACTGTACTTCCACTCCCCCATATGCCTTAATGGCATGCACAAGGACAACTATCCCTTTACCTTTACCTAACAAACAAGGCACAGCCCATCTTGTGAAGCTAACAGCTGTTCAGCTAGTCAATAAACTGCCAACCTCTTACAAAACCTGAAGGATCACTACTGTGTTCACAAGAGCCAGCCACTGGTTCGAATCCTGAGCTATATCAACCAATCATAATACTGCGTGGATGTACACTGTTTCTTTGAGTATGTCCAGACAGAGTGATGACGCAAGTACCTTGATACGAAGCACATGAAATATGCTGCAAATAGAACTATGTTATTGTTGTTGGATCATTAAATGATAAGAGAATACGATAAAATAGGCATGTAGCATGGATGGTGGGAACACATGTGGACACAATCTTCAGGCAAAAACTTCTCAGGTTGCAAAGGCAGGCTCCACGTAACTTGACTCGTATTTATGAATGTCTGCAGAGATGCTGTGCAATACAAATGTGGCACTGTGGTTACTCAAACTCAATTTGTTGTGTCAGCAGCCTCACAAAATGAAAAGAAAGAAGGACAGTTTTAATATAAACGTTACAGAAACACCCTAGGAAATATGAAATGGACTGTAGCTTTGGACGACAGGGCTTTTGTGGTGACAGCAGTGAAAGTATTCAGGTTCAATGAATGGTATTCTCGACTCTCTCATGACAGTGAGGGTACAGCTGTGTGCTGCTGAAGGTGCAGTTTACAGCCAGGAATGACTTCTGTTGCAACCAGTCTGGCTGACTGCTGTTGATGCGAAATTCTCTTGCACATATCTCTGTTCCAAGTGACATATAGGTACATCACTTTTTCCACATGCAAACCTTCAAATTATATACCAACACATTATGATTTTCTGATTTGTAGGCTGGGTACTATTCATGTTGTGTATCTTGACTGAATGTATAATTCTATATGACATTACCTACTTCACAGTTCACATTTATATTGTTTGTTTCAATGTATGTTGACTAGGCACACTACTGATTTTTCTTGTCCTTGGCCTATAGATGCCTGAGTGGGTCCCGTACCCATTCTGAATGGGTTAAATGGTCACATAAATAGACTAAGTCTACATCCCAATTTCGTATGGCTTTTGCCATCCACTCAGCAGTATGGTTTCAAACATGAAGCTTCATCAATAAATTTTCACGCATCCAGTGCAATGGATGCCTGAATAACCAGTAGAACAGTTTTGTTTCCCAGTATGTGCAGAGCTGTTTGACCACACAAGCCACAATATGTTCCCCAAGTGTCTGTGACGGACATACGCCATTTATCTGCACTTCCATTTCTCGTAACCTTTGTTGGCTATATGTTACACTGTGGTTCACACACATGATTTAAAGGGTGCAGCTCTCACAAACAGACAACATGGCTGATGATTCAGCTTCCACCACTCTTCCCCTATTGCGCACACCACTCCCAGTTCAGTCAAGTTACGTACATATGTCTTTCATTAAGTGAGGTTGATAGCTTTTGTATATTCAAGAATGAGACCTCCATCAATCATTTAATGTATTTTATGCTTCCAAAAGTGTCTATTTTATTAAAAATACACTTCCCAGCTTTTTAGGCTTTTTTAGGTTATTTTATACTTTTAGTGCTGGTATTTCATTAAGTTCTTGGAACCAAATAGGTGTTTTACATTGACAATGTCTGCCGACGGCCATGTCAGTTGCATCAGTCCCACTTAATCCGACTGCAGAAACAGATCGGAGATGGCAAACCATTGGCACTGATGTCACATTTTGTACAAAATGAAATACTGGCTGGCACTGGCGATCACAGGTTTGGTTCATAATAACATCCACAGCCACTTTACACTTGTTTACTGAGCCATAATTCATATTTGTAAGCTACTGTTTTCTTGTTGCTGCATGTATCCAACCCAATGCACTGAGACATGTGACTACCAACAGAAAGATGAACGTAAACACAATACTATACTATCATGCCGATTCTCTAGAACTTTTGACATGTATGCGCGCGCGCACACACACACACTCAAATTTAAGAAGCCATCCTACAAGCAAAATTGGTGTAGTTTGTATTGCTCCGAAAATCATGTGGGCTAGGAAGTGAAGAAACATGTAAAAATGCACAACAGTAGACATGTCATTCAGCCCAACAGGTGGTACTGAAGTGCCCAGAATGGCTACAGCACTTATCTGAGACCAGGAAAACAGATCTTTGGCCATTCCTGGAATAGGCTGTGGCCAAGCTAAACAATATCGAGGAGACCCTTTTGTCGCTGACTCTCCCGCTCCTCTGCTTGCTGGCGAAGATACTTGAGCCCTGCAGCAATGGAGCTCTCGATATCATTCATCGTGGGCTCACTGCGTTTCTGTCGTGCCCCACTGAATGATGGACCATAGTATTCAAATGTCGCAGGGGGTGGAATCTCTGCACCCTTACCACGCACATCTTGTTCCTTGTCTTCCATACCTGTTTGATGTAACACACTTCCCCAAACCCTCTTAACACTACCTGCTGACGATATGTCATCCAAGTATGAGGCAGGGCATGCATGTACATCAAGATCTTTGGTCCTGACATCTGACCTCCTTGCACCTCTGTCTGCAATATTTGTTGCTGTGTTCGAGGGTTTCTTTGATGAGAAGAACAACACTGCTTTTGGTTTCTCTAGCAACACTGCAGCAGGGTTTGGAACAAAGTTTGGCTGATATGAAGTTGGTGGTGCAAATTCTTGTGGGCGCTCCAAACGTTTCCTTTCAACCCAGTCTTCTTGTGACATAACTGGAACAGGCCATATAAATCACAGTTACTACAGTGGAGAATTAAAGAAGATTCATGTCTAATATGGGTCAACAGCTGTACACGTTACACCATCTGATGTAAGGAAAGTAAGTCCAAACTACTATAAATTAATCAATTAACAGACCAGGAAAACAAGTTATTTATCTGACAACCTTTGCCAGTCACTTCCTGTTGACTCACTCACCTTACAAAACCTTGACATGCAATGAACAATGTGTTTGTTAGATGTGATGCAGCATCTGCAAGCCAATGGATAACATTTCCAGCACCTTCTTTAAATATGGTAAGTAAAAACACAATATTCATTGCAATACATAGAATTAACATGTGTGGACACTGCTCATAGCAAACTGGAACAGTACTGGATGCTACACTGCCTGCTGTCATGCAAAGTGGACTGAAGTGCTTATGCGAATTGTCAGATAAACTAATGTCACCGTATAAGTACATAATAAACCTAGTAGGTGAAAAAAGAATAACACAAGTCACTCAGTAAGTGTGTCAATCAGTCACTGAATAACTAAGTAAACAACTACAAAATAATGAACAAATATCCAAACAAAAAGCACAAGATAGACACAATCAAGTAAATGTGCGACTGTGTGAGTAAATAAATACAAGTATAAATCATTCTGGTCTTCTGGGGTGTGACATTGCATAATTGGGTGTCAGTTGGACCAAGAAGAATGCATTCATCTTGGTCCAGTTGACCTTGTGAACGAAGATAATACATCCGCCCAAAACGCCAGGAACGCATCTCCCAACGACGCAGTGTCACACACAAAACAGAAGGTTGGAATTCTCAATTACACTGTCAAAACATCAACACCTGTCAACATATAATGCATTAAAATTCATAAATAAAGCAACAGATTGGAAACTGAACTAACTAATGGATAAACAAATAAATATGTACCTTAAATAAGTCAACAAAACAGAATGCAGCCCTTAAAACTCACCCTCCTTGCCAATGTCCCATGGCCTAACTTGTGGCTGTTTCCTTTTTATTGGTTCTGGCTGTCGTTGTGGCTCAGGCGTCATCGTCTCCTTCTCAATTTCTGATGCTTCTTCCACTTCTTCTGCTTGCACAGACGTTTTGGGCTCTATAAACAGAAGCAGGACACTGCATTACCAGGCTATGGGAACACCTCCAGTTATACAGTACACACACTGTAGAAATCAGCCCTCTAAATCACAGTAGTAACTACATGTACAAGACCGTAGCAGTGCTGGCAGATGGGCCTACTCTGGAAGTGACGTGTCAAGAGCAGGGCACTTGTTTTGCTTTGTCCGACAATCTGCTATCGCTACCGCTTCCGAGCTTTTGTCTTCAAAACCCCGCATGCCAAAAACTAGAAGATGTACTGCACTGTGTGTCTTAACACAAAGAAACTCCATTTTGCACACATGCAGTATACTTACACATTTCTTATAAATCTGACAGTACACAACGATTATTTCCCTAAACAGCGTTGACCGGCTGGACCCTGTAATGGTGACGCATTGTGTTTACTGCGCAGTACGGACTGAATCTTTGTATATTATTTAGATGAACTTCATGCTACAAAATGTTATGACTGTAACATTATAGCAAGTACTGTGTAATGGTTGAAGTGTTAAGTACTGGCACTAATGTTCCAGGCCTCACAGAGTACAATATTTAATTCACACTGATTGTTTGCAGCAGTGAGGGCGTCCCTAAGTGTAAGCTGCATGCCATCAAGGCATGTGGGAGTGCAGATATAAAGATCGCCAGCTAGTGTCGATGACTGGAGCTACAACTTCCCTCCCCCTACAACCCTTCATGGCATGCACAGGGACAGCCTCACCGGAGACAGCCGTGATAACCACAGGGGCAAATTACAAAGTAGTTAACCAACTATCACGTGTACACTAAGTCTGATGAAATGCTGGCAACTGTTTTTGAAAAGTTATGGATCATCCCACCTTCAGGCGCACTGTTGTGGTGCTGTGGTCACTTCAGGCCCTGAAGGAAATTCAACGGACTGGCCTGATCTCGGCAGTCAGTTCTGTCAGATTGCACGCGCCTTGAGATATCAATATTTCTCAACAGGGTCACTCTTTTTAAATATTGCCCAAACATTCCCTTTTGCAACACGATTAAGATAGTCACGTTGTGACTGCTGCATAAACAACCCCGTGATTTCAGGCTTCCGCCGCGATATTAATGTGATCTGCGCTCTTATGGGGCATTATGTAGATCTCAAGACCAAATACCGCACTCTCAGCAGTACCAACCACTACAGGCCACAGACTGATGGCGAAATATTTACACCAGCAATTTCCGACAGCGGGTCTCGAGTCTTACCCTCCTCCTCTGGCGGCAGGCCCATGCGGGCCCGCTTCCTCTGTCGAGCGGCCTTCAACCTGGCCTGCAGCTGCTGCTGGCGCCTGTCCCGATGCCGCTGGGCGACCACCTGCTCACGCTTCGTCTGCTGTCGTAGTTTGGACAAGGCGTCCTGTTGAGCGCGTCGTTCCGCCTCGTCCTGGCTGAAACCATAGTATCCGACGCCATGAGCGCGGGCCTCTGCAAAAGGTTAGTTAAGTCATGAATGCCAGCAGCCAAGCTGCATCGGGGCGGCTACAAACACCGCCAGTTCTTTAACCAACCCAAGAGCCAACTCCGCGGAGCGAAGTCACTCTGGCCATATGCGGTCGCGCCCCCAGCACCCGACGTGTCGAATTAGACTGTGTCTACACACACGTTACCTTCTTGCTTATCGAGTATAAACAAGTAGTGGGAACGCAACAACAAGTCTTAACTTGATATGTAGACAAACATTAGCGATTTCTTTGACTTGTGTCACATTCGCCGACAGCTGGATGAAAACTGATGTGATCAACATTTTTACAACAGCACCGTTCCCACGACGTGACAAGCACCCTCAAGCGACAACTGCCTGTCACATATACCAGTCGCGGGAACGCGTCATAAGACTAACCGCAGTGATTTGGTGCACCGCTTTATCAACTGAACAGAGTGTTGGTCACTTACGACAAAACATGACGTCACATGTCAGGATAGCGGTAGTCTTAGGATTATCACACCGTGTTATCTGGTAGGTGGCTACGGACGTTTCGCAGATACACGCTGCCTTTACCGTCAAGGCAGAGTGAGGGTGGGTACACAGCAGATGGGATTACTGTCCGCTGAAACTCGCGCTTGCATTTCGGGCCCGTACTTTGGACAGTGCTTGAGGGCTATGAATAATAGCCAGCCCTTTTACTGCATTACATTTCCCGTCCGTCACGTCTGATCTGTCAGCTGACAGTTGCGGTTTTTCACCGCAAGATGCCACCGCCCTCGGCCATCAATCCCGCTGTTGCACCGAACACAAATACATGGAAGGAGTGCTGCACATGAAGGCGAAGGCGAACTGGTTAACGGAAAGCATGGGCGGAAAAATGAAATATTTGTAAGGCGCACTGGTAAGATTAACCCTCTACAGCCCAGCGGTTACTGTACGTACCGCCAGGTTTAACATTCACAGATTCTACGTTCTGCCCACACAGTGTGTTTATGTGTTTTGTGTGGATCTCAGAACAAACAGCGATTATTTCCCTATACAGCATTAACTGACTGGTTTT
Source organism: Coptotermes formosanus (assembly GCA_013340265.1). Classification (NCBI taxonomy): domain Eukaryota; kingdom Metazoa; phylum Arthropoda; class Insecta; order Blattodea; family Rhinotermitidae; genus Coptotermes; species Coptotermes formosanus. The sequence goes on from BLKM01000181.1 coordinate 1,022,089, forward strand.
TGTAACCGAGACGGAGTGTGTTTACTGCGCGGTACGGGCTGGATATTTAGATATAACTCAGTCTCTTTCAGCCTTTAAAGTGTTAACGTTCGCCATATGAAGCCTCTTCACCGGACGCACGCAACATGAGGGACGTATCACTACATGTTACTACAGTGTCCCTCACCGACACGGATACTCATTTTAAGTTTGTCACAAGGGACATTATTTTATCTGACAACTGTCGCTAGTCACTTCCCGTCGACTCGCTTAACTTATAAAAGTCCGACATGCAATAAACAACGTGTCTGTTTGATGTGACGTGCGTCTGCGAACGGAAGGAGTACATTCCCAGCGATGTATTTCAGTATGGGGAGTACAAACGTCTAACTGTAATACGGTGAATTAAAATGTGTGGACATGGATTAATAAACTGGAACAGGGGCGAGTGCTGCGCTGCGTGCCGTCGAAGTGAACAGCGACGCTAGTTCTCGGATTAAAAAAGTCCCTGTATAACAAGTGGCATTTCACTGTGCTTCTGTGGCAAAGTTCACCTACACTCCTGGGCTGTGGGTGGTTCGCGCCGAGTTCCCACTGCTGTTTGCAGTCGTCACCAGATGTCAAGTGCTCGCGCGTGACCGGAGTTCGGGGAACAGTGTCAGAAGGACAGGGGTCTTCATAAATCCCGTTGTAATCTCAAACCTCGTGAAATTTGAGGTTTTCATACCGGTCTTGCTGGTCACTCAAGTCTTCTTGGATACTACTGGACTAAGACGTTCCGCGATTTTCCTCAGGTATAAGCCGACTGCCAGGATATAAAGACACAGCACGAACCGACGCACGCTGCCCCCACGCACAAACGCCTTACCACAGTGATCTAAAAGTAGTGTGAAGTGAAATGGGGAGTGAAGTGAAGTGAAGTGAAGTGAAGTGAAGTGAAGTGAAGTGAAGGTCTTGTGTGAAATGTGTTTATTACCACTGACTTATAGTTATGTAATTCGTATGTGGGTGTCTGTACTGTATGTTGTCTTACTGTTTTGTATACCTGTCTCATCGTTTCGTATACCTGTCTCATCGTTTTGTATACCTGTCTCATCCTTTTGTATACCCGTCTCATCGTTTTGTATACCTGTCTCATCGTTTTGTATACCTGTCTCATCGTTTTGTATACTTGTCTCATTGTTTCGTATACCTAAAGTATTTGCTTTATGTCTCTTTGTTATGTTTAAAATACTCGTTTTATGTCGTTATTCGTTTTATGATTGTTTTACTCTGTATGTTTTGCTCTCTATTTCGTGTGTTCTGTGTTTTTGTACTGTTTTGTGTACTGTTTCTCCGTATGTACACAGTTGTTCCTTTCTATTTGTGTACAGTGCACGGCCCACTGCCGCCGGGTGCAAACCCAACTGATGTTAATAAATATCATACCATATCCGCCCCTCCCCCAGGCCGCAAACGCCTCGAGCTGGCGATCCAGCAACTCTAGGTTCAACCCCCAGAAAGCCACCCACCCAAAATCCCCATCCCCTCCAAAAACACATATTGCCACTGCAGCAGAAGTCCTCAGTGTGTCCACGCCAAGGCCCTTGGCGAAGACGGGAAATCCGTTAGTGTAAGCAAGTCCCTGTTACAGTTATAAGGTTTCAGTGTCACAGCCCAGCCATGCGTTTGTGCGCAGGCACGGCTAAGCGGACCGAGGGACGTAGACTGACGCTCCAGGCAAGCGCCGTCCTTACCTTCCGGTTTGTTGCTCTCGGATATGACGTTGTCTCGTCATGTAAGTGGCGGTTCTGGACGTTTCGACGGACCGCCTCACCCCGAGGATCAAGGTACCACAATCCTTCGAAACGTGGGGAACGAAACGCGCAACGACACGGCTTCACATCCAGGAACACCTGAACATGATGCGGCGGGCGAGGCACACCAGTCCACTGACCGCAAAACAATCATCAGTGAATGTACAGCGGCGTCGGGTATGTCGTATGACGAGTATGAAGCACTGGCGGAAGTAGCGTTTCGTCCGCCACAAAGCCCACACGGACTGACATAAACCCGCGATAAATTTAAAAGAATGTTTAACTCAGGCACTGCACAACTACACACCTTATTGCGACACTGCTGCCACGTGTTTCGGCTGCAGAGAGCCACCTCCGGGCAGCCCACCACATTATGTGCAGACGGGTGCATTTTCAAGTGTCAGTCCTGTAACGGCAGATCCCATAATATAAACCCGGAAACTGTCAAAAAATATTCGGACCCCCAGGGGTCCACGTACCCTCATGTTCAATGCATACCGAAGGGTTCTTTCCATGGGGTTAAAGCAGTCGGGGCGTGAGGCTGACAACTGAGCTCCATCTATTGCCGAGGTTAAGAATGAGTGCAGCTAAATTTCTTCTCCCCCTATACGCCTTTACGGCGTGTGCAGGAACAGCTGTACCTCGACCCTGCTCTAACAGCGCGGTGGATGTGCAGCTCCACCGCTTGATACGCCCCGCGTACCGCCACGTTCAGTTTGAGTGGCATGCCGAGCAGGTGAGGCAGGCAGGCAGCCCGCCTGACAGACGGCGCAGCACTGGCGAAGAGGGCGCAGGGTGTCACAGGACAAAACGAAACACCGAGGGGCCACACACTTCGTACTGGGAACAAAATGGCATTACGGTGACCACGCCAACAAGGATGAGACTGTCAGGGAAAGTGGCACTGGCGGCGACTACCGAAAATGGGCACAAAACATTGGTCGGGGAACATTACGGGAGGAGACCACTTACGAAATATAGGCGCAAACGGATGCATTGCATTAAACTTGATCTCAACGCTGTGACGCGTAACGCCGTGAAACATGTTAATTTCGTACAATGCGTGGCAGTGAAATGGTGCCATTAGGCACAGGATTGGTGTTATTAGGTTCAAGAATGTTATCATTAGGCTCAGGATTCGTATCATTAGGCTCAGAATTGGTGTCAATGGGCTCAGGATTGGTGTCAACAGGATCAGGATTAGTATAATTAGGCTCAGGATTGGTGTCATTAGGCTCAGGATTGGTGTAATTAGGCTTAGGATCGGTATAATTGGGCTCAGGATTGGTGTCATTAGTCCCAGGATTGGTACCTTAGGCTCAGGATTGGTATCATTAGGCTCAGGATTGGTACCTTAGGCTCAGGATTGGTATCATTAGGCTCAGTATTGGTGCCATTAGGCCCAGGATTGGTACCTTAGGCTCAGGATTGGTATCATTAGGCCCAAGACTGGTATCGTTAGGCTCAGGATTGGTGTCAATAGACTCAGGATTAGTGCCAACAGGCTCAGGATTGGTACTATTAGGCTCAGGATTGGTATCATTAGGCTCAGGACGGGTATCACTAGGCTCAGGATTGGTGTCATTAGGCCCAGGACTGGTATCAATAGGCTCAGGATTGGTATCTTAGGCTCAGGACTGGTGTCAACAGGCTCAGGATTCGTGTCATTAGGCTCAAGATAGCACACAGCGACGGACGATGTTGGGCGTATGGCAATGAACTGTCTGATTTCACAGAAGGCCAAGTGCAGCTGAAGGCACTACAGCAGTCGCTTACCCAGCGACACACGACATCTAATCTTCGGCAATAGCACTGTGATAACCCCAAATCTCGTACCTGTGTTCTTCTGCGTATCACATCGAAGCTGTCTGTATACCGAGGCACCTAATTCAAGTTTTCTAAGAACTTCAAATGTTCTGTGCCAAAACTGTTAGAATAACAATTCTGCACCAGAACTAGAATTTTGGATCCACCTTCGAGATTACAGCTGGAAATCCTATAACCAGGGATGCACAAGTCTTTTGTAGGGTGCCGCCTCCCGTTTGTGGGTCGTCAGTATGGACCTTCTTTCTTGTCGCCTTTTAACGTCTAGAATTTTGAGGTGGCTCCTACATTTTTGGAAAATCTGGGCACCCCTACTTATAAGAGTCTCGACATATTGTACAGAGCTCGCAACCGCAGTGCAAAACCATCTCATCGTTCAAACCCAAGTGCTTACTTTATGTGCCACCAGGTGTAACATTCAGCAATTCTACGTTCTGCCCACACAGTGTATTTATGTGTTTTGTGTGGATCTCAGAACAAACAGCGATTATTTCCCTATACAGCATTAACTGACTGGTTTTTATAACCAAGACGCAGTGTGTTTACTGCGCGGTACGGATTGTATCTTTAAGTACAATTTAGGTTGACCTTAGTTCTTAATCGATTTCCCCCATTAATAGCATTCCACCAATGCCCCATACTCATAATCATCTGCATGTTGCTGTTACCAGAAGGACAAACGGGACACGCCTGGGAACCTTCTGAAAGCAATGCTATTTCGGAAATCGGGGTGCATAGGTAGCAGAGTACCGTCGTACGAGTCGAGTTGTGTGTCGCGAGTTCTGCTTGGCATCGATCAGTATCGAGATGTGGCTTTGCGCATGCGCGCAGCTCTGAGGTCTACCCGCAGCCGTAACACCACGCAGTGATATTGTCTCGGCGGCAGAGGGAGCAACAGCACTGCAGACGCCCCGCAGAGGGATGGTCCATTCCTCCGGCACCGCAGCGGCGCTACTGGGGATCACTGCTCTCGTCGGAGGTAGGACACTATATCGATACTAATCGATAACTCGCGAACGTCAATCTCAGATTCTGGGGAAATCTTCAGGTCATTACATCAGCAGCAGGGTTTTAGTTCTTGTCATGGGCTATTAAACGACCCTGCATCAGTTGGTCATGGTGCTGTTACAATCAAACAGAGGTGATGATTACGAGTAACACACAAATCAGCAATAATCGATGGCTTGCGGGATATTGCAGTCTTTGTTCACGTCGCTGGCAAAAGTGGAAAATTAAGCTGAATTATACATAAAGATCCAGTTCGTAACGCGCAGTAAACACACTCCGTCTCGGTTATAAAAGCCAGCCAGTTAATGCTGTATAGGGAAATAATCGCTGTTTGTTCTGAGATCCACACAAAACACATAAATACACTGTGTGGGCAGAACGTATATTTAAAGATTCAGTCCGTACCGCGCAGTAAACACACTCCGTCTCGGCTATAAAAACCAGTCAGTTAATGCTGTATAGGGAAATAATCGCTGTTTGTTCTGAGATCCACACAAAACACATAAACACACTGTGTGGGCAGAACGTGGAATTGCTGAATGTTAAAACCTGGTTGTACAAGAAGTAACCGCTGAGATTGAAACAGTTAAGGACAATGTATGAAATGCCCACATTTAAAACATTGTTCCCCGTTACTGACGTTACTTTGTGCCACGGTTTTGTGTAATTTTTTTAGTCATCAACAACGACTGAACATAAATACGCATTTACACTCAATGTCAGGTCAACCACTGAGCGTGACCTAAATTCAGCATCGTGCTTGCGACACCATAAAATATGGTTTAAATTTGACATGCGGAATTGCATGTGTAGAACGAATCTGTGGCAACTACGTTCCCTCACACAGAATCTGCAAAAAATGCCATGGCGCAGCGCAACCCGAAAGCATGCGTGACCTTGAGACAGGAAAGCATTAAACGCAAAACTTTCAGGTTTAGCTTAACACAGTTTACTTTTCTACGTAGACACAAAAGAACTGTGTACTGGGACGAGCCTGCGGTAGCTGAGTCGGTAATGTGACTACGTTACGTACGGGATCAGAACCCGGGGAACTGCGGTTCGATGCCCGACACAGGCAAAATTTATCTCTACTCCAAGTCGGCCACCCGCCCATGAGTCCGCCCACGTTCCTATTCTATGGGTACCGGGAGCTCTCTCCCGTGGCGTAAAGCGGCCGGGACATGACGCTGAGCACTCACCTCCATCTAAATGGCGAGTTTAAGAATTAGTGGAGCTGTATCTCCACTCCCTGAAAGGGCTTCGAAACATTCACAGGGGCAATTTTATGTGTGTGTGTGCGTGCGTGTGCGTGCGTGCGTGTGTGTGTACGTTATTTCTTACCAAAGTCGTTGCACTTTTTCAACAAACTGCAAACACCTCCGCGATTTCTAATCAGGCGGGCATAAATTATGACTAGTCAACGTATCGATTTTAATCGATATTTGACACAAATGGGCCACCGTGGAGTCAGTGGCACGATGGTTGTTCAGGCCGTATCAGGCCCCGTGTATCCTCTCCCTCAGCATGGCCGCATAGAACGCGTGCATCTCCCGGGACATCCAGTGGCAGTTGGGTGTTCGGGGACGCGATAAAAGAGACACTCTGTATGGCTACGTAAGCGCTGATACACATGTCACACTGTGCACACAGTGACAAAGACATCAGTGTCGTTCCCTCATGCATTTGAACTTTTACAGCGGTGTCATGCCGTCTGTTCCGCTCTGCGATATGTATGATGCAGAACTGTTGCTATCCAGGCACCGACACACTGCAAACCGCACAGTCGTCCTGGTGGCGTCTGGGATTTGAACCGGAAACGGAACATGAAATATTACGACAGAAGAGTTCGCTTCAACAATGCGTGGAGCTTTACCTCCAGTAGTGAACGTTACGTTCTAAACGCCTCGGGTGTCCCGCTGTACTACCGCGTTGTTGAACAAAACTCGAACCTCACAACACGCACACAGCATCTGCACTGCAGGGATCAGCCACATAATGTTGTTTGTTGTGACAGTCACAGACAACACGCAAGTACACTCTGTGGGCACAACGCCACGTTTGTGTTAAAGCACGAGGTGCACAGAATAACCACTGGGCCCAGCGGTTACTGTATGTACCGCCAGGTTTAACATCCACAAATTCTACGTTCTGCCCACACAGCGTGTTTATGTGTTTTGTGCGGATCTGAGAACAAACAGCGATTATTTCCCTATACAGCATTAACTGACTGGTTTTTATAACAGAGACGGCGTGTGTTTACTGCGCGGTACGAGCAGGCACTGTAAATATAACACCAGGTTAATTTTGGTCTCTAAGAGGTTGAACGTTTACAGCTCAAGGCTAGAGATTTCAACGCCACGTCGAGATACAAACTGAACTGCTGTCTCTTGCTCTCGCACCGCCGTAGGGCCGCCAGCGTAATGCCATTCATGCACCGGCAGTCAGTGGAACACAGTGCTACTATAACGCATGACTTGAGTATGCGATAACACGAAACAAGGCTGCAGCCTCTGTTGCTCTCCGTGGCGCAGGGCACAGACTTTATGAAGGCGTTCTTTCCGTTCAGAATGTCGCACGGTGTCACGGTACGGGCGTGAAGGTAATGTCAGTTATGACCACAACAGAAATGCGGCCTTCCGTGCGGCTATTTCCACGAACGTTACAAACGACCGGCAGCACTACGTGCAGGTCTGTTGTACCGAACGTTACAAACGGCCGGCAGCACTACGTGCAGGTCTCTTGTACCGAACGTCACACAAATCGAGCAACAAATGTTGGAAGAACAGACGGAAATACAAAAACACTGATCACCAACAAATGCACAAAGACAGTTTTATCAATCGTAACACACTCCTACATGTTTCGACCCTGCTGGGTCATCTTCAGGGAGAACTTTTTGTTATCGTTACACTAAGGTTGCACTTAATAGTTGAGTGAGAATGTGCTGTTGACTGTGTGCTGCGTTGTTTTTGGAGGCGTGAACTCTCTGCGGTCCGGGCCTGGAGGCCGGGACCGCAAAGTTCACGCCTCCACTACACAGTCAACAGCACATTCTCACTCAACTGTAAAGTGCAACTTTAGTGTAATGATAACAAAAAGTTCTCCCTGAAGATAACCCAGCAGGGTCGAAACATGTAGGAGTGTGTTACGATTGATACGATTGATGATAAAACTCTCTTTGTGCGTCTGTTGGTGATTAGTGTTTGTGAATAATACAATGCACGGACACGGAACACGTTACAGACAGAAACTCACTGCCGCCCGTGAGGTGTGGCCTTCACTGAGACTATTTTCTCGAAACGTCGGTGTCTGAAAATTGGCGAAGGCATGCCTACACCTAATTTTATGCGAACCGGACACAAATGTAGAAAGTGCGGGTATAATTGCATTTGTGCCCTTAAGTAAAGCACGGGTGTGACAGCCCTCATTGTGACGAAACTCTCAAATAAGCAAGAGCAAAACGTGTGGCTCCCTCACAGCGACGTACGAAACGTCGGGACAGAAACCGCTCGATGCCCGCGAACAAAGTGCGACCGCCACTGTCAGCAAGTCAGTGCTCACGACACTCACCCTTGTTCGACAACTTTTTGTGCCCGAACCTCGTATTCGTGGGGCACGCGCTCATGAATTTACTTGAGGCACTGCGCTACAAGCCGGAAGGTCGCGGGTTCGATTTCCGATTGTGTCATTCCATCAGCCGTTAACAGAAATGAGTACCATGAATATTTCCTGGGGGTGAAGGCGGCCGGTACGTAGGGCTAACAACCTTACCACCTTCATGTGCCGATTGTCTTCAAATCTGGGAGCCTCAACCTGCTGGAACCCCCACGGTCTGTCCAGGCCTGCAATGGGCCTGCTTTACCTTTACCTTTACCTTTACCTTTACCTCGTATTCGTAAGCTTCTGTCTATCACGACCAAGGTTTATCGCACTTTTCGCCAGTGCCTCCAAGGAAATGCCCCGCAAGTAGGACGAATCAGGCCACGTCCTTTGCACTGCATCAGTCACGTGGCTGGACACTGTGCTGCACTAGCACAATCATCATACAGACACGTCCGCATGATTACCGCCACTGAGGCAGCCGATATCTGCCGATACGGTTCACGTACAGTCCGTGCCACTTGTTTGTGTGATCAGCGCTCCACACTTGCTTATTGCATGTTTCCTCATAATTCAGTGCTAACTTGTATCTACAGTAGCGACCAGGCAACTTGATAGCTTAGCCCCCTAACACTGTGCATAGCTGCAGTCGGCACGACGTCGTCGCTGCTAGACTCACTTCGGATCGGCCAGGCAGTTATGCCTGTTTCAAAAACATATACTGCGCTGGGAGTACAGTCATAGCTTCAGCCATTGTGGTCGTTTCTGGAACAGCCCGAAATCGCTCTGTGGTGCGTGCAGAGTAGTACGCCCCCTGTCACCTTGCCTCTTCACCCCCGCGCCAGGAATCTGGCAAGTAATGTGGTCACAACTGCACACATTAATACGGTACGTTCGTAGGCACGCTGAACATCAGAAGTGGATTTACAGCGTATCTAACAATGCTGCTTCAGTTGCAGAAGTTAGCGTGCCTCGAAGCTTCTCACTTTCTGCGTACCGCCGTATTCTCCTTTACCTCCCTTTGGCCTATGTCGACCAGCCCAAAGCAGTTGTTATACCGAGCTACACTCGTGTGAAGACAGCTGTTGGACTGGGGACAGATCTACAGAAAGTTGGTCCATGGGAATTGTTTCTGTGGCCTCAGCGTCAGCAAGTGCGGGTCACGCGGTGGCGCAGTTGGTTGAGGCACTGTGCTACAAACCGGAAGGTCGCGGGTTCGATTCCCGGTGGTGTCATTTTTCATTGACATAATCCTTTCGGTCGCACTGTGGTCCTGGGGTCGACTCAGCCTCTAAAAGAAATGTGTACCAGGCATATTTCCTCGGGGTAAAGGCGGCCGGTGCGTAGGGCTGACCACCTACCACCTTCGTGTGCCGATTGTCTAGAAATCTAGGAGCCTCAACCTCCTGGAACCTTGAGGGCCTGTCCAGGCCTGTAACGGGATTGCTTTACCAGCGTCAGCAAGTGCAGCGAACAGGGTGCCAGTTCAGCCGGCAGCCGCCTGTACGTTCGCTATTGTGTTGACAGGATTCGGCCCACACAGCTACCCTCTGGAGTCCACCCCTCGTCTCACAGTGTATTTCTCCATAATCAAAATTCACACTTGGATAAGACAAAATACGTACATGTACAGTTTGTTTAACGATGCTGACCGTCGAATGGGAACGCGATTTGAATGCTAAATTGCAAAGGACATGTAAGGAAGTGGTCGTGGCCTGATTTGACGTTCCGCACCGGTACAGCTCGGACGGACTGACGAAAGCTGAAGTTACCTTGTGCTTAATTAAGCACCACTCTAAGAAGACAAGGGGTTGAGTGTAGGTATAGCTCCACTCATTCTAGCCTTGGCACTAGAAGGTTCAGTGCTCAGCTTCACGCGCCGGCCGCTTTACCCTCGATACCCACTGAGTAAGATGTTAGGTGGGCAGTTGGCAAAATCTTGCCCCTGCCGGGAATCGAACACACACTCATCCGTCTAGGGCCAAGGTTAAGAATGAATGGCGCTGTTACTGCGCTTCCCCATACGCCTTCATGAAGTGTACGGGGATAACTGACACATACATCTGCAACTACGTTCATCACAGCGTCGGTATCCACCTACCAGACTACACGGTGTCATGACCCTAAGACCACAATACAGTGACCATGACACACGTACGAGTGTCCAGCGTTCATTGGCAAAATTACGCAAATTTGGGCTACTGTCTTCTGTTAACACGTAAATGATAACTCTATTCTGAAGATGGAGAGAGTAGGTTCCTTCGAAACGTCGGTACGTTCTGCCAGACTACACGGCATCACACCCCAAAAGACAGTAAGTAATGTTCCTACTCACTACTGTGGGAACATCAAATCTCGCAGATGCTTCGGAACCCTGCAGGATGGCCCGCAGTTTCTCACAGACGGCCCCTGTTAAGCGACATTTATTACACCCCACGCGCGGGGAATGAAGGGAAATTGAGCAATGACTGACGACATGACATCCTGCCGCTCCAGACCAGATTGGACCACCTAGAAGCCTGCTGTCAGTCCATATTATATAACACACAGGCACAAACACTGAGTTCGCACCGCGCAGTAAACACAGTGTCCCAATTACGAGTGCCTGTAAATCAATACTCTTGATGGGGAAACGCCACTTTTTACTGTCAGCATCAAACAAAACATTTGAATACAGTGACTGTGTGTGCAAAGCGCCGTGTGCATGAATGTAAATGTGCACGAGGTGAGTTTTATCGCGACCGGTCAGCGCCAGCTGTCACGGCAGCTTTATCGCATTGGCAGCGTGCATCCGCCGGGAATGCCCTCGCAGTTCACCCTACATTATTTCACAGAAGAGTCGCCGCGGGTCTCTAAAATACCCCTGTGATAAAGCTCCCGTGTTCACAGACAAGATAGAACGGACGCAGTAAAAAGCTGCCCCTGTGCACGCCATGAAGGTGTACTGGGGCAGCAAAGATGGAGCTGCACTACTAACTTCAGCACTGAAAAGACGTGAGTGGTCAGCTTCACGACCCGCCCGCTTTGGCCCCCGGCAATAGAGCACCCAGCACCCACTGAACAGGAGAGTGACTGAGTCCCACAGCCGGTATGGAGTCTTTAGAGAAGACAGAAGTCTGTCGGTCATCTAGCCCGTAGTCTGGTCACTACACCAACTGTGCTACCCCAAGCCCTGACACACATAGCTACCACTCTGATTAAAACTGTTAACATGCGTTGAATACTGCTGAAGAACGAACAGCACAGTAGCAACACCTGACGTATACCACAAAAAATATGAATACTTATTTCGGTATTTGACGCCATAGTCCGGCGTGAATGTACGGAGTCACCGTGACGACCGTCAAACGCACGATCTCACTAGAAATACCCTCCGTGGGGCTGAGTAAGTCACTGCCTCCGAGGTACGCGCTGAGGCCCAAGAAGTAGTTGAGCACCAACAGCGAGTTCTCTGTGAGGTACGACATATAATACAGCATAGCACAAACAGATGGCAGCACTGAAATGGATGAGATTAAGAACAAAGAAATGCCCGATGGAAGAGACAGAGGAGGAGCGAGAGAATAATAGATTATTATCGATCAGGCTTAATTACTGGCGACTATTGTAGAATAATACCGATGGCTGTAGTGTTTCAGTGGAGCAGCGCGTGAACATGCTGATGGGCACGTACATAGCGTTATAGTGAAGTATATAGCTATGGCTCAGTCTCTAGCCTTCATCCAGCACGCTGCCCACGGTCGGTTTAAGACATTTCTGGGCCCAAGACAAAAATAAATTCGGAGGCCCTACATAACGGTAGTCCAAAATTGACAATGAGATGTGGGCCACAAGACCTAATTGGAAATTACGAACATCTGGACTATAATGCGCCACTGCAGGGCCCTACGCAGTGCAGACTGCGACTTACACAGCCCCTGCCACTGTCACCAGCGCAACCACCAAGTATGCTAGAATACAGGCGTCCCTTCTGTCGTGTCCCCGAGGACATCAGCTTAACCGCACAGAAAGCCTGCTTCTGCCGGCATATGCCATGACAGCAACAATGCTTAGAGACACGATAAGGGGAACATTCTGTAGAATCATTTACGACACCAGTGTCTGTGTCGTATAAGCGAGGATGCCGTGTACATTAAAACTCGGATATTCCGTCGGTTCTGGAATGTTAAGTGAGGAAGCAGTGCCTTTACACCCGTGCTGGTTTACATTATTTAACGACGCTGTAACAAATACTGAAGTTTAGATATCGTCTGTGTAAGACAATAAATAAATGGCAAACACAGGATGATAGGAAGAGGCCGTGCCGCCATTTGCAGCCTGTGGGAAACTGGAGAAACGGTAAGAGTTAGGTTCATCCTGTAGCAATACAGTAAGACATGATTCGGCGCTGGCATGTGGGAACGTCTTGCCATCTCCGATGGACTTCACACCCAAAGTGAGGGGAGAGGAGGTGATTATACGTGACGCTGGCTGGACGAACGGGTTTATACTAGCGCCACTGATAATGTATCAGTCGCTGATAACAGCGAGAAAACAAGCAAGGCAGCGTCGCCACATCGGCAAAGCACAGCCTGGCTTACACAAATCAACCACTCAAGTAGGCGTACAACGGTCACTATACGCACCACCTGTCCGTACAGTGTGCGCGTGTTGCCTACGACCGTCACAGTAAACAGCGATTACCTCCCTATACATCATTTGGCGGGTCTTTGTAATGGGGACGCAGTGTGTTTACTGTGAGGTGGGAACTCAACTCCAGGCCTCAAAGGTTCTTGACGCAAACATCATGTGATGCTTCACGTCACTAGTGGATTGGAACGGGAAGTTACAAGCTTATGTTGTGTATGGGTGTAAAACTTGGTTCCGTACGTAAATGGAAAACGACTCGACGCGAGAATTGAGTGCTCACAGCGGTACTGCTGACGATTCAAGTCTTCTGGGATGTGAGGCTCTCAGTGGACCAGTAACTCAACGACACGGCGTCACACACCAGAAGATAAGCCCGAATGGGAGCCAAGAACTGGACGCTGACACAACACTGGGGCACAAGATGGAGGCAATCACAAGAGAACAAACAAAACTGCACCGTCGGCTTCGTCTGTGACCTTCAAGATATATTAGAATGAGGCGCATATGGACGGAGTGTGAATCACGCAAGGCAGAGAGCCAAAATGCATTCGGAAGGAAAAGCCTGAAATAAAGCGACTATGTGGAAGACGTAGACATAGATGGGAGAACAGAATTAGGAAGTACCTGGATAAGTACGTAAGGGTACAGAGTGGATCCACACGACTCAGTACGTCGTTTGGCGGTGGACTGTTCTCAACACGAACACTGGCCCTTCGGGATCCACAGAGGGCACCGCGCTGTTATGACTTCTGTCTGAATGTACGCTCCGTGTCTGCCTGAGATCCACCGCCATCGTACATCCCTTCAGGAGAGTGAAGTGAGGGGAGCAGGTGTCGCAAATTCGCGCATACGCCATATTATCATTACTGACCGTGGGAAATTTACAATAATGCGGCGTGGGCGTGTCTTTCAGTGGCGCAGCATTCACACCAAGTTTCGTGCAAATATCACACACACACACACACAAATATTCACACACACTCACGTGCACTTAAAAACAACAGTGCATCATGCGAAATAAAACTAAAAAGGACTGACCAAAACTCGCGTTCTAATAAGCAGCAGTCCTGTTCACCTTCCTTAACTCTCGGTCTATCAGGTAGCAGTCCTGTTCATATTCCTTAACTCCCGGTCTACCAGGTAGCAGTCCCGTTAATATTCCTTAACTCCCGGTCTATCAGTTAGCAGTCCTGTTCACGTTCCTTAGCTCTCGGTCTATCAGGAAGCAGTCCTGTTCGTATTCCTTAACTCCCGGTCTATCAGGTAGCAGTCCTGTTCGCGTTCCTTAACTCTCGGTCTATCAGGTAGCAGTCCTGTTCATATTCCTTAACTCCCGGTCTATCAGGTAGCAGTCGCGTTAATATGCTTTAACTCCCGGTCTATCAGTTAGCAGTCCTGTTCACGTTCCTTAACCCCCGGTCTATCAGTTAGCAGTCCTGTTCACGTTCCTTAACTCTCGGTCTATCAGGTAGCAGTCCTGTTCATATTCCTTAACTCCCGGTCTATCAGGTAGCAGTCCTGTTCACGTTCCTTAACTCCCGGTCTATCAGGTAGCAGTCCTGTTCATATTCCTTAACTCCCGGTCTATCAGGTAGCAGTCCCGTTAATATTCCTTAACTCCCGGTCTCTCAGCAGTCCTGTTCACATTCCTTAACTCCCGGTCTATCAGGTAGCAGTCCCGTTAATATTCCTTAACTCCCGGTCTATCAGCAGTCCTGTTCACATTCCTTAACTCCCAGTCTATCAGGTAGCAGTCCTGTTCATATTCCTTAACTCCCGGTTTATCAGGTAGCAGTCCCGTTCATATTCCTTAACTCCCGGTCTATCAGCAGTCCTGTTCACATTCCTTAACTCCCAGTCTATCAGGTAGCAGTCCTGTTCATATTCCTTAACTCCCGGTTTATCAGGTAGCAGTCCCGTTCATATTCCTTAACTCCCGGTCTATCAGCAGTCCTGTTCACATTCCTTAACTCCCGGTCTATCAGGTAGCAGTCCTGTTCATATTCCTTAACTCCCGGTTTATCAGGTAGCAGTCCCGTTCATATTCCTTAACTCCCGGTCTATCAGCAGTCCTGTTCACATTCCTTCACTCCCGGTCTATCAGGTAGCAGTCCTGTTCACATTCCTTAATCCCGATCTATCAGGTAGCAGTCCTGTTCATATTCCTTAACTCCCGATCTATCAGGTAGCAGTCCTGTTCACATTCCTTAATCCCGATCTATCAGATAGCAGTCCTGTTCATATTCCTTAACTCCCGATCTATCAGGTAGCAGTCCTGTTCATATTCCTTAACTCCCGATCTATCAGGTAGCAGTCCTGTGCGTATTCCTTTCATTCCAGGTTCAAATCTTGACCCACTGACCGGTTATCCTACTTCGTCGTGGTTCTCCTCTGTGCCTTCCCTTCCTTCCACATTATTTCTAATTTACTGTTCGCTAACCATGAGTGTGCCAACTACAGACAGCGTTGTCAAGTAGACCGGAACGCACACCAAACTTAAATCACACACTTCATTCAATAGCCTTGTCACGAATACGACACTTAGTACTAAGCCACGACGTTAAGACGTATAGGGTACATGGAGGTAACACCACTTGTTCTTGACGCCACATTCACACTCCAGCCAGCAGAGTTAGAAGATAATTCCGAAACGTTCAGCAGTAGAACATGGAGCGCGCACGGGTTTGACTGGATGCTGTACACCTGGTGAAATTCTAGTTCGAGCCACGAGGTGCGCTGAAATCAATATGCGGGGTAATAATTTCACCTGACGGGGTGACGGCAGGTTAGGGTGCAGATGTCGCACAGCTGTCACGAGGAACACCCCGTTATCGGGTGCCAGGTCGCAGACGACATCGGTTTTTCACCTGTGAATTAAATGTGCTGTTTGCTGCGGCGAGGCAATCAATCAATCAATCAATCTTCTGGAACACAATCCTCCTGGAGAAGCTGACAGTAGCTCCGAGAGTCAAAAAAGTATACGCCTTTCGTGAAACCCCAAGTTTCACCGCTGTGTTCACGCGGCCCGCCGCTGTCAGCGTCCTGTACATAACTCCACACCATATCTACCTAAGATTCATTTTAATATTATCGTCTCTTCCCTTGACGATCAGGCTGTCGCACAAGATTAAGGCAGCTGAGCGAACTATAAACCCAGTAACCGGACAAAATGTCCTGATAGAATGCTTCGTACACGAGGTACTGCAGCTTCACCCCACAGTGCCCCTCTACACAGCAGCACCGCTCAGTTCACACTGTCGTTCTGTCAGTTCAACGTCTCAGTACAAATGCTATTTTTATACAAAGTTTCGAGTCATTAAAGCTACGGATATTTACGAATTTTTGAGTCTCCTGTTAAAATTTGCCCGTTGAAATTTCACGGGCTGCACGTAAGGACAACGTATACAGAGACAACAAGACCTTTCCTCACCCAGGGTTATCGCTGGCGTCACGGATCACAGACGGCAGTAACATTGGGTAACGTCTTTCTACAGCAACAAGTCCAACGATTGTCACTGAGAAGGCTGTTTGGCTGGACAGGTTACATGCAGCGCGGACACCTCAGTCGGTGCAGCGACTGCTGACTGGCTCCCTGCGTGGGCAATGCGTTCGTTTGCTGTCCCCCCCCCCCCCCCCGCCAACCAGCCTCTATAATTGCGGAACGCATCAAAGTCAACTTTTAGGTGTTAGCCACGTGCTGGTTTTCTGGAACGTTCTGACCCTGAAGAGAAAGGCAACAAGAGGCTTCGAAACCTCGCGAAGTACTCGCCTAACAACTCAGCGCCACGTCCCAGCATTCCATGTTACCAGCAGCTTATACCTTGGCCACATTTCTGCGTCTGACAATTTGGTACGAAATTCTTCGCCTGTGCCAGAATGCACATCAGATGCACATCAAGTGAAATGTGTTATAAAACTCTGGCAGACCGCACCAAGTTTCATCCAGACCTGCTGTTAACTCTGCCCACAGACAAGCAGCCTGACACTGACACTGCACAGCCTTGTCGTACGTCCCTTGTTTGTCTGCATTCTCCGTCGACCTACCGTAGTCACTCTTTCTTTCTTTCTTTCTTTCTTTCTTTCTTTCTTTCTTTCTTTCTCCCTCGGTGTCCACTGCGTCTGTCTGCCTGTCAGCAAGGGGAGTCCTCTCACAAGGTCGCAATTTCGCTACCGCAGTACAGCCTCTTAATAACAACTATGAAGACTCCCGTCTACTGCTGTACTGTAAAGAACGGCTAAAACTACGTATTTTTATAATGACGTTAGCCGAAACAGAAATGGCGTATGAACGAAACATACACAAGTCAGTCAGCCACACGAACTTCTAAGCATGTTACATCCGACGGCATAAAGGGCACACAATATGCGGACGGCCCAGTAGTTGAGTAGCCGTGATACCGTTACAACTGCGATGCATTAACTATGCAGCACGGAAGCAGCGCTTGCCAGGTTTCCCCGGCTCGGTGACTTTAGCCGCCGTAGCTTATTCATAAGCAGACGTGACAGCTTGTGCAGCAGCGGTGAACGCGATCGCAGCCTGAAGCTGTCCGGGAAGCGCCAAAAAGTAACAAAAACACGAATATGAGTCACTCTGATTCAGCACCGCTAACACAAAAGCCCACCACTGCACACGATCCTGAGCCAGTTCTATCCACCTCCCATCCTCACAACCTATTTCCCTACGACCCATCTCACTAATTAACTAACTAACTCTCTGGCAGCAGAACACAAAGGTTCAACACCGCTAACACAAAAGCCCACCACTGCACACGATCCTGAGCCAGTTCTATCCACCTCCCATCCTCACAACCTATTTCCCTAAGACCCATCTCACTAATTAACTAACTCTCTGGTAGCAGAACACAAAGGTTCAACACCGCTAACACAAAAGCCCACCACTGCACACGATCCTGAGCCAGTTCTATCCACCTCCCATTTCACTAATTAACTAACTGTCTGGCAGCAGAACACAAAGGTTCAACACCGCTAACACCTCTCAGATGCGATATGGAGGCAGTTGCATGCCCTCCTAGACTTACACCTCAGTTTCCTACCTACTGTAATATTAATTTCCAATGTAATTTACGGTCTTTAAAGAGATTTCCGCAGCGGGATTCCTCATACGTTGTTGTTCTTCGCATTGCTAATTGCACGTGCGGCCCATCGTGCCGCTCTACTTTGCACTAAGTGACCTGCACAAACTGTGCGCTCTGTTAACACCTGCAAACACGTTCTGCAGAACTGCATCAGTGTGTCCGGTTTGGAGCTGGACGTTCCGGTGTTTGAGCCTTCTGTCCAGCAAACGAATTAAAAAAAACACCGGACACAAAGGCGGAAAATGAAAACAAAAGAAATTACCAGCAAATATAATGCAGAGTGTAAGTTCAGTGAAACTGTGATTTTTCACAGTAGGGTCTCACCCCACCCCCCCCCCCCCCCGCGCGTTTTAAGGTTCTTCGTATACCTTTTGGCCGACAAATTCTTAGTAAGTGTGTGTGTGTGGGGGGGGGGGGGGGTTGCTTTTGTCACAGCCATCTCGCAGCTTTAGGCATTTGGGTTCCCATCGGTGGTTTTCATGCAAGGCGACCACTTCGTGCTGTGGGGCATCACTGCACCTCCCCAGCGCGCACAGCAAGAGCGGCGTACAAACATGAGAAGCAGCAGGCAGCACGAGAGTACACAGGAGTCCACAAGAAACTCAACACTGAGGGTCCAATACGGTGTTCTGGGAGGTAACGCCGTGAAGTATGGTAGAACCACACCAATTTGCAGAAGAAACTCCTGCCTTCATCTTCAGTGCAGAAGATCTGCCTTGAAAATGGAGGTGGCAGGTCTGTCCGAAACATTGTTACCTACGTATCAAAGTACACGGCGTCACGTCCCGGAAACCCGTTCTGTTGACACTCACCGCCGTATAGAAGCTCAAGGCATATACAGGCAAACAGCAAGAATTAAAGCTAGAAATAACTACACCAACACAAAGGTTTAAAAATATCCCACAAAATTGACACTGTACAGAAGTATGTGCCTGTTTACAGTTGTCATTACAGTGCCGCGTGCAGTGCGACTGAAGACGCACAGTGCCGGAATTATGTGGGCCTTCCGTAAAGAGCAACAAAGAACTGCTCGGTAGCACGAATTCCAGAAGGAAAACTTGCAAAAACTCACGTATGAGTTCCACCACATCTGCTGTCCGTCCGTCCGTCCGCAAGCTACAACTCGACAACCGACGGACGGATTTTCACAAAATTTGATACTGGCGAGTCTTATGTTAATGAAATGTGTCCGCACACCCAAATTTCAGTCAGAATCGAACAAACCAGTGGGCACCCTATATAAAGACCTAAACGCCCTTCTGCGCGCATCTGGAGCGCGGACGGTTACACGTTTAGCTGAACTAACTCCATGGAGCACAGTCCTTCTTGAGAAGCTAACAGTTCCTCACCTACTCATGGAATTCCCCGCAAGTGATGGGACCCGAACGTTCATTACCGTGACCACAACAGCCTGCCGCATGGTCCTATCCTTAGCCAGATCAATCGAGTCCATGCCACCACATTCATTTCAGACGCACTGTCGTGTTCGCCTTCCGCCTACACGTCACACCCCAAGTGACATCTCGTCTTCAGCCTCCCCACCAAACGCTGTATGCATTACCCTCTCCCCCTACGTGCCACATTCCCCACCCATCCCATTCTTCTTGATTTGATCATGTGAATAATATTTCGTGAACACAAACATGAAGCTACTAATCAGGTGGGCACCCAGAATTTTTCTTTGGGGGAGGGGGCGGGGGAGGGGGCTGACCCTGAGGCTATATATTATTTAGGTTTGATTTTAAAAATTATATTACAAAAATCATGCTGTAAGCACAACATAACGCTGCCTGCAACTGCATTTGTATACATGCGAATATAACTACACGTTCCGTGACTTAATAACTGTGTCCTGTCTCCTTATTTTTTATTAATTTAGGCCTATTTTCCAAAATTCTAATACACTAGTCATCAGCTGATTTCAATGGCTCATTTCGGCTGAAGGAGAAATCACGTAAAACTTTTAGTATCATATTATCTACAAAATCTGCGTTTTTTAAATTTCGGTTTTGCGGGGTTTGGGGGGCTGCAGCCCGGCGTCCCCCCCCCCCCCCCGTGGGTGCATACTTACTCCTAATTATGTAGTTTTTTTTCAGTTTCCTGTTAATTCCTCTTTCGTAGGTCCGATGTGTTCCTCAGCACCGATCCCTCACACACCCTCAGCCTTCGCCAAACACCTGTCGCAGAACAAACGTACAGAACACTGCACCACATTTCGCACCCACTGAGCTTGTATCTGTACGTCTCAAAAGGGGCAAACGGACTGCAACTGTGTTCCGTACGCACCGAGTTTCCCACTCAGGAAATTATTCTGCGTACAAAATTCCATATTACCGACAGAAGAGATGAGACACCCCGCCATCAACACAAACGCCAGGAAGCGTTCGGTCCCAAATTATTCAGAGGTAGGACAGCATCTCGTCACGCGGTCCGTCACGACGCTAACAGGTGCGGGGGGCTGCATATCGATTGCAGCTGTGAACGTCGCACTGTGAGACCAGGAATATAACAGCACAGTGTCCAAACTCCGACAAGCAGATCTGCTGACCTCCGAGGTCGTCCGTGATTTTACTCAGTCCCTCCAGTGCCTAAACTCAGGTCACGACTGATTCTTCCACGTCCTTCCCAACTCATTCATCAACCCCTTAAAGCCCAGTGGTTACTGTATGCACCGCCAGGTTTAACATTCACAAATTCCACGTTCTGCCCACATAGCGTATGTATGTGTTTTCTGTGGGTCTCAGAACAAACAGCGATTTTTTCCCTATACAGCATTAACTGGCTGGTTTTTATAACCGAGACGGTGTGTGTTTACTGCGCGGTACGAACTGAATCTTTAAATATACGTTCTGCCCACACAGTGTATTTATGTGTTTTGTGTGGATCTCAGAACAAACAGCGATTATTTCCCTATACAGCATTAACTGGCTGGTTTTTATAACCGAGACGGAGTGTGTTTACTGCGCGGTACGTACTGAGTCCTTATATATAATTCAGGTCAATTAGCATTTAGAAATTCTACGTTCTGCCCACACAGTGTATTTATGTGTTTTGTGTGTATCTCAGAACAAACAGCGATTATCTCCCTACACAGCATTAACTGGCTGGTTTTTATACCGGAGACGGAGTGTGTTTACTGCGCGGTACGGACTGAATCTTTAAATATACGTTCTGCCCACACAGCGTATTTATGTGTTTTGTGTGGATCTCAGAACAAACAGCGATTATTTCCCTATACAGCATTAACTGACTGGTTTTTATAACCGAGACGGAGTGTGTTTACTGCGCGGTACGTACTGAGTCCTTATATATAATTCAGGTCAATTAGCATTTAGAAATTCTACGTTCTGCCCACACAGTGAGTTTATGTGTTTTGTGTGTATCTCAGAACAAGCAGCGATTATCTCCCTACACTGCATTAACTGGCTGCTTTTATAAGCGAGACGCAGTGTGTTTACGCCGCGGTGCGGGCTGAATATATACATTATTGCTGTTAATCTTGTGTTCTCTCGGTCCCCCTGCCAGTATCATTCCACCACTGCTTCATCCTCGCACTGAGCTACGTGCTACTGTTACCAGAAGGACAAACGGGTGAAGCCTGCGAACCTTCCAAAACCAATTCTCTTTCGTAAATCGCGGAGCTTGGGACAGACAGCCAGTTTCATTTAGTGTTTAAACGGCTGCCGTCGTCCCATTCGAACCTGCACAGCGCATGCCACTGACGTCACTAAGCGTCTAAAGGCCTTTTCTCTCAGTGTGACACCATGAAGTCTGGCAGTTCTGAACATTAGGACGGAGCTGTTCACGGGACTGCACGCGCCAAACGCCAGAAGACCGTGACTGACGCAGTAATGACCGCTGTGCGAAGCTCAGCAATCAGTCCGGATGACACATCTAGCCTCAGCCAGTTCGTTCGTGTAGGATTTGTGGTCGACACACTGCTCCTATACACGCCTCCGTCAGGCACACCACCATCACACTGCCGCTGGCTAAACACGGCTTCTCACAAAAATAAGTAAGCTTCACCCTGTAATCCGTCATGAAGGCACAGAGGGGAACTACAGGTATAGCTCTACTCTTTCTTTAACTTCGGCGCTACATAAGGGTGGTTAACGCCACGCCCCGGCCGCTTTACCCCCGGGGAAAGAGACCCGGCACCCATTTACAGGAAGCTGGGTGGGCCCCAGGCCTGTCTAGACGGGTGCAGAAAACCTCGCCCCCACCGGGACTCAATCCCGGGGCTGTCGAGCCCGTAGCGAGTCGCTATACCTACTACGCCCACCATAAAAATACGTACCCAATCATTCAATCAATCAATCAATCAATCAATCAAGAAATCTGAACCAAACTACACACAGAATAAAACACACAACGGTTTCCATGCCAACCAAAATATAGCTGATGACGCTACTCTGCCGCCATATTTGCATAAAACCTGTCAGTGGCTAAAACAAACAGCCAGCTGTTGTGCCGGCACATCAGCTGGCTGTTGTGCCGGCACATCAGACTGCAAACCACGGCTTGACATGTTGACCAGTAACATGCCGCTTTCAGCCTCTTAATAAAGTACCATATAATTATGACAGACGTTTCGGCTCGACTGAGCCATCTTCAGTGATGTCATGACTCAGTCACCTGCTTAGTTGGTTTTGCAATGACGCGAGAGAATAATGGCTTGGGGGTCACGTGCACAAGATGCGGAGTGCATCAGCGCTGCCGGTTACGAGACTACGCGGAAGGAAGTGTATGTTACAAGATGGCGACTGACACCACGGCGCTGTCCTTGCGATTGTAAAATCAAAGCTTTCGGGACCACCTAACACGAAGCAGGAATGCTACCAGCTACACCGCCACGTGCGTCTACAAGGAAAACTATAGAAATGCATTCACACAAATAATGGGCAGAGGAAGAAAGCCAGAACAGAAAAGGAGCGGACGGATGGTTGTGCAGCTTACCGTTACGGGCTGCCTGTGTGTTTACATGCAGGAGACCCTAAAATAGCTGCTGCAAGGTGCAGATGTAAACAGCACGACGTGACACGGTAAGGCTCCACACATTCTGGGCACCAATAAAAACCTGCGAGCTGCCGAACCCACTCCATACTGACTGACTGAACTTAATAAAATAATACAAAGGTCCAACACCGCTAGTACCAAAGCCCACCACTGGACACGATATTGAGCCAGTTCTATCCACCTCCCATCCTCACAACCTATTTCCCTAAAATCCATCTTACTAATTAACTCTCTGGCAGCAGAACACAAAGGTTCAACACCGCTAACACAAAAGCCCACCACTGGACACGATCCTGAGCCAGTTCAGCCCGGTTGCCTTCCCCCAGAAGCCATCCGCATCTGAGTTATGTCTCCAGTAGATCATTTTAACTGTCTTCTCGATAAATGTTCACTGAGGCACCCTGTACTCACGTCATACGTAAGACATCTGAGTTTCCACGATCTTTAACCTCCCAACCAAGCGACGCCATATCCATAATTACGGTCCAGTAAAATGGAACAACCTGCGGTTTGAGATCGAGAGGCTCGATATGCGATTGTTTGTTGCCGGAAACACGCAGTGCTGTGGGTGGCCGACCGTCGAAACAAGCAAGAGAACAATAGACAGACATTCATTAAAACACACTGTCCGGCAGACAGGGACATGGAACCGGCCCGGCCAATAGTCTCAGGGCACAAATCGTCACGTTTCGGCCCACAACTGACGTTGCATCAACTGCAGGCGTTCTGAAGCTTGCGACGTTTGCAGTTCTGCTTCACGAGTCAAGTCTTATACGCCGTGACGCCGTGTCGTTGGGCCAGTTTTGCAAAGTTTTGACGGATCACAGTGCCTTCGTCTTTGGGGTCACGCAGGCCCACTCCTGGACTGCTATCACCCCAGAAGACTTCCACCTTCAGGAATGCCTATGCGACGAACTTCAAATCTAGCATTCGCGCCTTCCTTGCCCAGATTACCTTCTGTTTTTGAGCCGTTCGGTTTGCAGCAGAAGCAACGAAGGACGTCGCATTCCTTGGGGTAAACTAAAAACCTTCACTGAGCACCGTCCTCTTTCGGGCAATGTTTGTGTGCAGAATTCATCAGAAGGTGCCGACTGTCGATAGTTTTCGGAAAATCAAAGTTGGCAGCCAACATTTCTGAAGGATAACTGTCAATGAACGTGCCAAGAGTCCTGCAGTCCAACAAGTCTGGCCATCTGAAGATCACAACCATCTGTTTCAATATCTACACAAGCAGCGTTCGTCTTATGTAAGTCACGTTTGATTCACGGATAACGTTTCCCCGTCTTCCTGAAATACGACACTGTACACCAACTAACTGCTTTTCCTTTTCTTCACACGAATCACGTTTAGCAAGTACAAATATGGCTGACGAACTTCTCAACCTCCTGAAGACGCCTTGTCTATCACTTGCTGTCCTTCTTCAGTTGAACCGCACTATCGCCATCTATCTCAGTCTCTGCTAGCCATGGCTACGGTGCATTTAGAAAATAACAAATGTTAGTTACGCATTTTTTGAAATATCAGCTCAAATTTTATACCGTGAAACAAACAGCATGCCCCCCCCCCCTCCCCCGCCCCCGCAGTTAATTATCCGCTTCACATGACTCATCCTGTTTTTCTGTCGCTGACCACACACAACTGCAAACTGTCTGCTTGTGTGCATTTGCCAGTACCCCCGGCCACACCGCACGCAACGAAACTACAAGCACTCCACGTGCAGTTGATGTCAGATTTGCATTCCTTGCTTACACCTGCCTCCAAAAGGCACTTCAGTTACAAAGAGAAACATGAAGCGCTACTAAACACAGTCGTTAGGTGAGTCTCGCAACTTAACATAACATCCGCTCTGCCGACAGGGGCGCCTGTTCTCGGGTCTGCGAATTTAACTCGGTTTCATTTTTTAATTTGTTACATTTCGAGTTACGATCCACGTCCGTTTCTGACGCATTTTAAGATGACGACGTAAATAAACTGTCATACTTCGGATGTCAGCGTGCAGCGCCCCAGGCGGCAGCCCCACTGGTCACACCACAGCGACGCTGAGTGACAGACAGACACATACTGTGCATTACAGGATCAGCAGGCCTGTGTCAGGATGTACCGTAATGCTTATCGTGTGCCAGCTGATACCAAATCCTGTCGCTCCTTAATAAGAGTCCTTCGGCTTCTATCTGCATGACACCTGTCAGTCTCACCGACACACGTCACTGCTACTTATGTCAGCAAGCAAATAGGCACGCCTCAGTCACTCCATGCAGCACAGTCCTTCAGAAGCCAACAGTCGCCTAGCTAGTCAAAAAGTTCCCCATCCCTGACACGAACTGGATTAATTTAGCGTACAGCCTCGCGCTCTGCTTCAGTATTTTTGTTTTTTATTTTACGAAGTCCTTCCCACTTCTATCCACTTGTCCACAGCAGGTGTCAGGGGTTTTTGTGATTTCACTTGATCACACTCAGACACACACCACAGTCGGTAGGACTCCTCCGGACGAGGGATCGGCCCGTCGCAGAGACCTCTACCTGACAACACAAACACACACAAGACACAAACATCCATGCCCCCGGTGGGATTCGAACCCACGATCCCAGCAAGCGCCCGGCCCCAGACCCACGCCTTAGACCGCGCGGCCACTGGGATCGGTTGTTTCAGTAACACGCAGTTTAATATTATCATTCTATTTACAACTAGCTTTTTCAAGCGCTCTTTCCCCTTCACGTTCTGCACACACATTCTGCAGTTCCTATGTATGATTTAGCTGGCTGCTCCGCTAGCTCAATCGGTAGAGTGTCTAGGCTACGAACTGGACGGTCCGTGTTGCGACTCCCAGCAAGATCGAAGCGTCAAGACCTACGCTGACGCCCATCGGAACTCCTTCCCAGGTGGTCAAAGCTGGCGAGGCGTCAGGGTCACTGCTGGAACCCAGCTGTACCTCCACGGCCCCTACACGCCTTCACGACGTGCACCGACAAAGCTTTAACATGTTTATGCTTTACTTAACGACGCTGACAGTAACTCGGAACAGCAGGATTATCGGCGAATATGTACCGGAAATGCCGTGGAGGGGACGCGGCCGTGGCCTACTCAAGGCACCGTCTCGGCGTCATATAGCTCGGCACAGTCGCTCTGCAGAAGATCTGAACCAGGGACCTTCACACAGGTGTTAGGCAGACGTGATACTCGCTGCAAATTTTGTGTCCATTTCGTACCAGTCCTATGCGTGCTACATGTCGCACCCACGGTCAAGTGAACAGTCCGTCACACCGTCTTGTTAATCCTAAGCGGTACGCCCTATTGATTGGTTCCATATCGCGCAACTACGCTCTGTACACTCAAACATGTTAAGACGGACGGCACGGTGCAGGAAAGTGAAACAGTGTCATGCCTTTTATAACACACTTCATAAACGGATCGTATTCGCCCACATTTATAACCTTCGTTGATGACGCTTTGAAGCCCAGCGGTTACTGTATGTACCGCCAGGTTTAACATTCAACAGTTCTACGTTCTGCCCACACAGTGTGTTTATGTGTTTTGTGTGGATCTCAGAACAAACAGCGATTATTTCCCTATACAGCATTAACTGACTGGTTTTTATAACCGAGACGGAGTGTGATTACTGCGCGGTACGGACTGAGTCTTTATACATAATTCATCTTAACCTTAAAAGGCTAAACGTTACACGTCTGTTAACTCACTGACAACACAACTGTAAAGAGTAACACAAAATGACATACTACGCACATGACTAAAGTCGCAGTCTTCTGGGATACGACGCCGTGTAGTTAGTATGGTGTGAAAGGAACCTGTAACCTGGCGTCTTCAGGATACAACACGATCCTAGCAACGGTACTGCAATCGAGCGTCGCGTCTTCCCCCCGTCGTAGTACAGTGCTATCTTCGGTTATCCTCCACAAAAGCAAGTAGCTGTGGCCTCCTATCTCGCAAGTTCGCGCGTCTGCCATGCTGTTACTGCTTACCGCAGGGCGTTGACAAGTACGACGTTGGAGTGTCCGCCAGTGTCATACGGTTCACACCAAGTTCCGCGCAAATCACAAACCACCGTGTACAGTTGAACTTGGTGACTGACACACAGACAGTGTGGTGATGTCTTGAGGTACATCACGGTTCTGTCGCCTGAACGACAGAGACCAGTTGGAAAAACCAGGCCTAGGTGCGGCGATAATATTAAAATGGATGTTAATGGAATAGGTTCAGAGGACGTAGGCTGGATTCGTCTGGCTTTAGATAGGGACAACTTCCAGGCTCTTGTGAACACGGTAATGAACCTTCGTGTCCTATAAAATGCCAGGACTGGTTGTCTAGCTTCTCGAGAAGGACTCCGCGCCATGCACTTGAAGACTTGTAGTTAACTGCGGCTCTCCCACGAAGGGTTCTGCTTTCATTATCAGTGTATATGATGTTTGACACCCCTTTGCCGTGTCAAAACAAAACGACAGGTTACCATGGACACCAACAAAAGCAACACGGATTGATTGTGCCTAAAAGCTCTCTTCCTTTATCGCTAAGTGGCCTGTCGGTCAGATCGCTCAACAGCTGCTGTGTTGTGACGAACAGCACAGTGGCAGCAAAGTGGCGGGCACATTTCGAAAACAAAACAAAATCAATACGGCGGCGAACAGAGCAAACTGCAAAGTTGCGAGCTCTGTCAGAGTAGACTTCGACCACACACACACACACACACACACACACACACACACACACACACACACACACACTAACGTTCCACTCCACTCTAAGCATCCCTAATTAGTCGCAGATGGAAAAAGTGTCACCATGATTCACGCCCCCCCCCCCCGGTACCCACTGGATAGGGGGCTAGAAGGGCTACAGAACCGGCATGGACGCCGGGAAGACAAACACTGTCTTCACCGGGAGTCGAAATCCGGTCGCCCAGTCTACAGCGTAGTCACTACACTCACCGAGCTAGCTGGCATGCAAGGTAGATAGGCCTAAAATGAAGAAATACAGAAGCAACGAACGCAGTGACCCCCAGGGCACACACCCACCGGCTCACAATGACCAGTAGTGCCGTCGTACCAGTATCGCCCTGCAGCAGCACATACGGGGTCTTCCGTCTGCGAGGATATCGGGGGTCAACTGCCGCACAGCCGACACACTGCCGGTCAGACAGCAAGCACCTTCAGGAGGCGCAGCTCCTGCCAAATGGCTTATCTGGCCGATCCCAGTGGCCACGCGGTCTAAAGCCGAGCGCTTGCTGGCATCGTGGGTTCGAATCCCGCCGGGGGCATGGATATCTGTCTCTTGTGAGTGTTGTGTGTTGTCAGGTAGAGGTCTCTGTGACGGGCTGATCACTCGTCCAGAGGAGTCCTACCGACTGTGGTGTGTGTCTGAGTGTGATCGTGAAGCCTCGATAATGAGGGGGCCCTGGCCCACTGGGGGCTGTTGGCTATTGGGAAAAAAAGCAAAAGTGGCTTATCTAATGACAGGGTCGGTCCCTGCCGTTAGACGTACATTACATCGAATGATGAACTGGGAAGGAAACGGTAGGAGCCTGAACTGACTGTAGGCTGGGGGGAGGGGAGAAAAGAAATGCATACTGAGTGTTGATGGGGAAACCTGAACGAAAGAGACCACTTGAAGGATAATATTCAAATGGATCTTAATGTGGGACAGAGTGGACTGCATTCGTCTGGCTCAGAACAGGGAAAAGTGGCCGGGCTTTTGTGAACACGGTAATGAACCTTCGGGTTACACAGCACGCGGTGAATTTCTGGGCTAGATACGGAACTACCAGCTTCTCAAGAAGGACTCTGCTGCACGGAGTTACATTAATATCCCGATATTTGTGTGGGTCTGAGCAAAACCACAACAAAGAACAGCCGGTCTGCGGATCGAGAGAATAAGCGGGACCGCACCAACCGCTGCGCTACCCCATGTATTGACTTAGCTATTTAACGATGCTCTTTCAAGTTTTATTAGCATCAAACGTGCCGGAGATAGCGCGACGTGAAACAGAGCTGTCACTGTGCGCCCCTCGACCTTGGTGGGCACGAATCTTCATCGCGGCGCTGCAGCCTGATTCGAAAGTTGGTGGCTCATTTTAGGAAAGCTAACACACAATGTTGACAAGAAAATCAAGAGAATTAAATGGGTGAGGCGTGTAGCACGCAAAGTAGATGAAACAAGGTATTCATTCATTGCGTATCTTGTGTGTCTGCATTACCCTTTACAGGCACAGGCCTTGGGACGCGCCGATCCCCAATCCAGGGAGTCGTACGACGCAACAAGAAGTGCCTTCTGAACTCAAACATGCCAAAGGTTTTTAACGGTGCAGCAAGCAGTAGTGTCAGCCAAAAAGCCTGTGATACCAGCGTCCCCCACCCCCAGTTACGGAGGCCTTAGCGTCCCCCACCCCCAGTTACGGAGGCCTTACCGAACCCATTCTCCCCTCAGGTCGCCAACACTTTACGGCCACGCAACCAAGCCACTCTGGGTTCAAGCCCCAGAGAACCTTCCAACCAAATTTCACCTCCCCTCCAAAAAATGGCGTGTTTCCGTTTGCAGCAGTCAGTCAGGGCAAGCACAGTCGCGAGGTTGTCAGGTGTCCGTAGCACAGTCGCGAGGTTGTCAGGTGTCCGTAGCACAAGCTCAGCGAAGCGTCCAGTAGGTAAGAACGGCCGAAGCTCTCTGTAAGTCTGTTGGCTGACAGCACGCGAGGTGCATTCGGCACTGCCAGTTCCGCCACAGTGAGCCACCTTCCGAAACACCTTACAGCCACGACAGGCAACCACTGGAAGCTGTCAATGAGCCAGCTGACCTAGCGATAACAAAACCCTGCAGGGATTCACAACACGTCGGTGACCCCCCAGCGACCCTGCAGTTCCACAGTTCCTTGTGGGTCTCCTCTAAGGGTGAGGGCCCTACGAAATCTAAACTTCTTTCGATTCCTACATCACAGAAAACACACCGCGTCGTTACAAACAACAACCCGTTAATGCTGTTCAGAGAATCTGCTGCTGTTTGCTGTGAGAAACACACGTTAACAGGTGAACATTCTGTATGGGCAAAATCGAGTCATCACAGGGCTTTGGACGTTTCTTCACGCTGTCTCAGTTCCACTGGTTACAAAATATAATTGACACTGGACAGCACATCACGCACCAATGTTGGTGGTATTTCGAAAGATATTGTGTGTAGTCTGACGCCACCCTGAAGACGGGAGCAGTACGTTGCCCGAAACGGAAATATCCACCTACCAGAATACGATTTATTTGTTTATTTATTTATTTATTTATTTTTGGGTATGAGGTTGCGCAGTTGGATGAGGCACTGCACTACAAGCCGGAAGGTCGCGGGTTCGATTCCCGATGGTGTCATGATTTTTCATTGATATAATCCTTCCGGTCGCACTATGACCCTGGGGTCGACTCAGCCTGTAACAGAAATGAGTACCAGGAATATTTCCTGGGGGTAAAGGCGGCCGGTGCGTAGGGCTGACAACCTACCACCTTCATGTGCCGACCGTCGAGAAACCTGACAGCCTCGACTTCCTGGAACCTCAGGGCCCGTCCAGGCCTGTAATGGGACTACTTTACCTTTACCTTATTTATTTACTTATTTATTTATTTGTATTCTATTTAATAGTGCTGTCGGTAGGGCACATTAAACAGCGTCGAATAGCCGGGCCGGTGACTAGTGGAATGGATATGACAGTAGCCGGTTGTACAGATTACGGTTGACCTATTATACCGAAATTTGCTGGCAGGGACTGAAGAAAACCAGACAAAACCTCGTTCAGGGCGGTCGTGACCCGTCCGATATCTGAACCCGGCACCTCCCGCGTTATCGCTTGGACCACCTCGTTCCGTTACAAAACGCCAAAGGAACGCGACCGTAAGAAAATTCATAGCAGTGACCTCGCATTATACATTAAGACAAGGGTGGAACTAAGGCGAGGGGAGGGGTGGGGTGGATCGGCATAAATCAGAGCACGGACGGGGGATGACGACTGTAAGAAACATAAGCGAAGACAGACGAGGGTGGAGTGTAATCTGAGACAAAATCGTTGCCACAGAACGAAGCGGTCCGCCGCCTGCTGATGCTGATCTGGAGTTAGCAAAACACTGGAGAAGCTGCACAGACAAGTTCATTATTTCTGTCTGAACTTTAGATGCTGCTGCTGCTGGTTAAATAAGGCAGGCTAACCGTCTGAAGACTGACCGTGATACACGTTTTATGCAAGTATGAAGACTCAGTCCGTACCGCGCAGTAAACACACTCCGTCTCGGTTATAAAAACCAGTCAGTTAATGCTGCATAGGGAAATAATCGCTGTTTGTTCTGAGATCCACACAAAACACATAAATACACTGTGTGGGCAGAACGTAGAATTTGTGAATGTTAAACCTGGCGGTACGTATAGTTACCATACAGATTCCCCGACGAGAACTAATTCCACGGAAGAGTTCTTTTGAAAGCCTAATCGTCGCCGGGCAGTGAAGAGATTTAGAGGGTTTTATGGACCCCGAAGGTTCATGACCGCTATCCTGAATACCGAACAAAATGTGCGGATAACATTAATGTGCATCAGGATGGATGTAACCGCCTCAGGACCGTATCCACTGACAGGCTTCGTTGTCAACAGTCTTGAAACTTAAGGCTGTGAGGAGACGGAATATTCTGAAGATACCACAGCACACTGAACGCATGCTACTGTTGTCGACTCACGAGAGCGACTCTGACCTTGACAGCGTACTAAAAACCCGTTCAACGGTTCGGAAGTTGTCACATGCGGACGGGCAGACGGGCAGGACGAAGCCAAGGCACATTTTCGCAGCGTTCTGTTGCGCAACGCGCTATCAACCAGACACATTGCGATTTGTCTGCAGCTGTTCCAGTCAACAGGCAATGAAAGCGCCTGACATTTATGAACATAATTAGTCGTCACTGCGTGCCTAAATGACATGCAGCGCCATGCCCGGAATTACGTTCTGCATTTTGTGTGATTTGGGATAGACAAAAGAGGGGAACAATGTGCCGCCATTCAGATGGATTTCCGGGAAACCTCGCTGAATGCAAGCAGATAGCATCAAGTTGGAGGGGGGGGGGGGGGATGAAATCAAAACGATGAGGGCAGGCAATGGCGGCCAGCAGAGCAGTGCTGCCAGAACAAAGTGCGAGATAAAACGAACAGTAGCGGACGTGGACAGTGTGAGAGGAAGAGGGAATGACGAGACGGACAAGAGGAATTCAAAAGGGAAAATGATGATGAAGAGAAAAATAAACGACACAGAAACAGTGGCACAGAAGGAGAACGAAACAGCAAAATGAAAGTCAAAGAAAGTCGCAGCAGCTACGTACAATTTGCCGTGAGACGGGGTCCACGCATTTTACTCAATCTTTTAAAGCCTACCGGTAACTTTACGTGTGTTGCAGTTAATATTAAGTTTTTACTTACCATATCTAAAGAATGTACTTGTCTTCCGCGCCAGTACGATAGCTACATGCTTCGCCCTATAACAGGTACATAACTAACGGGCCCAATAATCCAGCTGCACGTGCAGCACACCACACACCAGCTTCAACGTCACACAATGACACTTCGTCGTTGGGAAACACATTACGCTGACAACTCACGTATCTACTGAGTTAAAACCGAGCCTAACGTTAAACAGAACGAGCGTTCGGGTCTACAACTGGCTGCGGGCTACTGACTACAGATATAACCACCTTGCATACTGCAGGCCTAAGTCAGCCACGTTCTGTACCACAGAACAGCCGACAGGAAGTGACCACAGATAAAGGCCAGAAAATCTAAGGATCCTGTAGTGACCAATGGGCTGATTCTATTCAGTACGTATGCCAGCACACAGAGCACGCCGTATTGCAACTTTTTTTCACGCCACCCGCTTCGTCTTCCCTTAAGTCCATTCACCTTCTCTGTTACAAACAACCACTTTACGGCAACGCACACCGATTACAAGCTTCTGAAACGCCCTGTAGGCAGTAAGACGGCAGGATAAAAACAATTATGTTCTTAATTACGGGAATTCCACGAGGCGTCTTGATGCTCCAGTAACAATTAATTTTCATTTAAAACACCTACAGCACTCGGACGCGTGAGGTGGAGAGGAATAACATGGGCAGTGGGTCTCTGCGCACGCTGCAAACGATTGTGCACTAACCGAAACACGAGTCGTATCCCACTGCATTCCCGTATGTATATAACGTGGCAAGGTAATGAAAGGAAAACTGATTTCAGGCTTCCGCCGCGGTGGTGATGGGATCTGCGCTCTTCTGGGGCATTACGCAGCGTTGAGTGGTAACTGTTTACCGACGTTTCGGGACAACGTATATGTCCCATCTTAAAGGGCGAGACTTCTTGGCCCTTGAAGATGGGACCGATGTTGTCCCGAGACGTCGGTACACAATTACCGCTCTGAACTGCTTAACCTTTTAAAGCCTAGCGGTAACTTTACGTACCACCAGGTTTAACATTAAAAAATTCTACGTGGTGCCCACATTGCGTTTATGTGTTTTGTACGGATCTCAGAACAAACAGCAAGTTTTGCCTTATAAAACATTAAGAGATTGGTTTTTATAACCGAAGTGGAGAGTGTTTACAGCGCGGTACGCACTGAGTCCTTATGTAAAGCAGATGGGCTTCGTCTTTAAAGGGTTAATATCGCAGAAGCGCGCAGATCGCAATAATGAGTGGCATTACACCTTCACGGTGCGCACAGGGACAACATACAAGTTTAGTCCGGTAGGTGGGTATGCCTAGCAGTGTTACGGAGGATACACTGTCAATCTCTTACTCTGAAGATGGCAGCAGTACGTCCTTCCGAAACACAAGTACTACGTCGCATCGAGTTTGACCCACTTCGCCGCCTCAGCTGCACACACTGTAGACTACCTGCATCGCAATTTCAATTTCCCGTGGCGCGTCACAATGACTGCAAGCCAATAAAACGAGCAGCTCCGCTGATATCACACTTGGCGCAACAAGGGCGCAAGCGTCCGCAGCAGTTTAACCCTTTAAAGACGAAGCGTATCTGTTTTATATAAGGACTCGGTGCGTACCGCGCTGTAAACACTCTCCACTTCGGTTATAAAAACCAGTCTCTTAATGTTTTATAAGGCAAAAGTTGCTGTTTGTTCTGAGATCCGTACAAAACACATAAACGCAATGTGGGCACCACGTGGAATTTTTGAATGTTAAACCGGTTGGTACGTAAATTCATCGCTAGGCTTTAAAAGGTTAACGATCGCTCAACGGGCGCAGCAGTATGACTGCAAGCTGCATTTTGTGTGGATCTCAGAACAAACAGCAATTATTTCCCTATACAGCATTAACTGACTGGTGTTTGTAGCCGAGACGGAGTGTGTTTACTGCGCGGTACGGACTGAGTATTTATATATAGGTCGAGTTAAACTTCGTCTGTAATTCCAGCCTGCCTTTACCAGAAGGACGAGCAAGCAGTGACTGGGAACCTCCAGAGCAGTAACGTTTCCTGATTCACCCCTAAATAACAATAAATGCAGTGCCCCCTATCCTTCAAAGGGCCGGCCGCTTCTGACGTGTCAACTGTCGGCAGCTGGACGCTACCTTGACCACACGACACAACGTCTCACAACAGCAATCATTTACCCACAGAGTACTGAGACGGAACAAAGAGGTCAACTGGAACACACAGGCCTTACCCAAATAGGATGGAAGGGCACGGTCTGGACTAATCTGGCTTAGGACAGGACAACTGGCAGCGTAACGAACGTTCAGCTACCAGAAAATGCCATAAATTTCTTGACTGGCTGAGGAACCAGTCGCTTTTAAACAAAGACTCAGCTCCATGGAGCCAGCCAAGAACATTGACCTATGAGTCTTCGTAATGAAGATGCACTGTGTTTACTGTGAGGTGAAGACCAACTGTTATACATCGTTCTATCCAATTTCCGGCCTCAAAACCTTGACAGACGTAAACCAGTCACACGTGAGACACCCACTAATGGGTCTGTTGTACTTGTGGAACCAGTGGTCGAGATGACACGATTTTCCACGCAGGCGCATAACTGTCTGCTGCAATTAGTTAATAGCCTCGCCTTGTTACGTGGCAGTCTGGGATATACTGCACACTGTGCAGCACTTGCAAAGGGGGGTGCCTGCTGCCACTGCCTTCACTGCCTTTTGACTTCTCTTTTACCTTTTGCTAACTAACAACACAAAGATCACATAGAGTCGGACCCGGTTATAGCGACATCGGTTTATGCGACACCTCGTCTACAGCGTCAGATATTCTGTGGCACGAATTAATTCCT
This sequence comes from Coptotermes formosanus, assembly GCA_013340265.1. Classification (NCBI taxonomy): domain Eukaryota; kingdom Metazoa; phylum Arthropoda; class Insecta; order Blattodea; family Rhinotermitidae; genus Coptotermes; species Coptotermes formosanus. The sequence goes on from BLKM01000181.1 coordinate 1,057,334, forward strand.
CACTGTTAACCATAACATTATACTACTCGCATATAACAACACTCATTTATAACGACACAAAATATTCAGCCCCTTTCGTGACGTTATAACCGAATTCGACTGTGTGTAGTTATAGTTGTGCCCATTATTATGTATGGCTGTGAGACTCCGGCTGTTACATTAGGCCAAGAACACGCGCTGAGGGTGTTCGAGAATAGGGTGATAAGGGGGGTGTCTGGGTCTAAGTGACAGGGGACTGGAGAAAACTGCGTAATGAGGAGCTTCATGATCTGTACTGCTCACAAAATGTAATTTACAATGATCACATCGAGAAAAATGAGATTGGCCGGACACGTGGCATGCGTACAGGCCATCTGGATGATATAGACAAACATGAAGAGGATAATATTAATACGGATCTTAGAGAAACAGAACGGGAAGGTGCGGATGGGTTCATCTGGCTCAGGATAGAGACAAGTGCTGGCTGTTGTGAACACGGTAACGAACTTGAACCGAGTCATTCTGCACGCGCTGCTCTCGCGCACGCCTCACCCGGCTGACCGTCAGAGTGCATCATGTGACAATGACGGCTTTACTTCTGCAAACCATCTTCAGAGAGACACGACAGAGTAACAATGAACTGTACATTGCGTTTGCAAATACAGTCGACCTCGGTTAAAACGTCACGAAAGGGACTGAATGTTTTGTGTCGTTATAAACGGGTGTTGTTATAACCGAGGAGTACAATGTTATGGTTAACAGTGTGGAATTAATTGGTACCGCAGAATATATGACGCTATATACGATGTGCCGCATTAACCGATATTGTTATAACCGAGTTCGTCTGTATATGGAGTAATCTGACACAAAATGCTGTTTGTATTTCTATTTCACAAACATGCATCCTGTATAGAAGTGCAGAGGTGTAATTGTGCATCAAGCACTAAAGCCTGTCGCTTGACTAATTCAACGTCTACGAAGTCGTGGCCAGTAAGCAGCTGCGGATTAAGGCTCCCTGAGTGTGTGCACGTTCACAGACTCACGTACCGCCACGTCTCATGTGCGGCACACCACTGACACAAACTGCTTCATGGCGTTGTAGGATATTCTAAGGTAACCCAGACCTGTGCTGATCACAGTGCGCGCTCGTTTGCTGGGATTGCGGGTTCGAATCCCACCGGGGTATGGATGTCTGTCTGTTGAGTGTTGCGTGTTGTCAGGTAGAGGTCTGCGCGTCGTGCTGATCACCCGTCCAGAGGAGTCCTATTGAGTGTGGCGTGTCTGAGTGTGGTCGTGGCTCTGGCCCACTGGGGGGTAGGATGAGACACGCACACGCTGTCTGGCCACCCCTGTGCACGTAAACTGAATTGTTTCCGCACTGCCCAGATGTCAGAAAGACGGCCAGTTCGTACAAGCGTTTCAGAACCCAATGCGCCTCTCTATACCCATCTATCGGTCGGATTACCAGTCCCTGGGGCAACCGACGTCAGGTTAAATTTGGTGTAGTTACTGCCCGCATCGCCAGAAGGCACTGCACCGCTTTGTTCCAGGAGATTGCGTTGCCACCAGCAATTCGAAAGTTTTAACACCTCAGAATTTCGAACACTGGGCCTACTGCAGTACTGGCGGATTGGTAGCTGCGCACAGTACAGTGCTTCTTGGTCTTTCTGCGACCGCGGACTGCTTACAAAGTGTCACCAGGTCTGCGGAAAGAATCGCGCGGTGCCAGTTACAGTTTGCACAGCTGCTAACAGGGAACATAACTGAACTCTAAAATGAACTTTATGACGTCGATGTGAAAGTTCGTTACAAAAACAACTACTGTCCTAGCAGTATGGCGATAAAATGGGATTACGAAAACCCTAACAAAATTATGTTATACTGCTCAGACTCCACACTGTGTTACCCAGCCATTACAAACACAATTCGTAACATATTAACAATATTCAACACTTGTTCCTTCTAAGTTAACAGGAAGACAAAAATAATGTCGCGGACCCCTAGCGGTCTGCAGACCACACTTTTATGACCACCACACATCCAACACGAACAGTCCGACTGTCAACACCTGTCGCACACTTCACATCTCGAACGACCTCGAGACCCCTGGCACCAGCAACTGCGCAGGAATTTTGATTTTCAGAAGAGCGCAGATCTCATGCACAATAATTAGCCTCGCCATATCTGTCCGTGTCCGTCCGTCCGTCCGACAGCACGAAACAAATCGACAGCCGCCGAACGAATGTTCACACAATTTCACATTTTGTAAATATTACAAATTTATGTCAACATTTCCCAGATCTGATAAAATCTGTCAATAACGGGGGATGCCACGAAGCGCTGCAGGCTGCAAACACACTGCGCCTGCTGCTCGCACACCTTACAGTTTCCGCGACAGTCAAACAAAATGAACAAATGCGTCACCATTGTTACTCTGCTTAAAGGTCGTTCATCGAGGCGGGCGGGACTAGCAGTTTTCCCCCCCTCACCGACCAGTACGCACGCTGTTATACGCTTCCGGCAGAGGGGGCACGCTGTTAGCCACGCCAGCCCACAGCTGTCTGTCTCCTGAACTCCTGCAGCCCTGGTGCTCTAGTGGCCGGCGCACTGCGAACATGGCAGCCCTCCGTCTAGCCTACGCTTCCGGTTGCCAGAGGGATTTCGTGCAGGCGTATTTACAGTTACGCCTCATATCAATACACGAGCGGATTAAAGAGTTTAAATGCGCAGAGGAACACATGCAATTTGTATGCATGTGTGCAATGTGATTCCGAGTGCACACGGAATGCCTACATTTCCGACGCCACAAACAAGTGAAGCAGCCTGCCGGCAGCTATGCGTTGTCTGTCCGTCCGAAAACTGAAAGGATTGCGATGGACCCTTTAAAGGCCAACGGTTACTGTACGTACCACCAGGTTTAACATTCACAAATGCTACGTTCTGCCCACACAGTGTGTTTATGTGTTTTGTGTGGATCTCAGAACAAACAGCGATTATTTCCCTATACAGCATTAACTGACTGGTTTTTATAACCGAGACGGAGTGTGTTTACTGCGCGTTACGGACTGGGTATTTATAGATAATTCAGGTTAATTAATATTCATAAATCCTACGTTCTGCCCACACAGTGTATTTATGTGTTTTGTGTAGATCTCAGAACAAACAGCGATTATTTCCCTATACAGCATTAACTGGCTGGTTTTTATAACCGAGACGGAGTGTGTTTACTGCGCGGTACGGACTGGATCTTTAAATGCAATTGAGGTTAAATTCAGTCTGTAACGCCGTGCCATGGTTCAGGCAGAGGGCCGGGTTCGATGCCAGGTCAGTCCATGTGAGATTTGGGTGGAGAAAGTGGCTCTGAGACAGGTATTTCTCCCAGTACTTCAGTTTTCCCCTGTCACTATCATTCCACCAATGTCCAATACCCATCTTTGACCAGAAGGACAAACGGGCGAATCCTGGGAGCCTTGAAACAAAGCAATGCTCTTTCGGAAATCCAGGAACCTTGGAGGGAAAACTGCTGTCAGGGTTTCAGGGCCAACACGATGCAAGCTTCTGCGCCCCCTCTTTTGTACCCCTTTCTGCAATCACCTCAAAAACTAAGATTTACAAATACTTATTGGCCCAAAAATTGTTTCGGGCGGAACTTGTAGAACACAAGGAAAGACATACTTCATGCGCAAGACGCATTTACGTTCGAGATGTGTGCACACGTGCGCGTAGACCTTTAAGTGAACTGTCCTTCACCTGTGTTCGACTCCAACACAAACTGGAAAGTGTCTACAAATTTTGGTAGAAGTCCCCCAAAATCTCATCTCATGATAACGGTTTCTGCTGTTCTCGAGCTGTTGTTACGCTGACACGCGAATGGGCGCGCTTTTAAAACCACCACTTGATACGGCACCAGACAGCCGTGCACCAAATTTAATTGTGGCCTCACAACGGTCCACTACAGCCCGCGCTTTACACGGAGCCGACAGAATCTCCATCTGGTGTTGCACGTATGGAGCTTTGCTTCCACGCATTCATGGCGCTGTTTTTACGTTTGGACAGCCGTCACTGCAGTATCGTCGTGCGGGTTAATATCCACCCATATCAAACAAACCTCGTCCAGGGTGATTAAGTTTATGGTCCGTAAAGTCAGACAAGGCTGCAGCTGAGACAGACAGCGATGAGCCTGCAAAAGCGGCCTATAACCGCAGTTATCACATCCGTCACTGCCAGACAACCTGCTTTGTTTATTGGATGTCTCTGGTTCAAACTTCGGGCCGGCAATACTGTGTGATGATTTTTCGTGGTTTTCCTCAGCCCCTGCACCCAACTATTCCAAGACCGGTTCCACCCACATCCTGACATCTTACTGACAGCATCGTTTAACAAGCGACCATACAAGTAACGCAAGCGATTACCCAATCAACCTCAGAGTTCCCTAAAACGCGGGTGATTTGAGCAACTCCACGACTACAAGCGTGTCAGGCTGGTTACCGTAATGTAGGCCTGCAAGGTTCAGGTCTGGTAGCTTCAGAACCGGACAGCGGGCGGCGAATTTGACAAGCCGATTGCGCGGCCTCCGGGTCAGAGCGCTGTCAAACAGAAATTCAGACAGCCGGTGGCACTGTGCAAGACGTCTCACTCTTGCGACTGACTCTACGGTCAAAACCTGCAACTTGTTTTATCCAATCCACACACTTACGTGTTCATTTGTGTACTCCGCTTCGGAAGCTAACAGAAGTTCACCTGTTTTAAGGCTGTTCATTCCGCGCATTGTTCTGACCAATGCAGTGACTTTACTGTAACAACGGAACGCACACTGCTCACATATGAACGTTACGTGTACCGCTCCAACACGTTTCGACGTCAATGCACCATCTTCACGGAGCAACTGTCAGTAAACACGCCACTTTTTAAAATGGTTTTAAACTTGGCATCACGTGCTGCCTGAAGATGGTGTATAGACACCGAAACATGTCGAAGCGATATATGTAGCATTCATATGTGAATAGTACTGTGCATTTAGTTGGTTTAATAAAGAGACACACTGTAGAATCAGATGGCTGTTACCGCGTTCACACGGACACCACATAATCATGGTCTTTTTGCTTCAGATTTTCCCAACAAAACTTGGTACAAATTTCTCATCACTTCTATGCGAGCTACACGCCCTGCCTATAGCATTCCACTTGACGAAATAACCCTAGTACTACAGGGACATTATTTTATATGACCAATATCGGTTTGTCACTTCCCGCCGCTTTTAGAACTCGTGGGCGGACCGCCTAGTGCCTACGGTTTATACGAGAAGCCAACCGAAACGAAATGACAAAAGATATTGGTCAAGTCAAATGGTCCCCCGGTATCAGGCGCATTTATTTTTGTTTCAGTGGTCGCGGGTAACCGCTGTTTTGTGTGTGTGCCGCAGACAGGGTCCTGGAGGAACGATGCGATGAAGATGTTCCCAGGCCCGCCAGAACTGCTTCTGTGTGAACACTTCCACCCCAAGGACAAGCGGTACGAACGGGAGTGTCCGCCCCGATACACTGGATGTCTCACACAGACAAGGGGTAAGCCAGACCAGGGTCGGACCTACCGGACAGTGGAGTCCGATCGCAGTCTTATGGCACTGGCCAAAGGAACGAGTTCACTGGTTCAAATTAGTGTCTTCCGAAAGAGGTGACACAGATATACGGGACTGGCTGGTTAAGTCCACAAAGTTCTCACTTTACAATCATGTTCGCAGCGTCATAATCTGAAACACCTGGATAATGGGTCAAAAATGAAAGAATTTCTCTACTCTTTGACAGAACCCCACGTGCTGCGGATGTGCAGTGAACTGAATCACGCAATCAACGACTGCAAGGTGGCCAACGGCGTTCACTACTGTTTCTGCTCCGGCGCCGACCTCTGCAATGGCAACGTGTCGCAGTTCCTAACCAGACCGACAGCTCGCCCCGTCACACAGCCCCCCAGCGACGACGACGAAGATGGCCTGCAAGAAGGTAGCGGCTACGATTTCCTTCCCACGAACGCCAATTACAGCCCGACGACGGCGCACCCGCCTTACGGCACAACGACCACAAACGTCTTGCCTTCGCGTGGCAGTGCCACTATCAGCAGGACGCTAGGCCTCCTACCCGTCATGGCCGCCCTCGTAACTGCGACTGCGCAGTAGACACCCAACACACATATTTGCAGAGGAACACTACACGACACGTTTTTCACCCCCACGGACGTACGAAGCTTGTCTAATTATACATTCATTTCGTACCTCACAGAGAACAAAGTGTCTCTCCATTAAAAAGGCCAACCGGTCAAAGCTGTTTGTTGTGGGAATCATAAAAAATGCATAAATGCACTGTGTGACAGAACGCACAGTTCTTGAATGTGGCACACACTACAAACACTGTAACTTAAGGCAGTGTCCCTCGATGTGTTGGTCCTACGGATCGCTAACAGTCTCACTACTTCTGTGGACCCCCTCCCCAGAATTACCTCACCTCGCGGCCCCATACGGCACAACATTCAGTAACGTTTGAAGTTCAAATAACCACATAAAAACATACTTAAAGTGGGGGAAAAAACTTCAAGTCACATGAAAATTCATTACAAAACTAAGATTAGGAAAACCTAAAGAAAAAATAAACTTTACGTTCTACTTGGCAGAATGTGCACTGTGTTACACTACAGCGCACACTCTGCTGAGCAGAGTGTGCGCTGTAGTGTAACACAGTGCACAGGAACAGATCTTGTACAATACTAAAAACAGTAAATTCCTTTTTTCCTTCTGACTTATAGAAACAAATATAATCTCGCAACTACCCTGACCAAGTCTCGCAGCCTCCTAGGGGTCCGCGGACCACACCACACATTGATAACCACTCCTTTAAGGGATTAATAGAAATGTGCAAGAAAACTGCATTAACTTCTTTTTCTCGTGTGGTCGGACAGGTGGGGACATTCTGCCTCCATCATTAGGACACCTGACCAGAATATGGGGGCAGTATGTTCCTCTGAAACGTTGGTAACTGCCCAACAGACTACATGGTGTCACATCCCAGAAGACTATAACACAAAGTACCGATAACTTCCATTTTCCGGAATTATAACAATGACTATGTGAACTGCAATGTTCTGAGAGTGGTGGATGTTACGGGCCAGGTCTTCTGGGATGCCACACTGTATAGTGAGGTACCTGTCTATACACTAAAGTGCATGGCGTCACATCCCATAAGACTGTGACCTCAATACAAATGTCTGTTTGTCAGTGTACTTTAAAGTCTGGAACCCAATCAAAAGACAACAGCTTCACATTTCAGTGTAATGAATGTAGCAACCTCCGGGGCAGAAAAAAGCGCTAAATCTGATCAGAGTTTACTGCTTTGGTTACAACAAAGAACACGTTGATAGCTTACAGCTGAACGTGGGGTGCCCAACATGTTTTCGCTTCTTCACTTGGTTCATGGTGAGAATGAACCCTGTTTGGGCAGGTTCAAATCCACTAAATACTTCTCCTTCCATAAACATTAATAACAAATGAGAGCACAAACAGAGAATGACAGCCAAAACACAGCTGACAGCTAGCAAGAATGCAGAAAAGCAAGCAGAGAGGAGGTTAGCTGCTACGTAGAAGGGTGGGCAAGTCTGTATTCACTCTTTTCCTGACTTGACATGGCCTTTTGCACACTGAAAAAAAGCAAAGCGGAGGTGGTTGCTACACATTTGTGTGGGGCAAGTCTGTGTTCCTTCTTTTCCTAGCCCAGCATGGCCTTTTACACACTAAGCTACCACTGTCACCCAAGTTATATGGAATGTTCACACTGTAATGGCAGTGTATGCGATTATGTTCCATGCTGGCCCAGACAAACTGTAACACTACCTGACAGTGTGTGTAAAACACCCCACGCTTCAGGTGCAGTTTGTTTCCCAATAAATTCTACACTTACGAGTGCCAGCAGCACCAACATTATCAGTTCATACAGCAAGATGTGTTCCCTGCAAATATGGAGTTCCTTTAACAGCTGTAATTAATCCTTTGCATGGCCTGGGTGAACAGTGTCTGAATGTGTGGTGCCTTGCCTCTACATCCTCTGTACACCTTCGTGGCACAGTGCTCAGGCACAGAGAAAATTACTGCCACGTTACCTTTCAATTTAAACACAGTCTGTCACAAATAATATCTGAAATTCTTATGGTATTCTTGGATGATCGGAATACTGGGAATCAGTGTCTGGCAAAGGAAGGGCTTTTCTTTCTTGCACAGCTTCTAGAACAGCAAGAAGACAGCTGTGGTGGCAAGTGCACAAAATTTTGACCTGCGTCTACGGGACTTTACTTACAAAACACAATAAACCTACCTATTTTTCTCGTGACAATTTAATAAAATACATTCATACAAGTGAGCAACTCTGATACTTTACACACCCTGCTGGAACAAGAACCTGTGAATTCATGTTTAGAAGGCAAAATCTCTGATCAAGAAACACATTTTAGTTTTGCATTCCGTATGACAGATTTTTCAGATGTTGCCTGCTTATAATTTTAACACCAAAACAGTTAACTAGATGAGCCCTTCTTTTGAACTGAACAAGTTAGGTTTGTGTAGAAACTAGCAACCTTACATGAAACCTGCAGGATCCTTACAGTGTTCCTAAAGCCCAACATTGGTCCCTGTCCTGAACCACATAAATCCAGTCCAAGTACTTACACCCTATTTCTGTAAGATGCACTTTCATGTCAGCTTCCCATCTATGTCTATGTCTTCTCAGACATACCTGCCCTCCATAATTTCTGTTCCAATTCTGTACATGCTTTTAATCTCTCATATGCCCCACCAGTCTCATTTATTGGATTTGATCATTGATATAGTTAAGGATTATTACTGTTACTGAAGGTATACAAACTTTGACCCAAAATCTAAAGTTTTTTGATATAGTTTGATGGCAACCCAAGTGAATATGCAGATCATTCATGTCATATACACTGTTTGAGGCACTGTTCATAAACACACAGGTATGCAACTCATGTCAGAGTTGCTGCAACAAGCAAAGGATTAAACAGATAGATGGTCAGCTGAGAACTAAGTAAGTTTTGTATGTTTCTATCTGTATCAATCCAAAACATGACTTCAGACACTTATCTGGAATTTTATGCGTTGCGGTCCTACAGGGAGTACCCAACAGACCTGTTTGCAACTGGTATTGTGTGAACGGTATGAGAGTGCACAAGACTGTTTGTAGGATCCTTATTTTGGGGAAAACAGGCTTTATCTGTGAGACTGGAAAATTGGACATTTCCACAGTGACGAGTGTAAGACTGTGATTCAACTCTCCTTCTCCAGTGTTTACGAGTCTTGGATCTGAACTCGAACAGAAAGCAGAAGTTGTAACCAACTGAAAGTGAATTTTTTTAGTCTGTTATTTAATCACACTGTCAACTGCTGAGACTATGTAGCATCATTCATGGACAGATGAATGAGTATGGAGTATTGGTAGAATGATAATGACAAGGGAAAACTGAACCAGGACTTGGAGAAAAATCTGTCTGAGCACTACTCTGTCTACTGTGAAGTCCACACAGACTGGCTTGCAACTAAACACCCGGGCCTCCACGGTGACAGGCTGCTGACCACCTGAGCCATGGCAGGGTCAATCAACTGTCACGTTCAGTCCAAACAAGAAGGGCCTCCCACAACTAAGTAACTAACCAACTCAACAAGGCACAGTCCTTTTTGAAAAGCTGCTAGTTCCTCAGCTAGCCAATAAATTCTCAGCATTTCATGGGAACCAAGGGTTCATTACTGTACACACAACAGCCTGCCACTTGTTCCTACCCTGAGCCAGATTAATCCAGTCCATGCCCTTCCATCCTGTTTCTCTAAGATTCATTTTAATATTATCCCATCCATGCCTACATCTTGTGCTTCCTTTCCTTCAGGTTTCCCCACCAAAAACCTGTATGTACTTCTCTGCTGCCACATAACTATAATGAAAAACGTACCATCAAGACATCTTCTAGTTTAATGAAGCCAGAAGGTGACAATCTATGCACTCTGCATCACGTTAAGCACAGTGCTAGTTGCAAAACTAGTGGATCCACCTACTGTACCCTGTTGTTCACATTCCATACTATGAAGCAAGGGCACACAAACCCAGCAGCTTCTAGCTGAACCACAAGAATACTGACCTAATTGCTCAAATCATGTCAGCCCAATCTTCCATCTTTAGAATACTAAAGTTAAATTAACAGAGAATATAGTGATGCTGCCAACAGAGGGAACCAAAATACTAAGATAAGTGCAAAACATATACATATACTACTCGACTGACAAGAACTCTTTTGACCTTGACAATGTGGGTAGCGTCCCTTACCTCTGGGCTGTACTCATGGGGAAAAGATAAAGGTCAAAAATGTATGCATCTATAACAGAATCTATCACTTGTCCATACTCAGCTTGTGTTAGGTGCTTAGATTATTCCAAACATAAAGTCAGGTTTGCACACAGCCCTGACTAGACGGAAGCCAACAGTAAATAACAGTACTAACTTGTATGCACAATACACAATTGTGCTTCAGCCAAATGCATTTTTAACTCCAATACATGGGGTCTGGTCACAAAATGACAAATGGTGCAACCACTGCCAAGGTTAAAGCTGTTCTGCTGAGTCAACAATAGTAGCTTAAGTCTGCTATAATATCTAGCTGTATGCCATTTTGTAATGCAGTCAAATGTCATATCAGAATGCCTTACACACCAGCTTCATGAACTTTTGCTGCAAAACTCTTTGGTTTGATAAAACCTGATGGATTCCCAAACCAATAACAAGTGTGTATTACAAATTAAATGTGGTAGAGTTTAGTCTAAGTTCCAAGAAGAGTCTAATCAAAAACACTGAGATGTAATGTCATGACAATGAAGTCACTGACTTCATATGACTTATGAGAACTGGGGTTCTCAGAGCAGTGCAGTGCGGCTGATGCTTCAAGTCTTCTGGTATGTTATGCTGTCATTGGGCAAGTAGTTCCTGACATTTCCAAGGATCACACTGCCTTCATCTTCAGGGTCAAGCATGTTTTCCTTGACTAGCTGACCCTGAACATGAAGGCACTACACACCTTCAAAATGAGAGGAACCACTTGCCCAGTGACACAGCATAACATCCCCAAAAGACCCGAATCTTTTTAAATGACTTGTTTGATTTCACAACTGTCATTTCAGTAATTATTTACAGCTCTTTTTTGAATCCACTAAAATTATTTATGCAGAAGAGTATTATGCTTTCAGTAAACGCACTTGCTACAATTTGTGCACTGAGACACAGTTCATGTACATTCAGCAGCTTATACATGTGACTCAAAAGACATGCATCTTATGTGGGAAATCTCATTTCATGGAAACATTCTGAACAGAATGAAAATACAGCATTCCTTGGGGATATTTCTGGGACCACATCATTGCAGCATTCCAGACGGAGAACTGCTTTAAATGGAATCCTCTTAACTAGGAACCACAGCATTCATCAAACTCAGAAAGTTGTTCAGCCAGTTTTAAAAAAAGGCCTCTGTCTCCATCAGTTAATTTCTGTAACATCCTGTGGAAAGTGCAGCTAAAGGCAAGGTTTCTGCTCCACACTGACGAACATTACAGCATAGCAGACAAAGTAGCCAGTTGGTTTCCCGTTGGCTTTAAGGTTGGCAATAACTTATCATAAAATGGCTTTATAAATATTCTGACCAATAGGGTCAGTCTTCCTATCACAAGATGTACATATTTCTTATATACGTATATATAAACATAAATGTAATATAATCATTTGTACACATGGTTTGGAGGAGTAGCATCCAGAGCAGTGATGAGCGACCTGCAGCCCACTAGGCTTAATTCTGTAGCCCACAAATATTTTTGAACACACTTAACTTATGCTCCCCTACCAGAACAAGGGGCAATTTTTTGAGTGACATGGTGAAATTCACACACATAGTTAAATTTAGTAAACAACATTTAAGTCGTGACAGGCTTTGTGCATATTGCGTGGGAACATTACACGCTGGAAAAATACGCAGTGGTGAGCTCCAACCATCTGTCTTAATCTTTCAGTTTTATGTATTCTTATAATAATTCATACAACTGTGCTGCAGTTATAATTTTACAGAATGCACGCATGAGTGAATGAATGAATGCATATTTCATGAAAACATTACCACTGACAAAGAAACAGTGCCAAGCCCCTCACTGATGTTCCCTCCATTCCTCAAAAATAACGAACATCATAACAATCAAATTATAATCAAGTACTGCACTAAATTTTATTGCAGTAACACTAATAATTAATTAACAGCAATCTTAAGTCCCCTGACTGCTTAACACAAAACATTCTTTCATTGTAAAAATAAGATGTTGAACATTAGCAATTGGTTTGGAGATGCTCACATTTATCTCGTGCGATAACCAGGTCACTCCACACTGCTCTAGAACACTTTGCTATATAGATCACATCCCATGATGTTTTGGAGCACAGATACTTCCAAAGCTCAGTTCTGCTATAATGTTTGTATCTCAAAGCTTTGCACTACGAAGTGTACCATCACCAAAGATCTGATAGCGTCTTCTTACTCAACTCATATTTGTAAGTAACTGAATAAATACGGAAGCCTTAATGGCATTTTATTAATACCTACCAAATCCAAACAACTACTCCATGCAAACTAACAGCCTAAGTAACTAACGAACTCCGTAGAAGACAACCCTTCTTGAGAAGCTAACAGTTCCTCAGCTAGTCAAGATATTCCCCACCTTTTATGGAACCCAAAGGTTCATTACTGTGTTCACAACACTCCACCACCTGCCCCTCTCCAGAACCACATTATTCCAGTCCACGTCCTCCCATCTTACTTCTTTAAAATCCATTTAAACTTATTACCCCATCTACACCTAGGTCTTCCAAGTGGGCTTGGATTCACATTTCCCTGCCAAAATCTTGTATATACTTCTCCCCCATATGTGCCACATACCCTGCGCATCTCATCCACCTTCAGTTAATAACAGTGCACACAGTAAGTAATAAAAGTACATATTTATGAAAGGCCAAACTTCCTCATTTTAAGGAGATATATGTCTGTGAACTACACTGAAAAGGTATGAAATCCCACAAGGGTTTCAGTGCAACTGAACGTAGGATTCCACAGTGACATACTGACATCGCACTGCACGAGTCACAGCACAGCCTCCACCTTTCCTTTATGCAGACAACTGGCAACATGGCACAGCACAACACTCTACAAGCCCTAAATCATGATTCCTTGTAGTCTGAGTCCCTCAGGCAGTACAGATGTCTAACTATTTCATTACAGGAACAGGTTTGCCAGCTTCTTTTACTTGTTTATTTCTGTTTCTTAAAAACTACTTACAGCTAATCACTCAACAGGTTGTCGTCGCAAGCAGACACTACACAACTGTCAACATTACTGCCATGTCAAATGAATGAATGTATTTATGCTACAGGCAAAGACACAGTTGTTCTTTTCCAGCAACGATGGCACAGAGGAGGAGGAGAGGTATAGGCCCACTCGTTCTTAACCTCAGCACTAGGTGGAAGTTTGCCAGCCACTTTACCCCTGCAGAAGGAATCCCCATTACCCATTGACTAGGAAGCTGCATGGACCCCAGAGCTGGTCTGGGTGTTTTGAAGGAAAGTATCTTCCCCTGGCGGGATTCAACCCTGAATCATCCAGCCTGTGGCCTAGTCACAACTTTAAATGAACTTAATGAACACTAAAGGAATGCCTGTGAAAAATCAATGGGAAAATTTAACAATTCCCATCACTAGTTACATTTTCCATAGCTAACCCTGCCACTGATCCACTCTTATGCATTATAGCTCCCGAGGGACACTTGGATATTGCAGCTTCACTGACTATATGCATGCTGTAAACTTGGTAAGATCCAGAAAAATAGCTCCATACAATAAGCATATAACAGTGGTATACAGTCAGCTCTTTTTGGCAAATAAACGTGGCAGTTTTGTTCATTTACATTTCCACTGTTCTCCACATGCACACTAAATAACAGCCTCAAGCACGACAGAATAAACTGCATGAACATTAAGCATCATGCAGACAAGAGTCTGTCTGTGTGTCTGTCTACCTGCCTGTCTGTCTGCCTCTCTGTAGCAGCCATAACTCATCAAGAAATAGCAGCAGGGACTTGAAATTTTGGTAGTGGTGGCGCAGTTGGTTGAGGCACTGTGCTACCAACCGGCAGGTCGCGGGTTCGATTCCTGATGGTGTCAGTGGAATTTTTCATTGGCATAATCCTGTCGGTCGCACTATGGCCCTGGGGTCGACTCAGCCTCTAACGGAAATGAGTACCAGGAATATTTCCTGGGGAGTAAACGCGGCCAGTGCATAGGGCTGACAACCTTACCACCTTCATGTGCCGATTGTCTAGAAATCTGGGAGCCTCAACCTCCTGGAACCCTGTGGGCCTGTCCGGGCCTGTAATGGGACTGCTTTATCTTTACAGGCTATACCACACCAAATACACTAGAAACTGGTTTATGGAGCCGGGGTGTACCTCCCTATATATAATACCCTACACTTGCAGGAGAAATGGTTGACCGTTGGCTGCGTCTTACACCCAGGCTGCCATGGTTATGACTGACTGCGTTCTCTTTGAGGTATGTGCAGAGGCCAAAGAAACAGTTCAGCATCACGCACATAATGATACAGCACCACCAGATGGCAGAAAATGCTTCACTTGCTCTAAGAATAAAGATATGAGTGGGAAAAGAGGCCACTGACATAGCAACTGACAGTAATCAATAATAACCAGTAGTGGCCCATACTAACAGTTTGGATGTGGAGCAGTGTCTGGTGATAACATCAGCAGCAATTTACACTAATCAGTAGTGACTGACAGCCAATAATCAGGAGCCATGGTAGCACAGTCAGTTTAGTGACTAGGCTATGGGATAGACAGACTGGGGTTCGAATTCCAGCTGGGACAAGTGACTTTCCTCTCCTCACAAACAGCCAGACCAGCTCAGAGGCCTGCCAAACCTCATACACAATGTGTGCCTGGGTTCTTTCCTGAGCGTACGAAACAGCCTCAGCATCAAGCTGACCACTCATCTCAATCTAGAGCCAATGTTACAAATAAGTGTAGCTGTAACTCTACTTCCCTTGCACGCCATTGTGGCCTGGACAGGGACAACTGTACCTTGTTAACAGACAATAACCTAGCAGGCTAATCCTTGCAGTTCTGGCATTATGTGTGTAAGTCGTTATGAACGACAGCAGCAGATGACAATGATAAATGGTAGTCGAAGGCATGCTGGTCAGTGCTGCAGTGTCCCCTTCTGCCAAAAGACATTACTGTGGGACCTCCAGACAGCAGCATCACTTAGTGGATGTCATTAGTGTATCAAGTTTAGTGCTCTGTTACTAGTGTTAAGTGTGGACGGTCAATGAAACTGTGATTTCAGATGCAGTGTGACCAATGATGATAGAAACGGAAAAAATTTGATATTAAAATTTGAACGCGCTTTCTATTACTACAGAATATGAGCAGAAGAGATAAAAGATGGTGAAATAAAATGTGTTGTTTTACATATTAATCTTCCTATAAAACAGTGCACTTTCTTCCACATCACATCGCTTCAGCATCCACTTCAACCAAATTCAGTTACCCTGAAATGGAGCATTTCCCTGAAATGTTGGGACAAATCTAGCACATGACATGGTGTCAAACCCCTATGTAAACCATTAGAAACCAACCAATTAAAATGACTGTATGTTTCAAAAGACTAAAAACAAAAGAAAATTCACAGACATTAACAACAAAAGTGAAAGGCAAGAAAACGAACAGAGTGCAGGGAGAAAGACAACGGACATGGGAACAGGATATGAGGACAAGTGAGAGGATGGAATGTGTGACAAGTTTGCATGGCCAGCAGTCATGCTGCTTTGCAAGTTACAAGGCTGGCAGCACTGAGGAAACCCTCGCATGGACATGTTAGCATTTTTGTTACCAGTCTGGCACTACAGGCTGTTGCTGTCAGTTATTGATTGAATCTAGCTGATGTTACTTCAGGAACACTCAGAAAAAAAAAAAAGCCATCCAAAATTAAAAAAGACTAGTGGAGTGACTCAAGGTCACTTAGTTCAAGTATGTATTATATGAGAGGAAGTACCAGCCTGTGAGGTCTGTGCCGCACAGCCAAGCCCCAAGCCACCAAATTACTGTTTGTTTGTACATATGTTCATGTTACACAAGCTTTTGAAGACTTTATAAAGAAAAATAAATAAATAAACAGCAGTAATAATAATAATAATAATAATAATAATTTTGTTTGATTAAGTCTTGTCACACAGTCGGACATCTTGACGAGGAATGGAATGCCACTGTTTCATAAACTGTCCCAAGATAACAGAGAGAACTAAAAGCCTCTGAAATAAAAATGTCCTCCGTACAAGTAAGAAGATATCTTCAAAATTTAACATTAGACAGCTTTAAATTTGAGGGAGTTAAAGTGTGGCAAACAACAAAAACAAAATGTGGACAGACATCCACTCCAAAATTATGACAGCAAATTGCGCATATGCAGCACGTAGTGAACTTTTTAGGTCTAAACTGTTGTCCCAGAACACCAAATTAAAGATATATAAAACTTTGATATGACCCATACTAAGCTATGGATCAGAAGCCTGGACACAAGTAGTAGGAGAAATGAACACGCTCGGAAGATCATATAAGGAAAATATACGGAGCAATAAAAGAAGGAGAGTGATGGAGAATAAGAACGAACAAGGAAATACAAGACATCATACAAGGGGCAGATATCGTCAAATTCACAAAATCCCTCAGACTCAGATGGTACGGTCATGTTGAAAGGATGCCAAACCATAGAATGCCAAAACAAATTGCAACAACCACAATGGTAGGAACACGGCAAAGAGGAAGACCACGTAAAAGATGAACAGACGAGGTGGCTGAGGATTTAAAGACACTGGGAGTGAAGAATGGGCCTGCAGTGGCCAGGGATCAGCAGGAATGGAGTAAGACTGTATTGCAAGCCAAGGTCCACAATGCACTGCACTGTACTGCTTGAGGAGGAGGAGGAGGACGAGGAGAAAAGTCTCTGAAATGTTGACAATCCCTTCCACTTTGAAACAAGCAACTGCCAAAAAAGACCTCCCTGCATTTACTCATCATGAAAGCTTCAAATCTTGTTCTATAATTGCTCTTTACTAACATTACACGCAAAATGCACATAAAAACAATAATGTTAGTAGTTCTATATTGGACTAGGGCCGGGACAGCGTAGTTGTTATAGCAACGCACTACAAGCTGGACGGTCCAGGGATCAAATCCTGGTGGAGGCGAGATTTTCCGCACCTGTCCACACCGGCTCCGGGGCCCACCCAGCCTAACGTACAATATGTACTGGGTCTTTCCCAGGAGTAAAGCGGCCAGGGTGTGGAGCTAGCCATACCACTCCCTTCTAGCGCCGAGGCTAACGAAAGGGTACAGCCATAATTCTACCCCCAATCGGGCCTTAATGGCCTGTATAGGAACCCCTTTTTTCATATTTGACCACTTCAGGAGAATGTTATATCCTGTGATCTGGTTCAGCTGTGTAGCTGATATGCAACGACAAGGAGAGCACACCACAAGAAAACTGGACACCATAACATGACCAGAACTTTGAAAAAATTTTACCAGATTTGAATGTGTGGAACTTAAATGAACTGGGCAAACTGAAGGAACTGCAACACAATATGATCACACATCAATTTGCAAAAGACTAACTAACTAACTAACTAACTCCATGGAGCAGAGGCCTTCTTGAGAAGCTAACAGTTTATCAGCTAGTCAAGAAATTCCCCGCATTTTATGGAACCCGAAGGTTCATTACCGCATTCACAAGAGCCCGCCACCTGTCCCTATCCTGAGCCAGATCAATCCAGTTCATGTCCTCCCATCCCACTTCCCGAATGTCCATCTTAATATTATCCTCCCATCTACGCCTGGGTCTCCCAAGTGGTCGCCTTCCCTCGGGTCTCCCCACCAAAATCCGGTATGCACCTCTCTCCTCCCCCATACGTGCCACATGCCCCGCCCATCTCAGTCTTCTCGATTTGATTACCCGAATAATATTTGGTGATGAGTACAGGTCATTAAGTTCCTCGTTATGTAGTCTTCTCCACTCCCCTGTCGCCTCGTCCCTCTTAGGCCCAAATATCCTCCTCAGCACCCTATTCTCGAACACCCTCAGTCTTTGTTCCTCCCTCAGTGTGAGAGACCAAGTTTCGCATCCATACAGAACAACAGGTAAAATTATAGTTCTGTATACCCTAATCTTTGTGTTTTTGGATAGCAACCTGGAGGACAAAAGATTCTGCACCGAATGATAGCAAGCATTCCCCGACTTCAATCTGCTCTTAATTTCTTCATGAATGGAGTTTCGATTCGTTAGGGTTGCTCCCAAATATTTGAATTCTTCCACCCTTTCAAAGGATTTATTATCTATATTTATGTTGTGATTGTGTCCTGCATTCTGATTTCGAGACATGACCATGTACTTAGTTTTCTCAGCATTTACTTCTAGACCAATCTCCTTACTAGCAATAATTAAATCTCCTGCATTTTTCTTTATGCTATGTACGCTTCCGCCCAATATATTAACATCATCAGCATAAACCAGAAGCTGATGTGTACCATTCAATTTCAAGCCCTCCTGGTTTGCCTGAACCCTCCTAATGGCATATTCTAAAGCAAAGTTGAAAAGCAATGGCGACAGAGCATCCCCTTGTTTCAAGCCATTCTTAATAGGGAACGTGTCAGACAGATGTTTGCCTACCCGAACTCTGCTATATGTTTCACTTAGGCACATTTTTATTAACCTTACTAGTTTAATGGGGATACCGAACTCAATGAGAATATTATACAAGACCTCCCGCCTAACTGAATCATAGGCTTTCTTGAAGTCTATAAATAGCTGATGAACTGCCTCATTGTATTCCCATTTTTTCTCAAGTATTTGACGAATGCTGAATATATGATCAGTGGTTGACCTGTTACGTCGAAATCCACACTGATGATCCCCAATAATTTCCTCTGCATATGGAGTTAACCTTGACAAAAGGATGTTGGATAGAATTTTGTACGTAGTCGGCAAAAGTGATATGCCTCGATAGTTATTGCAATCTGTCTTATCACCCTTTTTATAAATAGGCACAATGACCGACTCCTTCCATTCCTCAGGCAATTCCTCCTTATTCCAAATAGAAATAATAAGTTTATGGATTTCAGACCGAATAATCCTACCCCCTGCTTTAATCAATTCTGCTGGAATCTGATCAATACCTGGTGAACTGCAACACAATATGATCACACATCAATTTGCAAAAGACAACGAACAGATTGACGTCTCCTTGGATGTGACCATGTGTTACTGGTTGAGCAGTTCCCCACTGCTTTCAAGCATTTAGTGCCTTCATCTTCAACGTTTACGCAGTCAAAGTAGTCTTTGTGGACCACTTACACCTGATAACAAGGGCACCATGGTCCTTCAAAACAATGAGACCTATTAACCAGATAACACAATGTGGTATCCCAGAAGACTTGGAGACTTCAGCAACACTCCTGTGAGAATCTCCAACATCATGCAATGATATAGGCTTTCAGGGTCTCATTGCAGGAGATATTAGTTATACTCTTCTGGGATACAGCACTGTACATCCTGGCAGACAGGTACACACATAGCTGTTGGCATGTATGTGTGTCACATGGCATCATAAAAATCAGGAAACCACTGGCCTTCATTCGTGCAAAACTGGAGGTAAAAACAAAACCACAGACTTACCATCAAACAGCACATCCTGGTAGTGAATGTCAGTCTTGTTTCGGAGTTGCTCCTCCTGCTGCTCCCACTTCTGACGGAGTAATTCTCGCCTCATGTCACCAGACATCAACTCCAGTGCCCCATCACCACTTGTCACTGTTCGCTCATTATCACCACTGTTTGCCTTGTTCTTATCATCAAAACCACCGAGAGATTCAAACAGCTCCACATCCCTTTGTTTAACGTAAGCCAAGTCTTTCCTCAGGCACCTCCGCGTACGACCCAAACAGTCTATGTAATCCACCCTGTAAGATGACAAAATAGTGGAACAACATTATGGAACTGGCATAAATGTTGCACAAGAATGCCAATGAGCATACTGGTCTAAATCAGTCTTAATTTCATTGTTACACACATGCCTTCCTCAAGAAATTAGTATAGTAAAAAGCCCAGCAGTCCAGAATCCCATGAACTGAAACCAGCACCAGGAAATGGAATCAGCTCATCAACATCTCATGATGTCAGTCCACAACTTTCCATTGTTATGACTGTCAGTGTTTGCATCTTCTTGACAGTTTTTGCCTTGCACTTTGAATATCTATGGCAGCCTGACTGCAATATATTGACAGTCCAGCACCACCTAAGTCCTGATGATGCCAACTTATCACATGTCTACTGCACACTGCTTAGCCCTTCTGCTCCTCTAGCCAGGAGTCTGATGTTAGAATGCTGGCCTGCACACCAGCTGTCCTCACTATGAGACAGGCATGACAATCTCAATTGGTGAACAAGTACAGAACTAGAAAAGCAATGGTACCCTTGCATTTGTCAGGCAAGACTAAGGAAATGACAAAAAATCTCACACAGGATAGCTGGCAGCCTGGCCAAGTTCAAACCAAGCACCTGCATTGCTACTTCAACACCCAGCTTTGTGAGAAGTTTAGTGATCCAGAAACATGCACATGACATATCACAAACATGGTAAAACATGAACACTGCTGCATCTGTTGGCACTCCAGTCTTCTTCAAACTACAAATGAAATACTTCACACATCATAAAAAGCGTTCTACTAATACAATACATTTATAATAAAGATCCAACCAACATCTTGCGCATGGTTATAAATGTATGTGGTGTAATCCAATAATTTCTAGACTGACCATAAGATAACACCACTGCTGCCAACATGAACTTCTGCTACATGTAGTCTGCTCAGTTATTTTGTGCTTGCAATAAGGCTGTAGCACATGCAGTTGATAAGTAATGTCATTATGTAAATGTGCGTGTTGTACCATCTGCTATTCTAGCATAGCTATAAAATGGCAGACTTGAAAGTACACAGTGCTTGCACTAAACTTTGTTTTAAACTGGGGAAAAATGTTACAGAAACTTTAAAAATCTTGACGATAGGTTTTGCAGATCACACAAGCAGAACACTACTTTTTGAGTAGTTTTCGAAGTTCAAAGACAGGACAACCTCTGCTGAAGATGGCAAATAATCCAGACATTTTTAGACAAGAAATACAGACGAAAATGTGGATCAACTGAAAGAATATGTCCTCAAAAACAGGAGAATCACTACCCACAAAGTTGTCGACATGTTGGGAATTTCATTCAGGTCAGTTAAGAGCACTCTGAAAGATAACCTGAATATGGATAATTATCACAAAATTTGTGCCCTGCCTGTTGAGTGAGGACCAGAAGCATGTCAGCATGTCCCAGGACCATCAAGAGCGGCTTCAAAGAAAAGCAGAATACCTTTTGAAGACAGTCACCGGTGACGTGATGACCAAGAAACCGAAATGTCACTGCAGTTCAAGTAAAACTGTACAGTACACTTGCTGAGTTTCAAACAATTCACTTTACAAAATGCTTCAAAAAGTAGCACGATCACTGGTCTCATTGTGTAAAGTCTCAAACAGGCTACTTTGAAGGGGAAAACATTCATTAGGAATTTCAGTATATTGTTTTCACCGTACACTTTTGCTGAATTATTCACTAAAAAATACCAACAATAACACACAAATTTTAACCTATGTGACCCAAAGATCCTTAGAGGTCCACGTCCACTCCAACATGTTTTGGGGAAGGAGACTTCTGCAGTACACATACAGCACTGGCCGTGCCATAAGGATAGCAATTCCTGTCCAGTGGCTCCAATGATGTGTGCATAACAAGGACTGCATCACACCAGTGGCGTCCCAGCTTCCAGTGTGAACTCTCTCTGTCTCTGATGATGGCGGTATTTATGTCGCCATGACATATATACCGCCATGATGTCGGAGTGAAGGTGGACCTATAAGGACTTTAGGTCATACAAGTTAAAATTTGTGTGTTACTGCTGGTACTTCTTAGTGACTAATTCATTAGAAGGTTAATGTTGTTGTTATGGAGATATAAATTCAGTCCAGAAGCCATCTGATCACAGAGCATATGTATTAAACTACAGTTCTGTTAACCAATCTAGGATGGCCTCAGGGATCTATTCTCACATCTACAGGCTGAGGTCAGAAAATATCAGCTGCAGGACCAATGGTGTATGTTAGAAAACACTGTTACAGGCTTCACATTCATCTTGTTTTTCAAATAATTAAAAAATTCAGATTTGTATTTTTTATCTTCATAGAATGCATACTGTTGTGAGTATATTATAAATGTAAACACAGTCAGATGCTGTCCTCACAACTTGTTTCAGTTTAAAAGTTACAAATGTAATAGGAAGAAGTTTCTTCCTATTACATATGCAATAAGGCCTGATGATGACCACCTGCGTGGTTGAAACATGTAGCCAGTTTTAACTTTTAAACTAAAGCAAGTTGTGAGAACGGCATCTAACTGTGTTGATATTTATTGTATTTTTTAAATTGTTGAAAAATTTAAAACAATATAAATGTCACATGTAACAATATGTGAAGTCACACCAGTACTTCTTATGGTATACAACATGTATAATGAATGGTACAGTACCCAGCCAGGAGGTTACAAAATCACAGTGTAAATGTTTAGCATTTGCAGCTTTATCAGTGGAAAACTGAATGTACGTGTACATCACTCAGCACAGAAATACAAAAAAAAAAAAATATTTTAACATAAAAAGCAATCTGCCACGACTGATTGCAACAGAAACTGTACTGACAGAACACCTGGCTGTAAACAGTGCCTTCAGTAAAATGCAAAGATGCAGCAATGTCCATAAAGGGTTGAACACCCCTTCCTCCAGGTACCCAACTGCATACCAGTCCTCCTCGGCATCCAGTGGTTCCTCATATCCATCACTGAGATGTTCCTCCTCGTCCTTATCTTCTTCAGATCCCTTCACGTTACTGGTCTCTCCTGTTTTGTTATGATCATCTGATACTTTCTGTTGAAAGTTCACAAGATATTTTGTATCAACAGCAGCAACTGAGGAATCCCGTGACAGTCTGTCATACAACTCCGACTTTGCCTCTAAGGCGGCTCTGAAAAGAAGACACAATTCATTAACACAAGACTGGAAACGAAGAAGCTTTTGTCACTTGAAAATCACAATTGTAAAGTGAAAGTGCCACAGCATCTCATGCCATTCTCCCACAACTGGGATATTTGGCAGATATGCCACTAACTGTGCATCGTACAAGGAGCCAAACGAATAACTCCCACACTGTTTCAGTAATGGCTTATTTGGCAAAACATTCAAAGGCAAAGAGGTTCAACACACATACAACATCAAACAATAAAGTCCCAGGACTGAGGCTATCACACACGCAGGGGTTGGTGCACAGACCAATTGCAGTTGGTTTCTGTTAGTTCACATTCTGACTGAGACAGATAGGTGAAAAGAAAGTTCTAGCTGACTCAGTTCATCCATAGCAGCCTGGTGTATAAGCTCCACACACTCTTAACTCCAGCAACAGATAGAGATAAGTGGCCAGCTTCACACACTGGTCGCATTACCCCAGCAGAAACATACCCTATACCCACTGGAGAGGAAGACAGGTGGACCACAGAGCCAGTACGAACACTGGAAAAGAGAAGGATCTCTTGCCCCTGCTAGAAATGAAAATCCCATACTTTGGTTATCCAGGCTGCAACCAACTAGTCACACAACTAAGCTGTCGCAGCTACCATTGGTAAAAGAAATGGGTCAAAACAAGAAGACAATGTCAGAGTTTACTGACTTCAAAGAAAGCAGTTCTGATACAAATAATGAATGCCAAACATCCAAGTTACTGTAAAAATCATGCACACAGTTTTCATATGTTATTGTGTGATAAATGTTTCATTTCAAATCAGGGATTTCAGTCCCTTTTACATGCAGTATAGGTTGGTAGCCATATGCGTATGTTTCATGGGAAACAAACAGTGAGAACCTCAAACCTTATAAAGATAACAGGTTCACAAATGCTGAAATATAGATACTCTGTATTTTAACACAAGTTCATAACTTCCTATAACACTTACAACATTGGCCATTATTTTGAACAAATGTCTTTAACACACATCATTCCTGCCCTTGTTCACAAGACAGCAGGGATAGCAGATGGTTTTAACCACAACACCAAACATCTAAAAATTTGTTCCTCAAGAAACATACAAGTTACACATTTATGTGTCTTGTGTTTTCTTGGTTTCCTTCTGCGACAGAACGCCAAAATACCAGACTGTGCAGCTCAAAATTGACACCTGGAAACCATACATCAGTGACAGACAAAAAGTACCATTTCGCGTATACACACCTCGACTTTTTAAATGCATCTTCCTCCTCTTCAGTGTCCTCCAAATCTTTTGCTGCTCGTTCACCCACACCAGCATTAGTCTTGGTGCAAGGAGTATGTTTCTTTGGTCGTGGTACTGGATGTATAGATTGTGCCTGGGCTTGTGCCTTTGCTTTAATTACTTCTTCTTGTTTGCGTGAGAGTTCTGCTTTCAAACTAATAAGCTGAAAGGATATGCCGTCTTGTATTGTTAATGTAATCCTGAAGAGCAACAGGTTTGTGGGAGGATTGGGGTGGCTAACCTACTAGTACCACAATTTTACACTTCAATCATAATCTATGATTTTTTTTGTATGTGCAAAAATCCAATTCCAGTAAAACAGCAAAAAACAATAAACAAGCTTTAATTTCCACTTCAGTATTTAATCAATTACACTTCTTGCCAACCTGAAATTTCAATCACAAAATGTAAAACCAAAAAGCAATCTAAGGCTGCACGGAATGAATCACCATTACTAACTAACTAATGCCATTGAGCAGAGCCCTTCTTGAGAAGCTAGTAAGTCCTCACTTGGTCAAAGAATTCCCCACATTTTATGGAACCCGAAGGTTGAATACCACATTCACAAAACCCAACCACCTGCCGCTATCCTGTACCAGATCAATCCACTCCATTGCCCCCAACCCACTTCTCCAATAACTATTTCACTACGCCTAGATCACCCAAATGGTGTCTCTCCCTCAGCTTACGCCCCCCCAGCAAAATCCTGTCAGCACCTCTCCACTCCCACGTACGTGCCACATGTCCCGTCCATCTCATTCTTATCGATTTGGTTACCCAAATAACGTTTGGTGAAGAGTGCATGACTGAACAGTATGTAATCCCTCATATGTGATCGATACAAATTACTGACACAACTCGATTCCTGTCCAATTCATCAAACGTTGAATGCTAAATATAATTCTATAGCATGACAACACTGTATCCCAACACAGACACGTAAAATTAGAATTCGGCACTCTAACCTATACTACTACAACTAAACTAAATATACGGCAACATGTCCATACTTACGGCCGACTTGCTAATATCTATTTTCCTACAGGACTTCATTATACTTTTCACTAATGTATTCTCAAGAGTAGAATAAAACTACCAAATTCCTGGCGATATTCTCCATTGCCTGACAGCCTCACGGCGTAATCAAGGCCATAACACCAACAGAACAACAACTACAGCCTATATTTCACGATTAGACATAAGTCTCACATTTGACCACGACAGCATAAACTTACACTAAATCATACAATATTTTCAGTTAACTAATATCAATAAAATGAGTTTGAAGCCATCCCCAGCCTAAGCTTGTGAACTCTTTTATAACGTTGGCATTCCGGGCCACGAACATTCTAAACGCTCTGCGCATAACATTCATACGCTCGATAGATTGGAAACTCCGTGGACAGGCAGAACTATGCCACCATCTGCGGTACCCTCCTGCGTCAGTGTACCCGGCTGGGCTCACAGGAAGTGGGTAAAGGATGCTCTTGGTGGTAATTCATGGAACTATGCAGCATGACATCGGCGGCAAAGCAGCCTCTGCATAAAAGCCTCCTACTTTGCCACACCATAAGCAACACCACCACCACCACCACCACCACACCCCCCCCCGGCTCAATCATAATTACACTAAAAAAAGTAACAAACTTCGAAATTATTACAAGGCTACTAAATACACTTATTAGGAAAGACCGTTTTAAATTATATTTTCTCCCACATATTTCTGCTCACATCAAAATATAAGGTAAAACAATAAAGTATATTTATTGCCTCATATATGTATTCTCTTGTTTTATAATAGTGACACAACACACAGAAAATGCAGAATATTAAGATTCCAAATTACAGTCTTTCGGGTTATGGGACTACATAGCCTGACTGGTGGGTACCAAGGTTTCATTCAGGACATGCTGCCTCCATCTTCTGACTGCATGAAGACAGACACAGAATCCTCCTCCAAACATTCCTAGCCATGTACAAGACTAAACGGTGTCCTAAACCAGGCAGCATTATGAATCCTCACCAATGTGAGCACCTCAAGTCCTGTATAAAAGAATATTAAGAACAACTGAAGTGTGGATGGAAACGTCACATTGACAAAACTGAATTACAGGAAGTGTGGTATGTTTTTTGAAGACACAGTATGCAATACCACATTCCTTTCCCAACAACTGTGTACCTGTTTCACTTATTTCGTCTCTTGAACAAACTGAGGAAATGAGATCTGGAACACTTCCTGGCATCAAACATTATCAGCATAAATACACATTTTAGGGTCAGGACCACACGCGATGAATTCCAGAGTTCTACTAAAAGGATATCACAAGGACAATCACACACTCAAAACTGCTTACAATGTTGAACGTTCTCAAAGCAGAAACAACTGCGTCTGTTATACACAACTGTCACTGTATGAAATAAATTAAATACGTATAACACAACTACCATTACATGAATAAAAGACTTCAGTTCTGACGGTGATATTTGCACCACACTACCCGGACACTAGTACACAAAAGCTGCAGCATTGCCCAGTGTTACACGCTCTCAACGCATAAAACAACAACAAGAGCACAAAGTGTAATACAAAGTACAAGTTCAGTCTTAAGTCACCGAGGTTCCAGAAGACAGTGTGCATCGACAGTGTCCACATTCTTCATCACTTAGAACTGCATTTTGTCCCTGTTGTTTGTGAACAAGGACATGATTTAAATGGCAAGCCACCTCCTGCTGTTCACACAACAGTTTGTGCTGTCAGCAACACAACTCATTAACATGTAAACAGTTCATATAAGGCAAAGCTCTCTGCATGTTACATTAAGCACCACACAGGGTTGGTATAGAGCAGTGTGGAGGTACAGCACATATAGCTCCACACATTCTTCCCCTGGGACTAGACAGAGACAAGTGGTTTGCCTCCTGGCCCAGCCATTTTACCCTGAGTATGGACTGAACAGGCGGCTGGGCTGGCCTCAGATGTTGTCTGGATGCTTTGAAAATGGCAGAAAACTTTTCCCTGCCAGAGACTGATGGGTCATTACTTGGTCACCCAGCCCACAGCACTGCCTTCTTGTAATGCAAGCAGTTGCCCAACAGGTACTGCAGCTGCCCACATTACATAGAGATGGACATTCATTCTGGCTTCACAAGCAGCCTGAGCCAGATCAATCCCATCATGAATATCACACCTTATGTAAGATGATGTGAACACCTTACATCTATGTCTAGGCCCCCCAACTGCCTTGTGCATGTCAGTATATTGACATGCACAAGGCATAATTTTATTCTGTAATACTTGGTTTGTAACTGACACTTGTGAGATCTGGCAAGAAAGCATGCAGTTTGCCTGATACCAGAGTTTTGTTATGTAACACACCTGAAGATGGTCTGTAAGACCGGAACATGTCTTGTGCATTAACGAACAGTATACAAATAAATGTATTGAATCTGTGTTGTGCTGTACAGACATCGTTATTTACCAGTGCATTAGGGTGGTGATCCTGCCATCTGTGAAGTAAAATCTACACTTCTCACCGTACTGCACAAGTGCCTGGTGGTTTCTGTAATGGATAAGGAATGTGTTTGCTGTGGGGAATTAAGTTAACATTTTTGTGTCATTTATGTAAGATTGTTCTTAACAGGAAGCTGTAGTTTCATTTGTTGTCAGTCCATGTCAGGTGTCTGTGCACAAAGTGGCACTGGAACGGGTTTTCCTCCCAGTGTTTCTGTCTTCCGCTGCCGGTGTCATTCCACCAGTGCTTCATGCACCTCTTAATACTCCTGTCATCAGAAGGACAAGCGGACAAAGCCTGCAAAATTTCAAACATAGCAACGATTCTTAGAAAATCTGAGAGACAAGCATTTCAGTTCCTCCTCCCCCGCCCCTCCACATCCAAAATGCTGGTTGTTTGGTCGGTTGATTATTAAATCAGTCTGTCAAGTGGTTGTCACTACTGGTCCATATTTAGGTCGTCCTGGGCCGAAATAACGGCCCTAAAATCCGTTATAACAATTACGACTTTTTCGTGGTTTTTCTCAGTCCCTCTAAGCTAATGCTGTGACAGTGTCTCGAATTAGACCTTTACTACTTCCTTCCATATTCTTTCCAATTCATTAGTTACTAATCACCCTGTAATTCGACATCATAGGCTTCGAGTTATTGACAGTGTCATTAAACAGGGAATATATAAACACAAAGCAATATGAAGGTAGAATTTTACTCCAAAAAGTTCGTAAAAATATCTACCAGACTATACGGCGTCACATGCCACAACACTGTAAGTTACAATTCCCTGCAGTAACAAGTCCGTTACCTGGACACGTGATGAACGTGACGTCTTCGCACGCGGACAGAAAGCCGTTTGCTCATCAAGTCTGCAGCCGGACTGCCACTTCGGTTGAAAGGTTAGGTTTAATTGTGAAGTCTGTTTGAGCTGCGTGTCCTAATTTGCTGCACAAAATTAACACAGAGACCTGAGATCTGTGGAGCGTGTGAGAGCGGCGTGTTTGCGTTAGAAACAGAGCAAAAGTGCGGATCGCGAGACGAGAGAGAGAGAGAGGGGGGGGGGGCGTTGGGAGTTACTTGACGCGGCTCCGTAATTTGTACTGTCACACAGTGCGATTAGGCCTATCATATGAAGAAGGTTAAGACGGGCGAGGTACCTAGCACGCGTGCGAACGAAGAAAAGTTCACACAAACTTGCGATCTGACAACACGAAGAGAACACACCGCTCGTGGCTACAGTAGTGACTGGCAGGATAACATTAGGCTGCATCTTAGAGAAATACAGCGAGCGTGTGACGTGCATTCGTGTGTACATGAAGGCGTTTGGCTCTTGTGAGTAAGGCAATGAACACTCCGGTTACATAGAAATAGACTAAAGAAATTTCTTGAGCGGCTGGGTCACTGACAGCGTCTCAAGAGGCAATATGTGCCCGTAGCTTCCTTGGCATATTGTCAGTTGGTACACGCGCGGGTTGTTATTACTTGTGAACCGTATCGTGCAGTCAGCTGCTTCGCTTGTTTCTTGTTACCGGGATACGCAGTCGCCACCTGTCCACTGCTGGGTGATGGGAATAACGAACACATGACCTTGTACACCTTCTGCGTGCCTTTCGCCATTCTCAGCTGTTATCACTTGTACTCTAGCCATCACTGTGCCCCTCTGTGTGCGTGTGCGATATCCGCATGGCAGGCAGTAGCCACCATCACACCAGAAAGTCCTGTGTGTGTGGCGCAACTGTGGCACCGTCTTACGGCCGTGCCGCCTGAAAGCCTGGCCAGCCACTAGTGCAGGGTGCACGATAAGTTGCCTACCAAGGCAGGTCGACGATTCATTATTCAACAGCTGACAGGGACCAAATACACGAGAGGTTACAGGCATTTACCTTCCCTAATATGCTTCTTGCTTCACTCAATGTCTGGAACGGTCACCCTCTTCTTGTGCCATTTGCAAGCACACAGCTCTTACAGTTTGGATCAGTACTTACATTCGTCCTGCAAGATTTGATTTTTCCTCAACACGGACTGGCCTGGAAGTGAACCGGGGCCATACGGTGAGCGGCCGGCGACAAACCACCTCATCCATGGGGTGGCTGGGGGGCAGAGGAGAATGTGTGGACATAAGATGGATGAACTGCCACCAGGAGGCTGAAGAAAAGTGCGTAATGTGCAGCTTCGTTATTCATTCTGTTCATCAGATACGGGTGAGGCTAGAGAATCAAATACAAGATTGGCAGGAAGTACAGCACGCATTAGACATATGAAGAATCCTTACGCCGGAGTTAGTTACGTGTCCTGCTCTTTGTGGCGCTCAAACATCCCAACTTCTGCAGATCGCTGTCACCAATACAAACGCGTTCCTCTGAATTTTCCCTTTTCCTGTGAGAAAGTATCGCGCCATGGAGAAGGTGAGAGGCGGCACTGCTGTGTTGTTCCATTTCGTTTGCCGGTCTTCTTCAGCTTTTTCAACTGCTAATGTATTCAGCCGCTTCCCTTGCCTCTCACAGCCCCACAGCATCCACAAAACGCAGAAGCACGGGCGTCTGAATGCCCAGTGTTTAAACACAGTCTGTGACAGCAAACACCTGTGCAGCACAGGGAGCAGCATTAGCGACTTCCTGCACTCTGAACGGGATGCTGACTGACTGACTGACTGACTGAATGACTGTCTGACCAACTAATTACGCTGAGCAGTGTCCTTCAGAAGGTGATGTTTACACGGCTGGTTAAGAAATTCGACGCGTTTTATGGAACCTAAAGGTTCATCACCCTGTTCACAAGAGCACACCACTTATCCGTATTTCCAACCACAAGAATCCAGTGCACGCCCTCCCACTTAATTTCTTTTAGATCCGTTTTAATATTATCCTCCCACCTTCCCTTCAGTTCTCTCCACTGCAACTCTATGCCGTCTTCCTCTCCCCCAGCGTGCTAGTGCCGCCCTGTTCCAGTCTCACGTTACTTCCTACCCCTTAGGCTCACACATCTTCAGCACCCTTTTTCTGAACACCCTAAGCCTATGCCCCTCCCCTAACGTGACAGCCCCAGTTTACTATCCATACGAAAGCAGGACAAATTGTAGTTACGTACATTTTAATATTCACATTCTAACGCAGCAAACAGGAAGACAGAAGATTCTGGCCCGAAGGCTGGCAGCAGTTCCCTGAGTAGAATCTGGTCTTGCTGTCTCAATGCACGCTGTTCTGATTCGTTAGGAATGCTCCAGAACACTTGACATGTGCCGCAGTGGCAAGGCACGCCGATGCTAAACACTACACGTTCTTAATTGGGATGACTGTGATACATAAATATACAAAACGAAGGCATGAAGATGAGGATGTATGTCTGTCCGTCCACTTGCCTTGTGACTGCAACTAGCAGGATAAAGGCGAATCGCGTAATACGGCACGACATGACGCGACACGACAAAATATCCTTGTGTGGTTTTGACATGCCCGAATTCACACTAGCCGGTCACCGACAGATAAGGACAAAGACAGAAAAAGACAGACAGACAGTGTCGTCTGGATTGCAAAAAAATAATATTGTGCCTGTATTTCCCTGTCGCTGCCTGTTGTCGTGGCCCGACAGTGCGAACTGCTGGTCAGTACACGACACTACGTGACAGAGCTGGTAGCGTACAGCTGCACTTCTGTACCGCATTTTCTAAATTAAATTAAATATGGTCAGCGAGATTGCGGAAGAAATTAAAGAGACGGGTAAGTTAAATAAGTTCTGGTGTTAATGTAAAACATGGCGGCTGGTGCACTCACCGCAAGTGCGTACTTTATCAGTTCAGCAGTCACACCCACAAAGCTTGTTGGATGTGACTGCTGAGCCGATACGATACTCACTTGTAGATACACTTTATTTGATTTCTTTAGAGATCCAGTAAACACACCTGCTGTGACTTCATGTTTAAATGAGCTTTAAATGTTTTAATATTGGGTACCATAACATGTACAGCCCTTTGCTATTACACGCCTTCCGTGCAGCAGATATACAGAAATAAGTTTTGCTGCCACCAAATTTCACTCATCCACGCGTGCAGAAGGCTACTGCAACATGTTTCGACTGTTCCTCACAACCATCTTCAGGCAGCACCGATACACAACGACACTGTGAACAGAGTGCAGAGCACAGAGGGTCCGTTCACAGCCTACACAGTTTCGTGATGCACACGACTTCACACTCAACACCCTCGAAGTGAATTTATCAATTCAGGTGTGTGGATGCAGTTTATCTTAATTTGAGCCCTGTGTAATATTAATCTGTGTACACTGTCAACAGCACACACCGGTACTGTAACAATATATTTACTTTTAATGTAATATTAATGTATTTTTTATATTTACAGTGTATTTTACCACTTAATACCGACAAATTTAAAATTCAACTCCACATATATTCTTTGTATATGTATCAGTGCTCTCTGAAGACGGCTATAAGGAATGGCCGAAACACCTTCAAGCAGACTCCTATATATGCGGATAAGTGAAACGTGTCGTGCAGTTTGTTGGCAATAGAAGCTGTGGAGATGGGGTATTGTATTATTTTATAATGGCAAATAAAAATAAAGCGGTGAACTCATTTCTGACAAACACTGTGCGTTACACTCAGCACTGCGCGCAGTCTCGCCAGTCAACACGTCCTGCAGACGAACAAAAAAATTCTTTAAACTTATCCCGAATCTGAAAAGAAGTGTCAGTTGATTTCCCTCCTTGGCGGGGCATTGCCGAAATAAAATTTGAAATCCCACTGTCACAGTCACTGCCCTGTTCATAATTTCCTGCACATTTCCCAGTAAACGTGTGTAAGATGCCAGTTTTTAGTATTATCTTGTCCGCATTCTCAGGATTGGGTTGCCACGTCCGGTTATATACAGGACATGTTGGTGTGATATACCGAAAGCACTCTCGCTAACAGTTCTGGCTGGGGCAGTCTGCAGTCGCACCGCTGTTTGTTGCGATTTGCCCCCACCTATCCTGCTAGCCGTGTGAGGTCTTAACAAACAAGATTTCAGGGCAAACCCTTCGCCTCGTGCTGTGACGTAAGGCAGCTTCTGGTTTGTTCCTGGTAGTTCTACATCTTCCGGAACGTTTATGGTTTTATTTTCTTGAGTCTTTCCCAGATCTGATTTCGCAAAAATGCCTCTGTCGTTATCTTTCCCCTAGGAACCAATATCTAGATTGTAAGTTCATGTTTAGCGTCACCCAACGCAAGCAGTAAAATGGAAAAAGTTTTTTATAGTTAAAATAAAGAGATCCGCTGTTTGGAGGTGAAATTGTAGTTACAGTTGAAAGTAACCCGGCAAGCTGTTGGGCCGCCATTCCCAAACATTTATACCGCTTCACTTCACCATCCACCAACTCGCGATGTCGGGTCGCAAATTCTCCTTCAAATTCCGCTTACGTAACATTTCACGCAAGCGAATGCAATTACTTTTGTATCTTTTCTTCTCTTCCTCGTCCGGTAATAAATCTATACAGGCCAAATCATTAAATGAAAGTTGTTTAAACACTTCCAATCAAACACCACTGTCAAAACAAGTTCAACTCTAAAACAGATTGTACGCATTATTGAGCTCGAGTGCAGGACTGTCAGCTGTCACGTCTGTTAACTGAGGGTACGTGTGAATGCACGCTGTTTTTTGTCGTGCTGTGCCGCATAGTGTGAATCGACCTGCAGCCATCACAGTTCATATATAAGGGCGCTGCGCTGTGCGAATCGGCACAGCTGTGGAGGCCGCGCGCTTCGCGGGAAGGTGGTGTACGTAGGCAGGCGAAATGACGCGTGTGGCTTCTAAACGAGGAAAGCGGCGGTCGACAACGCAATGCGCGTGCGGAAAGCCGTGGCACGCGGCGATAAGCTTATCTGCCAGCAGCCAGGCTCGTCCCTCCGCCGGCCACATGGCGTTATCAATACCGCCCGCTCGCTAGGCAAGCAACGAGCAAGCTGGCACGAAACACGGTCCTCTCAATTGCTTGCTGGAGTATCTCGGTTCATATATCTGGCGGTAACTTGGCTATTCGTGGTTTCCTCAGTTCCTGCGACGTTTCGGTCACGTCCTAGAGGAGGCAATCGTCATAGTCACCTGGTGATGTCTGCAAGCACTGAGCCCCCCCCCCCCCAACCCCCCCATTCGGCCTACTCCCGCGTGTTTGCCTCTAGTCATTCAGCCAGTCTGTTCACGTAGACGATGGTTAACAGCAAGCAACAGATGACCTTCACTAATGACGACCGTTTTGGGCTGGTTGACATAGGCAGGAAGAAGGTGGATGGGACAGCAAGAGTAGGCAAAGACGCCGTCATTCTCGCCATCCATGGGACTCCTGTCAGCGGCCTCAGTACGGTAGTTACTTGAGTCCTTGGTGTGCGTTCGCAATTCGGCATACTCCCGCGTGTTTGCCTCTAGTCATTCAGCCAGTCTGTTCACGTAGACGATGGTTAACAGCAAGCAACAGATGACCTTCACTAATGACGACCGTTTTGGGCTGGTTGACATAGGCAGGAAGAAGGTGGATGGGACAGCAAGAGTAGGCAAAGACGCCGTCATTCTCGCCATCCATGGGACTCCTGTCAGCGGCCTCAGTACGGTAGTTACTTGAGTCCTTGGTGTGCGTTCGCCGACGCAGATCCCGGTAGCCGTACAGCTTTAAGCACGCATTTTTTAGATTGTGGTCTTTTGGGTTATGCACCAACACTTTAATTCCTTGTTCAGATAAAGTGGGCAGTCTGCCTGATCCGCCATGAACAGAACAGCTTGCTGCTCGCATTAGTGAATTGCATAAAGGCGTCCACACTGAGGTCGAGTTGTTGTGGTGGACACATTTCATTAACTGACGCTGTCAGGTGCTCAGACCATACAGCGTCGAACTGTAGGATGGGGAACGAAAGGACTTGAAGTGAAGAAGAGGTCGCAGGGTGGCAGTGGCTTGCAGGGACTGGCCCTTAAAATACCGGAATGCAAGTACCGGTACTGGTACAAAAATACCGGTTTTCGGTCCTAATTTAAAAAATAACTTGATAATGTATTCACATAAAGGGTATAAAATCGACAACAACAAATCATTAATTTTACAGAATTTGCAACTGAGGGATTGTTATACACAGTACAAATGTAACGGGAACCTGAACACGCCGCGAAACTCAGGTCTGGGTTACTGGACAAGCCTGCTGCACACACAAGCAGTGCGCGCTAATAATAATTTCAGAAATCGTTGTGCTATAAAAATCTAAAATATTTATCCGTTAGCGATGCAGTTTTGTAACAGCAATGTGTGACGGCCACTCATGACGTACTTATCACCAAGATAAGACGCAACAACCGACTTCCTTTCTTGGAACTGAATTACCGGTATCCCGGTTTCGTAAGTTAAAAATACCGAAATACCGGTGTTAATATTTTGATCGGTACTGTGAGTGAAGCGCTTTTGTGCTGCGTGCATGCGATGGGCCGACGGCCCCGGCCGCCTGCCTGCGGGTTTTCGGGTTGCTGCTGACAAGGACAAGACGATGAATTTGTAGCTGGTGGTGCTAACATCAAGGTCATCCCGGGGCCATGGTTCGTAGCAACTCCAGTTCATTCCTGTTACAGTTTGTCGGTACAGGAAAGCAGACGCTTCGGGTGGAGTTGGCGGGCGGGGCGGGGGGGGGGGGGGGCCGTGGTGATACATGTTGCAGATAGCCGGTTCGCCCGCAACTCTGGCAACTCTGTACCACCCCTGCAGCACTTACGTGTCGGCTCGGGACGCAACCCAGGCGGCCAGTCGTTGACCTAGCAGCGCGGAGGCACGGGTTTGGTGTGACGACAGTCCATGCGGGATTTGTGGTGGACACAGTGGCACTGTGATAGGTTTCTGTTTGAACACTCGTGTTCTCCCCTCTCAGTATCATGTGGGCCGCGACAGCTCAGTCGGTATAGCGACTCGCTACGGGTTGGACGGTCCGAGAGGGGCGACATTTGCCGCACCCGTCCAGACCGGCTCTGGGGGTCACCCATGGGTACCCGTTCTCTATCCCGGGGTAAAGCGGCCGGGGCGTGGTGCTGACACCCACCCCATCTGGCGCCGCGGTTAAAGAAACAGTGGAGCTATACCCGTACTCTCGCTCTGCTCCTCCAAGGCAGTTATAGGGTGAAATTTACCTTTTGACCTTTACCTGTCGGTGTGATTCAGCAGCGGTCCCTACTCGTCTGTCATCAGCAGCTTGTGCAACAGACTGCATTACCGAGGGGTTAAGCCGGTACAGCGACTAGGCTGCGTCTGGAGTGAGTCACCCCGCAACCAACCAACCAACCAACGAGCTAACTAAGGGCGGAGACTTGCGCGAAGCGCAAGTCGACGTCCCTTTGTCTGAGTAGCCATTCCTGCGTTTTAACGCATCGCTGGGCTCTAAAACAGACACCTTACTCTATAACGGGGACTTGCTTACGCTAACTGTTTACAGTCCTGATTCGCGATCGGGACTTGGTACGCTAAAGGCTACGGCTCTGGGAGCACATAGACTTCCTATCTGAGGGGGGGGGGGGGAACTTTGGTTGGAAGGCTGCCTGGGAGTTGAACCCAGGGTGGCAAATCACGTAATGTATTGGAAGTGGGCACTTTGGTGAAGCCGCCGTGCCCGCGGGGAGGGGGGTTTCGCGGGCCGTGCCCCGACTTTTCTCATTTCACCCTGGCATTTACCTTACAACTGAGGAAAATCACGGTAAAACCTCAGTCAGGGTGACGAGTCACCCCGCACTCGCGGTCAAGGTATTTATGTGCGGTTTCCGACCGGCCTTCTGTTTCCTGCGTGCCGGCAGTTGACCTCCCACCTGCCGGTAGTGGCGAGGTTACGAATGCGCGCGGCTACAGACCCGCCTCCATTCACTCACATGCCCTCCCAGTGTG
Organism: Coptotermes formosanus; assembly: GCA_013340265.1. Lineage (NCBI taxonomy): Eukaryota > Metazoa > Arthropoda > Insecta > Blattodea > Rhinotermitidae > Coptotermes > Coptotermes formosanus. The sequence continues at coordinate 1,094,303 of BLKM01000181.1, forward strand.
ATGCACATTGAACACAGGAACACCTTTACCTTTGCCTTTCACCCACCGACTCATTCCCCCCCCCTCTCTCGCCCCCTTGTCTGCAGTTGCCTGCACCTGTAGTGGTGCCAGTTGCTGTTTACCTGTTCAAGGCTCTGGTAGCACTGAACTTCACGAAATGTCGGAGCTAAGCAGTGCCATAATGGCACTGTGTTGGGCAATAGAGAGAAGACAGCTCTTGCCGTCCTTACCCAGTCCAAGGAACTCACGGTAACCATTACATATGCAGATAAGGTGACGTCGTCCCTGTCCAAGCCATCAAGGCGTCTGGAGGAGTAGATATATATAGTTGCACTGTCTTAACACCCACACTGGCTGCAGGTGAGTGGTTAGCTTCCCGCCCCGGTCGCTGTGGCCCATGTAAGAACCCGGTACCCGTTGAATAGGGAGCTGGGTGCGCCTCACAGCCGCCTGGCCGTTTTGGAGCCCTTGCCGGGATTCGAACCCCGGATCGTTCAGCCCCGTAGCTCCCATCACTGTACTGACTGAGCTATCCCGGCCACAGCCCGAACACTCACCACCATGTGCAGCTGATAGCAGTGGCTGCTCCCCTCCTCGCCCACCCCCTACCTCGTTACCTGGTTCCCTTGTCTTGCCCGCATTCCGATGGCAAAGGACAAAAGAAACCGGCCGCTCGGCTGCAGCCCGACATCAGACGTCAGAGCCGGCAAGGAGTGCAGTGTGTGCAGTGAGAAAGTCGACGTCTTGTGGACACCGACGCAGTAACAGGCACAGACGAATTTTTGTTCCTACTTGTGGAGCTACGTCAGTGGGATTCCCCGACACGGGACCTGCTGATACTGCTCTTGTGCGCGGTGGTGAAAATCGGCGCAGGCAAGGCTGTGGTTTTCTTATGACCGTACATAAAACTGCATTTAGGCGTGTTCATTGAAAACCGCGTGGCATTTTCAAAGCAAAGAACGCCTTGGTAAAGTATGTGTAGTGCGTCACGGAGTCCAGCATTGGCAGTCTTATTAAAACTTTGAGCGTAACCAGAATGCGATTCGTGTGTTTCCGGTTTTAGTTCCTTAATCATCACACAGTAAACAAACACCACAAAACGCTGACATGACGTGAACTCAGTTTACGTCAGCACATTTTCACAGCGCGACAGTCCGGCGTCTCTCAAATCATTCTGCTCCCTACAGCTTTGCTCAATAACAATAAATACATAAATAGTAAATGCGGTAGATAATACATCCAGAACCGATTCCTGGCCAAAGCCACAGCCGCCGTACACGAAATCAATACGTGGAGCCTTTCCTCCACCGCTGATGACACTGTGCCGAGGTTACCGCAACACGCTGGCGGTGAAGGCCGGTTAGCCGCCGGCGGAACGCGAAGTCACGTGCCTCGCGCCCACAAGTGCAGCTGACTGCCAGTCAGCCACCAGAGAACCGAGCAATGGCGCACAGAGCTGTACGGAAGTTGCGACGCGCGCCGGAGACCTGCAAGTCCGCTTCCTGTCCGGCCCTCATAGCGCTTATCGACCGCAGAGGTAAGCACACCGCCTAGTTTTGCCTGCGTGACTATTCTGGTGTGGGCTACACCGCAGGAGCGCGGATCGGACTCAGTTCATGGGACCACCGAGAGGGACGCAGACCGAACACCTTATGCACTTAAAAATAACGTGCGTCTAACCCATTAGCGCTCTAAATTTCTGTGGTTACTTTATGTACCGCCAGTTTTAATGCTTAAAAATTCTGCGTTCTGCCCACACAGTGTGTTTGTGTTTTGTGTGGATCTCAGAACAAACAGCGATTATTTCCCTATACAGCATTAACTGGCTGGTTTTTATAACCGAGACGGAGAGTGTTTACTGCGTGGTACGAACTTTATATACCGCCAGGTTTAACATTCACAAATTCTACGTTCTGCCCACACAGTGTGTTTATGTGTTTTGTGTGGATCTCAGAACAAACAGCGATTATTTCCGTGTACAGCATTAACTGACTGGTTTTTATAACCGAGACGGAGAGTGTTTACTGCGTGGTACGAACTTTATATACCGCCAGGTTTAACATTCACAAATTCTACGTTCTGCCCACACAGCGTGTTTATGTGTTTTCTGTGGATCTCAGAACAAACAGCGATTATTTCCCTATACAGCATTAACTGACTGGTTTTTATAACCGAGACGGAGTGTGTTTACTGCGCTGTACGGACTGAGTCTTTATGTATAGTTCAGGTTGACATTACTGTTTAAAGCTGAGTATGGAGCACCGATCAAAGCCCCACACGCATCTTTACATATGTGCTGTTGCTGTTGCGAGAAAGACAGAAGGGCGAAGGCAGAGAACCTTCAAACAAGGCAGTACTCTTTCGGAAATGAAAGAGCATTTTATGGAAGAGTATTTCTTTTTCTTTTTATTATTGCCGTTTAAAAGGCCATGCCATGGCTAGGCGGTCAGTCGCCCGCAGCTTACCGGAAGGACGGGCACCATCCCAGGGCGATCCGTGTGAGATCTGTGGTGGGCACAGTGGCACTGGTACAGATTTTTCTCTGAGTACTTTTTTCCCCCCTGTCAGTATAATTCCACGAGTGTCCCGCACTCATCTTCATCTAATGTTGCTGTTACCGGAAGGACAAGCGGGCGAAGTGTGGCAACCTTCCTAAAAGCAATGCTTCTCGGAAGTGTGGGAACACCGGCCGGACAGGTGCTTTCATTTGGTGTTTAGAGGCCTAAGACTTGCGTCAGTAGCTCAGGCGGCGTAGTATAGTGTCGGAAAATCAGTGAATAATGCATTATAAAGGATGTGGAAGCGAACATGTCTGGCCTCATACGAGGCCTTGTACCGCCAATATTGTGGAGCAGCTGAGGAAAATTACGAGTCATTTCAGCCTGGATAGAATATCTTTGGGCAAAATTTGATGCCGAGGCGTACCGTGCCCGCTGCACTGCGACGTTACGTATCTACTGGGCCTGCTGTTGCCGTCGGCTGAACACAGCTGCTCCGGTGAGAGTGTCGTGGAAATCAATAAACAACCGGCAGCATGTTTGTTGCGTAAATAAAATATAACGACGTTCCAGTCGCTGTGAAAGAAGTCGATTGCAGTAGGAGGGACAAACAATTTCGCCGCTTGCGAAGTGCAGTTCTCAAGGCTGGGCGCTCGGTTCTCATATCAGTGAAAGGAACGCGCAAGACACACGAGTTGCATGGCCACGCGGGCTGCTTGCTTTCCCCGTCGCTGTGGCAGTGACGCTGTCTGAAATGGCCACCCGCGTTCAGCAGGCGGAAGCACAGCAAGGCAAAGAAGGCACGTATTTCCAGTGCGGACCGGGGGGAACCGGTACAAATTACTGGGGCACGGCAGTCCGGAAGGAGGACCGGGGCCCCGCTCTGTTGCATACATTATTTGTCGTTGTCTGTAGTATTATTGTGTGTCGACTGCACAACTTGTCTTTGTCTGCAGTATTATTGTGTGTCGACTGCACAACTTGACCCTTCCGTCCCAAGCCCGAATCACTCTGCAACTGACAGTCAGTCTTTCCAACTTAGTCTAAAGATTTTTAGGCGGTCCGCCCCTGTGAGGGGGCCCGAAAAAATCTTTCGCCGGGGTCCGAACCTGCTCTCGGCGGCGCTGCACGTTTCTGTTACGTGACAACTTTCAGTGACAGTTCGTGCTGTTCTTGCAGGAACAGAAGCATTTAGCGGTCTTGTTGAATCGGCAGTGCTAAACAGTTGAGTATTCACAGGCATACGTGCGTCCCGTTTTCCGTGTTAGTTGCGCGACTTTATGGGCTAATTAAACGATTGCATGGGCGTGGTGTGCAGGACTGAGTGTAAAAACAGCGCACGTGTGTGTGCACGTAGACAGAGAGAGTCAGAAAGTATGGATGTTCGGGATTTCCACCTTTCGTGATGAACAGTTTCAGTGCACACTGTGTGGTGATGGGTTTATGGACTTTATCCCTCGTCAGAAGAGTAAAATATTAGAAATATTAAAAAATTAAAATAGGTCCAGTGATGGAGGCTAGCTCTGTCTAAGGGGCCTAACAGAGTAGGTGTTCTTCTCTTCTCCCCCTCCATTCGCCTGAAGATGGAAGCAGAGCCGGCTTCCGAAACGTTGTGATTTCAATTGTTTAATATTTGTAATATTTTAATCTTCGGACGATGGATGAAGTCCATAAACCCATCACCGCACAATATTATACACCGTCGTAAAAACCTTTTACAATTTATCAGTGCACATGTTTCGACCTCTCGTCGAATGAAGATGGGACCGCGATGTTGGCACGCAGGTTTCTCCCACTCTGTTGGTACTGCACAGATCAGTCATCGTTCATTAAGTGACGTTCACTGCTCTCATGCTGTGTGGAGTGACGCTGTCCAGTCACTAATGTACGTTATGGTAGCGGACAGTGTGTTGTGTTTTGCTAGCAGTAAACTGGCGCAGCTGCTGCACGCTTTGGTTACTGTGTTGCATAAACTGGCGCAGCTGCTGCACGCTTTGGTTACTGTGTTGCATAAACTGCTGGAACAGAGCACGCGCCTTACATTGCGCATGTAACGTCAACACAAACACACGCACAAGAATACAAGCAGGTATAAGATGTATTTTTCAACCCCTACATAGGTTTCGGCAAATGCACTGCCATCCTCAGGGAGTATTTTTCAAAGGATTACAAGAGCCGACTGCATCCAGTTGTACAACACGTGGTGTCGCAGTAGCAGTATTTGCACGTGTCACAGTTTAAAGTGTACGGATGTACAAGGTAGCAAAATTAAATACTCTGAGATCTTAAAGCATTGCATTTACAATCACAACTTGAGGCGCAGTGTATTGCTGACCTTAATTTGTAATATTTAATTTTACTGTCTTATGCATCCGTACATCCGTGCATTTTAAATTGTTAATGTGTAAATACTGCTACTGTGACACCACATCTTGTACAACTGGCTGCAGTCAGCTCCTGTAGCTCTTTGAAAAATACCCCGTGAGGATGGCAGTGCATTTGCCGAAACATATGTAGGGGTTGAAAATGCGGCTTATACCTGCTTTTCGTCTTGTGCGTGTGTTGGCTTTTTACTTAAACTTACGATAAACTGCACGGTCCACACAACACAAAATGTGTGTCGATGTTGCTGACGGTTTGTCCAGTCCCATTTGATTACGCATGTCAAGACGCTGCTCCATTGGCGTCCAACACTTTTATGGCAAAGGGCCATGGAGCACTGGTGGAATGAGACTGACAGGGGAAATCTCCAGCACTCAAAGTCCTCTCTCAGTGTCACTTTATCCACCACAAATCCCTCTGTGAACCCGGGCAGCGGGCCTGAGCCATGGCACGGCTCGTTGTTTACCAGTTCTTTAGACTTACTGCCACAGTTTCGTGTCTTCCCGCCACACCTGCAGTTGGCACTGTTTGGAATTATGACAAGCAGAATTACGCCTTGTTGACACTGGGAAATTACAGGTGTGGCGCGGCAGGTTTACCGGGTGATTCTGCTGCATGGGGAAACTCGTGCACTGCGTGTCAGAAGCGTGACTTTCCTTACTGTATGTAGCCAGTATATGAGACACACTGTAGTAACCTGCGACTAGTATCTGCGCCCAAAAGTCCATATATGCAATGGGTGGGGGGGGGAGGCACATTGATGCACTAATTTGTTGCAGGCGACAGATGTGGTGCCTTATCGTCAGGCCAGTAGTTCCCGGCACTTTTGGGCACTGGTGGGCCGTGAAGATGGTGGCGGGGAAATACTCGCCCACCGACACGGCGTCACATGCCAGAAGACTCCAGTTTGGTGTGAGTCCTCACAGATCCAGTGCCTGTCATGCCACAGGCCTGACACAGACACAGAGGTGGGGTGAGCCTAATTGCGAACTCTGGAGTCAGTGAGGGAAGTCTGAATTGCACGAGGAACACGGGATTGGGAAACCTGCGTAAATTCTCATATTCTTGTCGACAAACGTAGTACATAAGGTACAGAAAGAAAATGAAGGACCATTGCAATGCGGGCTGACATATTACAATAACGCTGTAAATGATACAGGTCATACGGCGTAACGTAAGGGACGTTGCTGCAGAACACAAGGCCTCAGCAGTCACAGCCCGGTGCGGTGTAGTGGAGATACACAAATAATATCACATATTTTCCTGTCTGATTAAACCTATAGTGCTGTACGGCTGTGAAACGTGGGCAGTCACAGAGCAGTGACATCAGCCCTTGAAAGGTGCGAGGGGAGATGCTAAGAAACATGTGTAGCCCCATACAAGACTAAAATGGCCGAAGTGTTCGAACTAACGATGAACTGCAGGCTGTGTATAGAAAACCAAACACTGTAACAACAATGAAAGTAAGGAGACTGGGATGGGCTGGGCATCTGGTGACAACGTCTGATGGTAGGGCCGTAAAGAAAGTATTTGTGGGGAAATCAGATGGAAGAAGAAAAGCAGGAAGACCAAAGTTAAGGTGGGTTAGACTGTACTGAGAATGATCTGAAATCGATGGGTGCCAAGAGATGGAGTAAGAAAGCATAAGACGGAACCGTATAAGCTACCATTCTGAACGAGGCACTGGTTAGACCGTAAGGACCTTATCCCAATGAAGAAGATCTTTCTGTGTGCGGTTACCAGCACACTGGGCAGCCGCGACGTGCAGGTAACGCAGTACAGTGTTTGGACCGGCTTCGTATTCTCCTCCATAATCTTTGTTTTAATCCCGTAATTTGTGTGCTACTCCTTGTTGTAAAGTTTTATTTCCAGCATATTTTGATGTTGACAGGGAAAGCACCATATCCCTGCTTGGAGTAGCCTAATATACCCAGTAATAACATGCGGCGTCTTGACAAGAAAGCAAAGCACGCGGCAATGGGAGTCCGTCAGGCGTGGTGTTGCCAAGGTCATGCCGACAGCATAAGGCTTTTTGGCTTCCTAAGCGTCATCACACTGCACCACTGCGGTGTTTGTGCTCCATGTTCGTGCATTTCTGATTCGGCACGAACAGGGCTCGAATACTGGCGAGATACTGCTTCTCCCGACTGACGTTTTTAACCCTTGAAGCACTGAGTGAAAGTACTTTTGTAGTTAGCACCCCCCAGTTGGCAAAAGAGTGCTGCATGTCGCATTCGCCAGTTTGTCCTTCTGGTAACAGCAATATGTTGATGAAGAGGAGTATCGAGCATTGATGGTATAATACTGACAGAGTAAAACGGAAGTACTCGGAGAAAAACCTGTCCCACTGCAACTCTGTCCACCTGAAATCTCACACGGACTGACTTGGGATCGAACCTGATCCTTCGCGGTGAGAGGCCGGCGACTAACCGCCTGAGCCATGTTAACCTGGAGTATATATTCTCAGCCCCTACCGCGCAGTAAACACACTCCGTCTCGGTTATAAAAACCAGTCAGGTAATGCTGTATAGGGAAATAATCGCTGTTTGTTCTGAGATCCACACAAAACACATAAATGTATAATTCTTTAACCTTTTAAAGCCTAGCGGTAACTTTACATACGACCAGGTTTAACATTATAAAATTCTACGTTCTGCCCACACATTGCGTTTATGTGTTTTGTGTGGATCTCAGAACAAACAGCGATTGTTTCCCTATACAGCATTAACTGACTGGTTTTTACAACCGAAGTGGAGAGTGTTTACAGCGCGGTAGGCATTGAGTCCTTATATAAAACAGATACGCTTCGTCTTTAAAGAGTTAATTTCAGCCTCGTGGGGCGCATAGTAACCGCTGCGTTTGAAAGGGTTAATCTTTTTCCCTCCTACCCCAGGGCAATCACGGAACAGAACCTTGAAACAGGCCGCGACCGTCTTCCAAATGTAGAAAGTATTAAGTGTCGTTCTTTAGGATTTTCCTTATTTTCATTGATATTACTGCTAGGAAAATCATAGTTCCTGTGATCTGTACATCGACTTAATAGTCTCGTTTTTGCAATTACGTATGTTTCTGGTTTTTGTAATTATTGGAAAAGTAAATGCTACCATGAGCTGAATTAATTTTGAGGATAGGCTTCCCACAATTGGTGAACTTTGTAAGGTGTCCGCGGTAGCAGGAAGGTTGAGACACGCTGTAATAGGGCGATCAACCGCAGGATGTTGCGATTGACACGGCCCGCGCTACCATCTTGTTTCAAGAAGTTCAGGGTCCCAGCACAAATTTTGCTGTCCTTTCAGAACCCATCAAGTTGTGTGCGGCTGTCTCCGTGTCAGACATCCCGCTGTGTTCACAGGACAAGCACCAAATGTGTGCGGCTGTCTCCGTGTCAGACATCCCGCTGTGTTCACAGCACAAGCACCAAATCAAACTTCGTACAGCATCAGTCCGTGCGAAGATATAACCAGGGAAATGCTCCAAACTTCATATTACACACACCACGCGCCTTGTCACAGTCTTCGTAACAGCCAACCAGTGCACTAGATAAAATGCATATATAATGTATATTAGAGACCCCTACATATGTTTCGACAACGAGGTGTCATCCTCAAGGAGTTCCTCACAAATAAATACTAGAACAAAAACACTAATCACCAACAAATGCACAAAGAGAGTTTTATTATCAATCGTGACACACTCCTACATGTTTCGACCCTGCTGGGTTATCTTCAGGGAGAACTTTTTGTTATCATTACACTAAAGTTGCACTTTACAGTTGAGTGAGAATGTGCTGTTGACTGTGTAGTGGAGGCGTGAACTTTGCGGTCCCGGCCTCCAGGCCCGGACCGCAGAGAGTTCACGCCTCCAAAAACAACGCGGTACACAGTCAACAGCACATTCTCACTCAACTATAAAGTGCAACCTTAGTGTAACGATAACAAAAAAGTTCTCCGTGAAGATGACCCAGCAGGGTCGAAACATGTAGGAGTGTGTTACGACTGATGACAAAACTCTCTTTGTGCATTTGTTGGTGATTAGTGTTTTTGTATAATACAGTGCACGGACATGGAACACATTAAATGCTAGAATATCACATCAGTTTACGCATTCGAAAGACCAAACATTAAGAACCCAAAACATACAAAAGCAAGCCCCTGTGGATGGCAGCTTGTTGTCGAAACAGCGGTAGGTGTCTTTAATATGCGTTATGTATGTATGTTACCTAGTGCATTGGGTGGCTGTTGTGAAGATTAGGGAAGTCCTGGATTGCAGTGGGAACGTACGAACTGTACTGTACTGCTTTGTAACACTCGCGTGGCTCTTAAAAGTACGCCTGATGGTGGCTTCCTTCTACGCCGAAACACGCAGTACAAAACAATTCTCATTTTATTAACAGAAGTTGTGACAGACTGGCATGCTGCTGCTTTGATCCTTACATTGAGGTTAGGCATTTCTGACGAAGTTTGTGGCACGTGCACACAAGTTGTTTTCTCTGTAGTTTAACGCTCCAAATTAAGTGGAGATGCTGATAACAATTCTCCGTCAACATCTTAACGAACTTTATTAGTCTGTCTTAGAAAACACAGCGTTCCTATTGCTTCAGGGACGTTTTAAAACTGAAAACACACTCCTCCCGTTTCTTGTTACCACTAATTATCTCGTTACAGCTTGAGGTCATGTGGCAGTCCGCATTTCCGAAAACAAAACGCACACTCACTCTCTTGTTGCCGTAACTGGTAACAATCGGTTGCGATTCCCAGCGGGCGACTGAACACGTCACACGCTCTGGCGGCGTGTTTATGCCGGAGCCCCAAGGTTACGCTGTGTAGTAAGCTGTAGTATCGACTGGGTGGTCACGTGGGTTGACAGCGAGCCAGGGGCGGCTCGTCCGTAAGAAATTTTGGGAAAAAATTAAACTAGATGTCTGAATAAAAGTTTTCGTTAGACGATAACATAATTCCTTATGTTTACAGCACGCACACCGCTGTGAGTGCAGTAAATACATACACACTGAAAGCCGTCCTCGCGGCTTATTGTTTATTTATTAAAAGTTAAAAACTGGCGACATGTTTCGACCACATAGGCGGTCATCATCAGGCCAAAATAAAAATGTAACAGGAAACCGTTCTTGCATCTGTCCATCTTCAAAATATTGAATTTTTGTATATTGTTTATATGCTTCATAATTCTAAATATCTATATGACTTGGTTATATATATAAATGTGGTGCTTACGGTGACCTGTAATGTCAGTTGAGATCTCAATGGCAAGAATTGTTTCCTCTTACGTTTGTATTTTGTCCTGATGATGACCGCCTAGCTGGTCGAAACATGTTGCCAATTTTAATGTTTTAATAAATAAAGAATAAGTTTTGAGGGCGGCTTTCATTGTATATGCAATTCTTTACAGTAATACGAAGTCTTTTGAATTCAAATAACCCTAGGCCAGCCGTACCACAAGGCGCCACTGCAGGGAGCGCGTCTTCTACGTTCGCATGCCATACATCGAGAATTGGTGGATGGATTATTATGAAATACCATATTAGAGAGTTTTACTGTAGTGTTTTGGTACATTCCAGTTTTGGTTCAAATCGGAGAAAAATAGTTGGCACTTGACATGAACACCTGCATGCGCTGCGGGTTGCATACGAAATCCGACGTGCTAACACCTGTCGGAATGAACACATTTCGAACAAGCGCCACAAAGAAAAAATGTGACGTGTTGTATGTCCAAATGTAGAGTGCGTCCCTTTTCTCGTGTCCCCGAGCGCAGCAGCTTTATCGCATATAAACGCAACATCCGCCGGGACATCCAGTGACACCTGTCCAGCTCTGTGACAGGCTTCTCTCCCAGTACTCCAGTTTTCCCCTGTCAGTGTCATTCCACCAGCCCTCCACACGTATTTCATCTGTCGGCGACGCTGTATAATTGTCGCAGTTGACCGCGACCTTATGTAACACAAAACCTGTGGTCTCACATGGCGACCTTTGTGACCTGTCACACACGTGCCGAAATTGTACCGGGTTGAATGGCGGGTCCTTGTGTCCAGTCTTTAGTTAGCTTTCTGATTCCATACAAGCCGGGGTGGCTAGCTCCGTAAAGTGAGTAGGCTACGGACTGGCCGATCCGGGGTTCGACTTCTGGGAGAGGCAAGCCTCTGTTGTTCACTCAGCGTCCAGTTCATTGGGCACCTTCTTCCTTTGCCGGGGGTCTGGAGCGTGAATTTGCGCACCGATTTCGAACTTGTGCCGAGATTAAGGATGAGTGGGCAAGTATCTGTCGCTCCTGTACGCCTTCAGGGCGTGGACAGAGACACCTTGCGCTTTCTTTGAGCTGTGATTCTATACAAGGCTCCTCCCATTCTTCACGCGCCTTAGTTCTGCTTGCTGCCGTGACGTGCCGCCACTGACCAGCACGTTCGGCTGCTAGAAAATGCAGCAGCTCGCGCGATGTAAACATCGGCCTCGCACTTGCCAGATGCCGTGCCATCTTCAGAGCAGGTATGGTGGGGCTGACGGAAAGGCTGACGCAACGGCCGTTCTAATGCATGTCTGATAGTCGTCGCCTCAAAACAGTACGGCGCACGGGAAACATCATTACACAATATTCGTTTTAAGCCGCATTCCCACGACTGGTGTAATTGACAAGGCTAGGTCACTTGTCGATACTTGACGTGTCTTGCGACGGTACACTTGTTACAACTATTGGCCACTTGTCCGTTTCCGACGAATATCTCTAAAGGTAACAAAGTCAAGTGAATCACCAGTGCTTGCTTAATCATGAAGTCGGGGCTTGTTGGCAGTACGAATGGTTGCCAAATAAAGGTGAACTGTTATCTTAAAACATAAAATATTAGAAAATTCAGCCCCTCGCCCACACAATGTGTTTGTTGCGTGTTTCTTATGAGTGCCGTAACGAACAGTGATTACTTTCACACGCAGCATTAGCCGACCGATATTTTGAAGTGCAGAAGCGATGTGTTCACTGTGAGGTAGGGCTGGTATTTTAAATACTGTATTGCAGTGTGCTGTTGTGCAGTCCGACTGCAGTTATTCATGTATTGCTGGTGTAGGCGTAGGCAGTTTGACACCACAACACCGTAGGCAGTTTGACACCACAACACCGTAGGCAGTTTGACACCACAACACCGTAGGCAGTTTGACACCACAACACCGTAGGCAGTTTGACACCACAACACCGTAGGCAGTTTGACACCACAACACCGCATTAGCAAGCCAGACGGTACGCACAACAGCAAACGCTACTATTATTATTTAGCGATCACCTCTTGTGGGATTTTTTGTGGACAGAGGGGCGCTGGGACAGGTTTTTCTCCCAGTACTCCAGTTTCCCCTGTCAGTATCATTCCACCAACGCTCCATACTCATTCATTCATCTACCACCGACGCTGTATAATGTTTCTCTCCCAGTACTCCAGTTTCCCCTGTCAGTATCATTCCACCAATGCTCCATACTCATTCATTCATCTACCACCGACGCTGTATAATGTTTCTCTCCCAGTACTCCAGTTTCCCCTGTCAGTATCATTCCACCAATGCTCCATACTCATTCATTCATCTACCACCGACGCTGTATAATGTTTCTCTCCCAGTACTTCAGTTTCCCCTGTCAGTATCATTCCACCAACGCTCCATACTCGTCTTCATGTACATATTGCTGTTGCCGGGCCAAATGGGAAAGGTTGGGCATCTTTCAAAAAGTAATGCGCCTTCGGAAGCGATCCGAGACCATTCAAGGGAAGTGGGCTGTTAGTTTTAGATTTTTCCGGACACTGAGACAGGTGATACTGGGTGTTGTGTGTGCTGTCAAGTTCCAGTTGTTGTGTTTACAGAAGTACTGTTGCTGTCCCGAACTGTAACGGCGGTGTACATAAAGTGTTGCTCTGCCATTAATCATCTCCCTGACGCATGAACCACGTGTTAGCGCTTGGCACATTCAGCACGGAAATCAACTCCTGACATTAAATAGTTAGCAAGGTACAAGAAGTGCAGAAGAAATTTTGCAGAGTGGGAATATTTTGTGCGACCAGTAAAATGCGAACTTTGCACAGCAAGAGGGGCGCATTTAACCTTTTAAAGCCCAGCGGTAACTTCACGTAGTACCCGGTTTAACATTAAAAAATTCTACGTGGTGCCCACATTGCGTTTATGTGTTTTGTGTGGATCTCAGAACAAACAGCAACTTTTGCCTTATAAAACATTAAGAGATTGGTTTTTATAGCCGAAGTGGACAGTGTTTACAGCGCGGTACGCGCTGAGTCCTTATATAAAACAGATACGCTTCGTCTTTAACCTTTTAAACCCTAGCGGTAACTTTACATACCACCAGGTTTAACATTTAAAAATTCTACGTGGTGCCCACATTGCGTTTATGTGTTTTGTACGGATCTCAGAACAAACAGCAACTTTTGCCTTATAAAACATTAAGAGTGTGGTTTTTATAACCGAAGTGGAGAGTGTTTACAGCGCGGTAGGCACTGAGTCCTTATATAAAACAGATATGCTTCGTCTTTAAAGGGTTAAAAACCATCACCTCTTGTGTCGCGCTGGTGTTGTTTGGCGCTGTAACGCATAACGCTGACGCAAGCGTCATTGCGTTGTTAAAAGCGCAGACTTTATACAGTTGCATGGATAATGCATGCATGCTAGGCACTGTCCTTATTCAACGGTGTTTTCGGGCTGACAGCTGCGTCACGTGGTTCAGGTGTATTTGAACCACCTGATGAGGTTGTCAGCTCCAGAAGACTACTGAATTCTGTTGCCGTGAAAGTTCCAAAACATTGACCATTGTTATTATAAGAAAACAGGCGATGTACATATAAAAGCAATGTTGAAACGCTTTCGCGTAACCATTGTTGTCGTGAAAAAGCAATAAGTATTACATATTCTAAGTGTGTGCCTGTAGCCTCAGTTATCCAGCATTCAAAGCGCATGCGCCGTGTTATATTGTCATCTGTGGCTTGTCTGGCTCTACCATATTTTTTCACATTATCTCATAAACGCCTCGACTTTCGGAAAGAAGTTATTGAACATAAAATATGTGTTTTGATTTTCTCTACAACTTCTGTGTGAAACATTTCTTATTATAAGAAGACTTGAACTACGTATTATCATAAATGTACACAGGTTTTCATGCAAAACACCCGTTATTCTTGTCAGATTTTAATGAAACTTGAATTTTCTCGACAGATTTTCCCAAAAAACGTCAAATATCAAATTTAATTAAAACCCGCCCAATGGGAGCAGAGTTGTTCCATGCGGACTGACAGACAGACAGACATGATGAAGGTAATAGTCACTTTTCGCAATTTTGCGCATATGCCTAAAATGATTCACAGAGTTTTTTAATGTTTAGCCGGTAAAAAAATTGACTACAAGAAAAAAACTGAATTTCACAACAAATATACGACAAGAATTAAAGACGCTGCGATATTGCTTCTGTGCAAACTGCTGAGGGAGGCCGTGACGTTCTTCTCATTCGAGAAGCTAAGAATATGCGTCGGAAAGAACGAGCGGTTTTGCGAGAGAAAAGTAGCTCGTATACGCGAAAATTACGTTGCAAATTGAGAAGCGAGTATTGATTTGTGCGTCTCATATAAGCAGAAACACATAAAACGACGATTCATTCAAGACTTTATCCCGCTGTGTTTTCAAGCTGTGTCCATTTCTACTCTCGATCAGTACCCACTCTCCGTTATGAGTGTTATTGCCAGGATGTTATCTTAACCCTTTAAAGACGAAGCGTATCTGTTTTATATAAGGACTCAGTGCGTACCGCGCTGTAAACACTCTCCACTTCGGTTATAAAAACCAGTCTCTTAATGTTTTATAAGGCAAAAGTTGCTGTTTGTTCTGAGATCCGTACAAAACACATAAACGCAATGTGGGCACCACGTAGAATTTTTTAATGTTAAACCTGGCGGTAACTTTACGTACCGCCAGGTTTAACATTAAAAAATTCTACGTGGTGCCCACATTGCGTTTATGTGTTTTGTACGGATCTCAGAACAAACAGCAACTTTTGCCTTATAAAACATTAAGAGACTGGTTTTTATAACCG
>BLKM01000181.1:1132976-1192139 GCA_013340265.1 Coptotermes formosanus
AGTCACACATGGCACGTAAAACTGCTACGTGTTTCAGCGCCAGGACGCCATCTTCAGGGAATCCTAAGTAAAAACACAGGAATCTTGGTATGACAACAGTACAATATTAAAAGTGTTAGAAACATGTAGGAATTTTGTATGTATGTATGTATGTATGTATGTATGTATGTATGTATGTATGTATGTATGTATGTATGTATGTATGTATGTATGTATGATGGTCAGTCGCCATGTGTGCATTTATCGGACACTGTAATTGCTATACTTGTCCAATAATGCACGGATTATGTAGTGTCGAATTTGTTTAGGGAAATAACCGCTGCTTCTTGTCAGAATCATAAGAAATCCATAAACACCCCTTGGTGGGTTGGGGGGGGGGGGGTGGAACGCTAAGTGTGTTACTGGTGGCGGTGTGCACAGCAACCAGTGTGTTGTGAACGTGACAACTTTCGATGGACCACACAAACAACACACCGCTAGGCCCAGAGGTTCGCAGATCTAGACGCCAGAAGGGTAGCATGCCGCGAGTTCCATGCTGAGGACCCACAAATATTAGGCGCCACCGTAAAAAATTTAGTCGCCCGGGGTTTGTGCACCCTTGTTTAAGATCTGATGCTTATGGAAGAAAAGTATGCATTCTTATAGCACCCTGTAATCAGTGTATATGTCGTAGCGTAGAACGTCGTGCAGTTTGTTGTGCTAGTTAAATGATAAATATAGAAAAAAGTGCTGTGTCTGCATTGCAACACAGCATGTGAAGTCTGTGTGCGTGTGGGCAGTGCCACCGCACACTACAGCCTGTGTGCGTGCTAGACACTTCACACTGCACAGACTGCACCACGTGTGCTGCCGCACATGACTTCGGGGAAGCCCCTAGGTTTACACAGAAAAATCAAAATTGAAAAAATGAGGGAAGATACCATATATTAATGCAATTAAATTTAATGTTATTAGGTGTATGTTTGAATGCCGATCCCAGTGTCCCCGCTGTCTAAGGCCGCTCGTTTGCTGGGATTGCGGGTTCGAATACCGCCGGGGGCAGGGATGTCTGTCTCTTGTGAGTGTTGTGTGTTGTCAGGTAGAGGTCTCTGCGTCGGGCTGATCACTCGCCCAGAGGAGTCCTACCGACTGTGGTGTGTGTCTGAGTGTGATCGCGAAGCGTCGATAATGAGGAGGCCCTGGCCCACTGGGGGCTGTTGCGCCACTGCAGAAGTGTATGTTTGAATGTAAAGACCCACAGGCGTATGGCGATGTGTGCCACTGTTCCGGCTGTGTGTGTGCGTGCCAGTAGCCCCTCACTGCTGACGTTCTGTTGCAGGTGCGATCATGGCGCATGGGGACACGGAAGTGACGAACGATGACGGTACAGATGTAACCATCATCCCAGCCACAAAGGACGGGGATGCGGACTCAAAACGGGGGCTGAATTCTGAAAAAGGCAAGTCCAGCCGCTTTCAAATGTTATATGTGATCTGGATACTGGTGTGAAAGTCTGGTCCGCGGGCCCGTGGGGCCCGGGCGTGTGGCCTGAGTCTCTCTGGCATTATTTTTGTGGGGCCCTGGCGTGTGGCCTGGGTCTCTCTGGCATTATTTTTGTGGGGCCCGGGCGTGTGGCCTGGGTCTCTCTGGCATTATTTTTGTCTTGTTATTAGAATGGAGCCGATCCCGGTGGCCGCGCGGTCTAAGGCGTAGGTCTGTGGTCGAGCGCTTGCTGGGATCGTGGGTTCGAATCCCACCGGCGGCATGGATATTTGTCTGTTGTGAGTGTTTGTGTGTTGTCAGGTAGAGGTCTCTGCGACGGGCCGATCCCTCGTCCAGAGGAATCTACCGACTGTGGTGTGTGTCTGAGTGTGATCAAGTGAAGAAAACAAAAACCTCGACACCTACTGTGAGTAGGCAGAAGAGGTGAGGACTGCGATACGATATGAGAATGCAAAAGTGCTGAGTATGTACAGACCTGATGATGTACAAAGTCTGTGGTGCAACACAGCGCAGAGTCTGCTGAGCAGAATACAAAGTCTGTGGTGCAACACAGTGCAGAGTCTGCTGAGCAGAATACAAAGTCTGTGGTGCAACACAGTGCAGAGTCTGCTGAGCAGAATACAAAGTCTGTGGTGCAACACAGCGCAGAGTCTGCTGAGCAGAATACAAAGTCTGTGGTGCAACACAGCGCAGAGTCTGCTGAGCAGAATACAAAGTCTCTTCCTTTAGGTTCTCCCTAATCTTAGTTATGTTGCCATTACTGATAGGGAAATATTAGTTTTTGTAATAAATTTCCAGTTTCACTCGATGTTGTTACAGTTTCAGTGTGCTTCCTGTTTGTAACTGTTCCAACTATAAATGTTACCACGAGTCGTGCCTCAGGGGTCCGTGCGTTTAAATAATTGTGGGCGTGGGTTCCCCAGATTTAGTGAGACTCTGAAACGGAGTCGCGGTGCTGAGAAGACTGCGAAACCCTGACGCAGGACAGCCAACAGTGGGTAGACACACTTGAACAAGAACGGAGAGGAGTTCTGGGATTGGTAAGAAGGAGAGCGGCCACCAGAACTGTGGGCTCTGCACCGGAAGGAGAGTGGATAAACAGATCTGGGACGGTGACTCTGTCTTCGGTGCACCGGAAGGAGAGTGGATAAACAGATCTGGCACGGTGACTCTGTCTTCGGGGTACCGGAAGGAGAGTGGATAAACAGATCTGGGACGGTCACTCTGTCTTCGGTGTACCGGAAGTAGAGTGGATAAACAGATCTGGCACGGTGACTCTGTCTTCGGTGCACCGGAAGGAGAGTGGATAAACAGATCTGGGACGGTCACTCTGTCTTCGGTGTACCGGAAGTAGAGTGGATAAACAGATCTGGGACGGTCACTCTGTCTTCGGTGTACCGGAAGGAGAGTGGATAAACAGATCTGGGACGGTGACTCTGTCTTCGGTGTACCGGAAGGAGACTGGATAAACAGATCTGAGACGGTGACTCTGTCTTCGGTGTACCGGAAGTGAAATTCACTCCTTTCACCGCTGTCAATTATGAACACTTTTTTTAATCCAGACCTCTGTGACCTTTTACAGCCCAGTGGTCACTTTATGCACCGCCAGGTTTAACATTCACAAATTCTACGTTCTGCCCACACAGTGTATTTGTGTGTTTTGTGTGGATCTCAGAACAAACAGCGATTATTTCCCTATACAGAGTTAACTGACTGGCTTTATAACCGAGACGGAGTGTGTTTACTGCGCGGTGCGGGTTGAATATTTAAATATGATTAAGCTTAGTCTTAGTGTTGATATATTTCTCGGTGTAATCTTTGACAGAAGGACCACATGTACATTTTGTGTACAAATGATGGAAGACAAGGCGTACACAATATTTATCAGACTCCACTTCGTATTCAAAGTAAGCGACTAACCCGTAACATTAAATTAACCGTTCACAGAGCACTCGACTCTATACTGACTTATGCCTGCGCCGTCAGGGCATTTGCAGTAGACACCCATGGTGTGGAACTGCAGCCCGTGCAGAACATGGCCCCCCGCAGCACTGGCAAGTGTCCAGAGCGCGCACTGACCCGCGAGTTGCATGTGGCTTTCACAGTTTGATCCTTGTGTGATTTGATCACAACATGATGCAGGCAGGAAGCAGAAGTCATACCAAATAGTGAGAATGCACGTGATCGCAACACTGAACAAGGCTTACACTTGCTGTCGGTCAAACGTGCGACCGTTCAGAGGACTGCACTGCCGAACAAGCACTGGACTGACGGCGGCTGTGTGCAGGGCTGTGCAGCCGGCACACAAAAGCTCCGACTCCGACTCTGACTCCTCGATTTTTAAAACTCCGACTCCTTTATAAAAGCTCAATATGCATTAATAACGGTAAGCCTATAAGACGTTTCATCACCACCACGTGAATCATCAGGCTACTGTTTAGACTTATAACCTGTATTTAAGTATAAGTCTACTGGTTACTGTAGCTATCAGGGCTCTGGGGTTGGAGTGTCTAGTTAAGATTTTAGATTGAGGTCGGGGTCGGTAAAGATGTACCGACTCCACCTAACATTCCTTCCGACTCGGACTTCACAGCCCTGATTCTGTGTGTGTGTGTGTACTGTCTGGTGCCTGGCGACGACGCAATATGTGTGCATGTATATAAGCACCACCGACAAACACGATGAGCTGAGACAAATGAGAGACCCGCCCTTGTGTCAGAGGGCGCCCGACGACTGTCAAATACATCGGGGGCTCGATACCAAGACAGACAGACTGACTGACTGACTGTCATCAGCTGTAAGGGGAGTTCGGCTTGGACTCGATGACTTCAGTCTTCAAAACTTTAATTTCCACCGTCTTGCTGTCAGTGCGTTAAGCGTACCAAGCCCTAGTGGTGAGCCACACGCACGCCAGTGTTAAAACTGAAAACTGCATTTGGTCCACAGAGGTTATTTATGTCTTCCATATGAAGGTCAGAATAAACAGTCATTACTTCCTTATACAGCGTAAGTGACTGGTCTCTCTGATGGAAACACACGGTGTTCTCTGTGAGGTATGGACTAAATGTTTATGTGTAATGTAAAGTAATTCGAGTCATCAAAGGATCAATTCCAACACGTTCTGCCTACTCACGTGCCACAGCACTACATGCTGTCTGTCTGTCTGTTCCTATGTCAGAATGGTTGAGCATCCAACTAACTGCGTGCCTCTCAGCATGGAGCCCGCGCATAACAGAAGCAATTAAACGTGCGAAGGGCGTGTCACTTCACAGTCTTAAATATCTCTTACAGTATTCATCGCGGCAGGAAGCCATAAAATTAACTGTAGCCTGCAGTAAACAGCAGGGACACAAAAACCACACCACAGCATTTCGTCATACGTAGCAGCAGGCTGCATCTGGACGGCCTGTTGCAACGTGTACAAACTGCACCTGTTCCGCACAGTGTATTTGTGCGTTTGTGTGACTCCACGATGCACAGTGAATATTCCCGCAAAGGGCATGGGGCACTGAGAGGGACAGCCTGCACCAGTGACACTTGTTACTTCACATTGACGTGACAAAGTGCCCTGAGTCCTGCCCCGTGAGCTGTTGGTCCGATCGCTTAAAGCGGTGCATCAGCAACAATATCAAATGCATCAGAACGCTGACAGTCGCCACGATGGTTGGCTTCGAAGCCTGAAGCTTTAGCACTCTCGAGCGAGCTGACACCACCTCGTGCGGCCTGACCAGTAAGGAATGTAATTCGCGAGTGTGCACGTTATTGGTCCCTGGACCCGAAACACTTAGTGCAGCCCTCTACAGCACAGCAGCCGTTGCATCCTGCCGTTACGCTGTCAGATTGCCACATGGCTGGGGCGCCAGTACGCCGTGCGTCTCTCTGAGTGTTTTACGCCGTACATCAGCAGCAGAGGTGAAGTAAATAAACGCAATGAAAAATAAACAATACGCTAAATAATACACCTGAATTATAAATGACGGCAGTGCCTGCTCTGTGCCACTCGATATCAGCAACAGTTCAAGCACGGTCTCGTCAACACGTCAAACGACTAAAACTCTCGGTCAACACGCTTGCAGATGTCATGACGTCATGATCAGCTGGCACGCTGGCAGACAAGACTCGGGATTATTTTAGGAGCAGTTGTAGCCGAGACGTGGCCAGGTTATGACGCTGCGTTGTAGATGACCCAGCGAGGAACATGGGTGAGTACAGGCCGTAGCTGAGTGACGTGGAAGTGAAGTCCGGTCGACCATCTGCTCAAGATATTCCCTTAACTTTATGGACACTGGAGGTTAACTGCCGTGCGAGCTTGGATGTTTTGGCAGTGGTCTGAAGGAGGATGTGACGCTGTGTCTTTGGGTCAGCAGCTTAAGACGTTTCATTCCCAAGGGACGAATGGAACTCGAAGGGAAGGAAGGTAATGAGTTCTTTCGAAACGTTTTGAACGACTAGCCCAGCGCCGCAGCGGCACGTGTCAGAAGACACAGCCCTGTTAGTTATCGTGTTCACAAAAGCCCGACACTGGAACCTATCGCGAGCCATACTAACCTGTCCACTACTGCCTTAACGTGTGTATGAACATTACCCTCGCACTTGCGGCAATGTTTCAAGTGGTGGCTTTATTTTAGGTTGTCCTATCAAGAATCTGCACTCATTCTGATCCTGCTCCCGCCCGTGCGGCCCATCTCATCTCCTCGATTTGATCACCCGAGTACAAACGATGAAGGTTCTTGTCCGGTCAGTTCGCCTGTCTGATTTCCGAATCCCTCCAGCACAGTGTCCACAAAGCGTCTTCAGTGAATGACCTTAATGGGGCAAGCAAAATGTCTCGCCCATAAACAGCAGCAGTTAAATTAGAGTTTTATGTATTTTAATCTTTATTTTTTGTAAATAGCAGGCAAAACATTTTGTACCCGGTGGTTTCAAGCAATTCCTGAATTTATTCTGCTTTTCATTTCTACATGAACATAATTCGGATCTGTTGGCGCGCTTGCCAAACACGAGAGTTCTGCCACACATTCACATCAGTAACTAGCACTGTGGGTCCTTATGATTATGGCGCGAGTGTTTGTGGCAAGACAGGCGCGTATCCTCAGCCCTGTTCGCTTCTAACCAGCCTCCATATTGGGGTGCAACATAGCTTCACAGCCCTTCCGTGCCGTGGCCTGTCTGTTCCCTTCCAGTGCAGCATTCAGTCTTGTCAAGTCTTCATAATGGCGCATTCTGAAGCAAACTGCACAGGCAGTGGGGATAAAGCGTGTCCTCCGCTTAGAGCATTCTGAATAGGAAGTCCGTTTGCTGACGTCTTGAGTTGTGAAAATGCTGTGCAGAGTGACTGCCGACCAGCATCTTAATAAACCAAAATGACTTACACAGCGAACCACAAACAGCCTTTCCACACTTCATATCTGCATTCCACCCACAAGCGTTTCGACGCTTCTGTTTGCGTCAACATCAGTGTCCTCCAAGCTGTTGCGAGGTGCAGCACGTACGTATATTTGTCAAACAGCGTTATTATAGAATTAGCCCTGTTGTGGTATTGTTGTTTATTGCTGCCTGGGTCCGTTGTGGTATTGTTGTTTGTCGATGCCTGGGTCCGTTGTGGTATTGTTGTTTGTCGGTACGTAGCCCTGTTTTTTCCCATTCAGTAAGTGAACAAAAGGGGATTGGGTAGGGGAAAGGAGGTGAGAACACGTACGTACGGTCCAAAGTTTACGCACATTCAGTTCAGTACAAGAGGCGCATTCAATTACTGATTAAGTAAGCGTGTAACAGTGCTGCAAAACAGCGTGGCGTTGTACGTCACACGCGTACACGTACATGCAATCCACTTACGCCCGAAGGAAAATACGGCCATCCCCGCGCCGGTTTTCACGAAACTCGGCTATTCCGTGAATTTTGTTTGGGCACCTGTAGTACTGAATTTTATTCACATCGGACGAAAACACAGAAAATAGGGGCAAAATTTTATTTACGCCCCTCAGCGGAGTGTGGCTTTCACTGCGCGTATTTTTATAAATTACTGAATGGCACTGCATGTGGATCTCTTATACAAAATATCAGCTAAATCGGCCAGGAAATGTGGAGAGTAGAGGCAAGAATTTAATTTGCGCCATTAAGTAAAGTATGGCTGCAATTGAGACGGGTGTCAAGACCCTCGCGTCTGCTTCACAGTAGCTGCAGTAGCGAATTTGATGCCACCGTGCCAGGCGGTTTAGTTTCCGACGCAAGGTCACGGACAGACGGTTGTTACTGAGCAGGAATGAGGAAGGGCAACAGAACAAGGCTCGCGTGCCAACTACACGCATCAGTCAACAAAAGATGTATTTAGCGGCCGCGGGGTACAGCATCCGTAAACCGTTAATACGGCACGGTTGGGCAGCAGGGCTGTCCGACATCGCCAGTACTGCTGCTGCTAGGGGTCTGCTGTTCGCGTGCTTCGGCGCCATGCCATGAAGACGTTTTTGTTCTACGTACCAGATGGCGGTGTGTGGTCAGCTTCACGCTCCGACCGTTTCCCCTGAGATGGAACCCCCGGAAACCATTACACAGGAGGCGGAGTGGACCCCAGAGGCGGTCTGGGCGCTGTAGAAAAGAAAAGTTCCGTCCCTACCGGGAACCGAATGCCTCCTGTCAACCCGTAGTCATTCCCTGTTCTTACTGAGCTACCTGGCCTGCTGCATTAACATTTTAAAGCCTAGCGGTAACTTTACATACGACCAGGTTTAACATTAAAAAATTCTACGTGGTGCCAACATTGCGTTTATGTGTTTTATACGGATCTCAGAACAAACAGCAACTTTTGCCTTATTAAACATTAAGAGACTGGTTTTTATAACCGAAGTGGAGAGTGTTTACAGCGCGGTACTCACTGGGTCCTTATATAAAACAGATACGCTTCGTCTTTAAAGGGTTAATGTTGCTACTATGTAAGTTATGACGTTTTCACAGCGGTGAAGTTACAGTCAGGTCTTCTGCATTAGTATAAAAAACTGTCCCTGTCCACGCCATGAAGGCGTATAGGGGCAGAGGTATAGTTCCACCCATTCTTAACATTGGCATTGCATTAAAGTTTGCGCCTACAGCACGTGGCCTTTCCAAGCGGTCACCCTTCTAAGTGCAGCAGGACTCCATTACACCGTCATGCAGAGACCTGATTATTTTGTGTCGTTATAAACGAGCGTTTTTATAACCGAGGAGGGTAGTGATGTTGTTAACCGTGAGGAATTAATTGGTACCACGGACTGCATGACGCTATAGGCGAGGTGTCGTATAAACCGATGTCGTTATGACCGGGTTCCACTGTATTAACCGCCCCCAATATATTCTGAGCCTGGTATGGCCTTTCAGCGAAGGGCTGTGTGTTAGCACCACATAATCTCTGCCCTGAAGATGGAGGCGGCATGTGCTTCCGAAGCGTTTGTACCCACCTACCAGATTACACGGTGGCCATGCCACACCGTATGCCTTTAAGGTCTACTTTTTAGGCGCATTCGCGAAACAATTACGGCAAGCTGCTGTTAGCTTGTCATGCCTGTCCGTCTGTTAAAACTGTCTGTTAAGTCTGGTTAAAACCTGACAAAAATAAGACACTTTGCATGAACACTTGCCTACTTTTTAATATACAGCTGCTATTGGTTTTCATAATATAAAGAGACTGTGTCCTCTGTGAGGTACGAGCTGAGGCCGAAGAAACAATAGAGCGTCGAACATGAAGCACGAACTAGTGTAAGCTTCGGGATATCAAAGTGTAAGAGATATCGATTGTAAAGCTCACAACTTACGATATTTCAGTGATGACTAATTGTACATCTGTTGCTAAGATACGCAGACATTTTATAGAATGTGTTAAAATGGTTAGTATTCGTACGGATAGAATCTACGAATTAGACGTCTGGGACAGTAACATACGGAACGCACCGGATATTTCGTAACGTGTAATGGCACGTCTTGCCAAGCACTAGATATCAGGTCACTGGGCATAAGACAGTTATGATGGGCTAGCCAGAGCACGTTGATGAATGGCACTCGATTGGATATGAGGTCCTCGCGGCGGTGTGTATCAGTTACTAGACATTCTTCGGAGATGTGGTGCCATGCACTTTTGTAGCATACACAAGTGCTACCTTTTCGGACATGCTGTTCTACTCTGAAGATAGAGGAGCACTATCCTCCGAAATGCCGGTACTGTAGGTATCTGTTAAACCAGTTCTTATCATCTTGCAATGCCATCTGTTCATGTGACACTGTCTTGTACGCAGGCGCTGCAATGGACGTAGACAAAATGCTGGCCCACGCGGGCGACTTCGGGCGCTACCAGTACGTGCTCATGCTGCTGTTCTCAGTTATCAACATTATTTCCACTTTCGACTATTTTGGCCAGCTGTTCATCTTCGTGCAGCCCGAGTACTGGTGTCGCCTGCCCGAACTGGCCCACTTGCCGCGCGAGGACACGCGACGGATGTGGAGCCCGCCGGAAGACAGCTCGTGCTCGCGTTACGCCGTCAACCTGACGACAGTGGGCGCCGTGAACGGAACGCCAGACTGGAGCGGCAAGAACCGCACGGTGCGAGCGTGCGACTCTGGCTGGGAATACAATCTGACAGACGGGTACCAGAGCATCATCAGCGAGGTGAGTGACTGCCCGTCCCGCTTGTGGCGCCCGGCTGATTCTGCGTCTCATCTTTGGCATGAGCGTGGCAGCCGTCACGGTTGCGGGCTTTCTGTGTGATAGAGCTGCCGTGGTCGGTCAAACGATAAAAAAGTCACTCCCCCCCCCCCCCCCGTGGCGACTTCACAATGAGAAGTTGCAGAAATTCGCGTTTTGCCTTTGCCATTTCTGTCCACATGTAACAACTGTAAAAACAGTTCAAAGATGCTTAACGATTTTGTTGTTACGAAGTTTCAGAGTATTTTTTGCCGTATTCCAGTTTCGTTTTAAATCCGACAAAAGTAACGGACACTGTATCTGAAGACACACACGTCTTCCTGATCGCATCTCGAGCATAACTGGGTAAATATTTATGAAGGAAAAAACGTTTCAAACGAAAGCTGTGGACAGAAGTGGAGCACGCATTATTTTGCTCATGAATCTTACAGTTTTTCGAGGTAATTGAAACAGAATGCAGCGAATGCGCCACAATTGTCTACGTTATGAGAATTCAGTACCCTAAATGGAACATTTTCCGTCATGTACTTTTGAAATACCATAATACAGGTAGCGACGGAGGGTTATTAACAGATGTGCTGACCAAAGCCGTACTGGGACAGGCTAGTCTTCGACCACTTCATTCTTCTCCTCTCAGTATCGTTCCACAGTGCTCCGTACCTCACATTTCATCCATACAGACCGACGGCATATAAACTGAGCACTTTACAGCGTATGCAGATAAAACAGTCAGCCTATGAACAGACATGTGTTAGCGGCGCGGTTAGCATGAAGTGTTGGTGGCTGCTCTGTACTGAACACAGTCACGGAACATGTTCGCTAGGACACGTTGTACTGTATTGCCCTGGTCACTTCTTTTCGGGCTGAGTGTACTTGGCCACCGTGGACCAGTATTTGCCAAAAATATCCTCTTTGAGTTTCCCGTTACGCGAAGGGGCAAGGTCACGAAGTACGTGGGTGGCAGTGCATCAAGTTACCGCATTTTAAGGAGTGCTGAGGGACGACGGTTCGATACTGGTGAAGTAGAACGAAACTGGCAGTTCTATTTCTGTCTTCCCGCTTACGAGATGATGGCCGCGAGCGATTGCCGACTGTCTGTGCAGTGTCTGTTAACTTTAGTCACGTGGGGCCACGCGAAATGTCAGCACGCACCAAACCGTGTACAGTTCTGTCTGTGTGCACCTTGATAAGCCACGTCCACACTGAGATCCGGAATGCTCGCCGCGGTAGCTCTACACAGTACTGTCTCTCGGGGCGTAGACGTTCTCCGACGTTTCGCAGGCTGCAGCTGGACCTCCCAGCTCCCCACCAGAATTTCGCCTCCGCAGGATGCGAAGGCATGGACTAGATTTGTCTGGCTGAGGTTAGGGACAAACGGCGGGCTGTTGTGAACACGGTAATGAACCCTCGGGACCCATAAGATCCGGAGAATTTCGTGACTAGGTGGGGAACCTGTAGCTTCTCAAGAAGCACCCTCCTCCCTGTCGTTACGTACGGTATGTCTCTGAAGGCAAATAAGTGTGGTAAGTCTTCGCAGCAATTCTTGTTACGTTCAAACACTTGTGACACACAGTAGCAATTTATCTGCGTGCGCAGTAGAACAAGTGACTTCAGAGTATGCCCACATGTCGCCATAGTGGCTGTAACTCGCAACTACATCAACAGGCTTTTCAGTGTCATTGTTGTGTGCGTGTAACCAGTAAACATGGTTTTACAACCAGCTTGTCCTTCTGACCCCGGACTGAGAGACATACCAGTAGTTCAAATATGTCACAAATATTTCTTGGCAGTGTTACCGCTTGTGAACTTGGCTAGGATCCTAGAACTGAAAGCCTTTCAGCAATTAGAACATATTTGTGGACAATAATTTTGTCAGAAACATAAAAACTTTCAGCGATTTTCAGTTATGAAAACAGATACCGCGTGTAGCGTGTCAAGCCTTCGACCTGGGACATTCTCACGGCTCTGGAAGTTTCGATCCTGATTGCTGTGTTGTGGCACCATGTAGGCCTCGTATGTTGTGCCATTAGCACTTTATGGCACCACGTAGGCCTCGTATGTTGTGCCATTAGCACTTTGTTATGGCACCACATAGGCCTCTATGTTGTGCCATTAGCACTTTGTTATGTCACCACGTAGGCCTCGTATGTTGTGCCATTAGCACTTTATGGTACCACGTAGGCCTCGTATGTTGTGCCGTTTAGTACTTTGCTGTGGCACCACGTAGGCCTCGTATGTTGTGCCATTAGCACTTTGTTATGGCACCACGTAGGCCTCGTGTGTTGTGCCATTAGCACTCTGTTATGGCATCACGTAGGCCTCGTATGTTGTGCCATTAGCACTTTGTTATGGCACCACGTACGCCTCGTATGTTGTGCCATTAGTACTTTGTTGTGGCACCACGTAGGCCTCGTATGTTGTGCCGTTTAGTACTTTGCTGTGGCATCACCTAGGACTGGTACGTTGTGCCATTTAGCAATTTATTATGGCACCACCTAGGCCTAGTATGGTGTGCTATTTAGCACTTGGTTATGGTACCACGTAGGCCTAGTAGGTTGTGCCATTTAGTACTTCGCTATGGCACCACGTAGGCCTAGTATGTTGTGCCATTTAGCACTTTGTTATGGCACCACGTAGGCTTCGTGTGTTGTGCCATGTAGCACTTTGTTATGGCACCCCGTAGGCCTCGTATGTTGTGCCATTTAGTACTGTTACGGCATCACGTAGGCCTAGTATGTTGTGCCATTTAGCACTTTACTATGGCATCACGTAGGCCTCGTATGTTGTGCCATTTAGCACTTTACTATGGCATCACGTAGGCCTCGTATATTGTGCCATTTAGCACCTGTGCCCTCCTGCATGCAGCCGGCAGTACCTGCCGCCGAACTGTACTTACATAATGCTTTGTCTTGAGCTGGTCTTCGCACTTGTGCCCGTTCTTGATTTGTAGGTCTGTAGTTATTGTGCTTGTGCCCTGCCGTGCCATCTGCTTCTGCCCTTTACTTCCTTGTGCTTATGTCTTTCCGTGCCCTTAATTCCAAAGTTCTTTGAGCTTATGCCCTCTAGTTCAGCAGTTCTTTTTGCAGATGTCATTTCATGCCGTGTAATATTAAAGCTTTTTTTTTGTGTGTGCACGTTGCTTGTTGCCCTTCGCGCCTTCCCTTTCGTGCCATTCACTTCTGTAATTTCTTTGAACTTACGCTATTCAGTTAAGTAGTTTTGTGTTGACACTGCCGCATGCGGTGCGAGCCGCAAGGAGACTTAACACTGTGCACACGTGCCCTCTGTTCATGCTGTTTTTGTGTGTTCCAGATGCACTGGGTGTGCAATGACAGCTGGAAGCCCGCACTCGCCCAATCCATGTTCTTCATAGGATCTGTCTTTGGGTCACTGGGGCTGGGGATCATGTCGGACCATGTCGGCCGCCTGCCAGTCCTCATCTTAGCCAATATGTTGGCCCTAGTGGGCAATGTGGCCACCGTGTTCACTTCAGGACTTCCAGAGCTCGCTTTCTGCAGGATGGTGAACGGCCTGGCCACAGACAATAACTTCGTCATGATGTACATTATAGGTGAATGACAAACAGACGTACTGAGATTGCTGTCAGAGTGTGCGTGTTTGTGACCATTTATTACAGTTCAGCTTATTTGCTTTCGTTACATCAAAAGGTTTTTTACTTGCTCATTTATCAATATTGCTTGCAGTTTTCTTTTGCAAAGGCGGTATTGATAGCCGAACCAACCAGTGCTGCCCAAGTACTTTTCTATTCACTTAACAACCAAACGATGGCACATCGCTTGCAGCTGTTAAAAACAAATTTATCAGTTCGGACAGTGACTGCCCGCAGTTAAACTAGATGAGGTTATTACCGTTACGTGGGGATAGTAACAAGTTTGCGAGTTGGAAAATAAGTATGAAAATCCAAGTCTTGTTGGGCGAGTAGTTCTGTACATTTCGAAGGACACTAGGGCCTTCATGTTCAGGGGCCACCGGTCCTGGCAGAAATGTGGGGAACTACTGGCACGACAACACCGCACATTCCAGACGCCTTGAATCTCAGCAGCACCGCTGTGAGGACCTGAAGTCTAGCAGATACACGTGTTTCACATATACGATGCAGACTTATCGTGTGATTCTGACACCTGGGTGGGCCCGTGTGGGTTACATCACCTGCACCCGCCGTTATGTCGCCGCTTTTTAGGTATTAACCAGTGCCACTAAATCCCTAACGCTGTTCGGCCATAGCTCATCAAGGTAAAGAAGAACTAAGCAAGGCACGGGGTGGAATTACGGGACACTTGATACCAACCCTGGGGAGCGCATTTATTTACCCTTCGTGATTGTTGTTTTGGCAGTACTGGAGTACATGCGGCCAGAAAAGCGGACACTGGGGCTGAACCTTTGCATCGGCGTGTTCCACACCTTGGCATGCATCGTAGTGCCCTGGCTGGCCATCTGGGCGGGCAACTGGCGGTTGTTCCTGCTGGTCATAACACTGCCCAACATAGTGGTGCCTGGTTTCTACTTCTGCGTGCCTGAGAGTGCCAGCTGGCTACTCAGCAAAGGACGAGTGCAAGACGCCCTCCGGTGCTTCAGACGCGTAGCCGCCTTCAACGGGAAGACGCTACCGCCAGCTGTCATCCACACGTTCGAGGTAACGTGCTTGTCCGCGTACAGTGACTTTGCCAGTTGATTGGCTAGCCATCCGGTTAAGTGGCACACCCACCGGTCCGTAAGAACGACCTTATCCGACCTAGGATATTTTCAATAATGGGAAATGGTGCAGGCACTCAAGACGGGGGGGGGGGGGGGGGCACACAACCAACAGCGTATAAGGAATTATTCACGTGTTCTCTTGATTAACGACAGTAACCTGCCTGAGAACTCATTCCAGAACCAAATCTCTGTTGTTAGGCTTGCAATATGTTCTTCAGCTCAGGGAGGACTTTACGTGCATAGTCACACCGTGCCTTATATCAACTTGTAGCTTCTTTCACAGCGGTTCGCTCGTGGATGTTATTTCGTCTACGCCCGCAAGAAGCGTGCGGCCTGCCCTGCGCCGACTGTGACGAATGTCACGCACGCTCAACAGCACTATGTGCAGGCCTCTAGTGCCGCATGTCACACAAATGGCACGACAGACGTGGAAAGCAGGGATAGAAATCCATGTATGTCCCATCAGTACAGTGTGGCTTTTACTGTGCGGATTTTCGCGAAAGCCCTAAATATTCATTAAACTATTGAGGACAGCTGCAGTGCCGAATTTTATCGGAGTCGCACGACACACGACAGACTGGTGGCTTTTACTGCACCGATTTCCACGAAGCCCACAATTGCTTAACACAGTTCCGTGGAGGTCTCACGTACCGAATTTCACCTACATAGGTCAGGAAATGTGGAAACTAGGCCTACGAGTGGAAATTCATTCACGCCCTTAAGCAAAGCGTGACTGTCCCTGCGCCATTCTGACGAATCTCACACGTGCTTGACAACTTTTTGTAAAAAACTGCCGTACGAAATTTAATGAAAATATGACACACAGTTCAGTCGCCGATACTTGGTCATAGACAGACAGAAGGATGAATGGTCCGACGGACGTGGTCTCCACATAATTCGTAAAGAACGCCTAAAACGATGCATGTTTACAAGAGTTTTTTCAAATAGTTCTTATACTCAGCAGCTGCCGGTTGATATTTCAACAGGCTTGACGCCGCAGAAACGACGTAACAAAGTTGCCAGGTTTCAGTTCAACACTCTGTCTCCATCAAGGTCTTCCCCTGTTCTGATTGCAGACGTCGGCCAAACTCAGCGTCCCGCAGGGAACGGGGAACCTGTTAGGCCTCTTCAAGACGCCGCGTCTCAGAAGGAAAACCTGCATCCTCATCTTTAAATCGTAACGTATAAACACTTGTATCGACCTTGCGATAAGCCCCCGACACAAGCCCTTACCGTCCATTCAGAGAGTCCCCTAAGCTCCGTTTCTGTGAGTCAGGTTCCCCAGGTCGCAAAATTAAATGACCAGTCATTGCGACGTTGAATGCAGCTCATTTCTTCTCCTCAAGTATCATTGGTTTGATTATAATAACCGAGCACATTGATGTACAGTCAATTCTGCTGTAACACGGCAGTTGCGTTCTTGTGACGCCTCGCGTCGTAGAAAAGCGCGTAATACAAATGCGTGGCCCGTCATCCAGACTTGTATGTTAACACTGGTCGCTGAAATCGCGCGATAGCCGACACGGTTACGCGGAGGTTCGCGTTATGCAGACAGCACTCGCATAGCCTGTTAATCAGCCGCGCTGTAGCCAGTTCGCGTAATGAAACACGCGTAATAGCAGAACTGACTGTACTTGTCCCATCTTGGCATGAGTGCAAAAATTCTGTTGCGGTAGAAATAGGACTATTGAATTCGTAGCCATTCACGAATAGCCATTTCCACTTCGCCGATTCTGGTTCATCATTTCATTCAACTGACTATATGGAGATTCCGTTTTTGCGAGACGTGACTGTTGCAATCGACTGTCTGAAACAATTTCTTAGAAAATAAAACCTCCAGTCTCAGAATTTACATTTTATTTTTAAATTTACTCTTAAATATCGCCACTTTAGTATTTTGTGGGTTAGTCACCTCCAGCTTGTACGATATCAGTTACTAGCAGCCTCCTTGAATAACGCACTTAATGCCCTCTGCTATAGCACAGTTACGTGACAATTGGATACACATACGTAAACTGGATTGTACAGAAAATAAAAGGATTATCTTATTATTATTGTTAATAGTAG
This sequence comes from Coptotermes formosanus, assembly GCA_013340265.1. Taxonomy (NCBI): domain Eukaryota; kingdom Metazoa; phylum Arthropoda; class Insecta; order Blattodea; family Rhinotermitidae; genus Coptotermes; species Coptotermes formosanus. Next base: position 1,149,910 of record BLKM01000181.1, read on the forward strand.
TGGTAGTAGTAGTAGTAGTACTAGTAGTAGTAGTAGTGGTGGTGTCAGAGTGTCAGTACCAGTAGCAGCAGCAGTAGCCCTGTCAGTATTACTGCCATTAATAATCTTAGATGCACTCTGCCACACAGTGAACAGTAACCTGCATTCATGTTGATCGGTGTCTATTTTGTGTGAATTCCCGTCTTCTGTTACGTGACGCTGCGTCGTTGGGTAAGCCGTTCCAGACGTTTCGGAGGAGCGTGCCCCTTCATCTTCAAGAGTCACCTGGAAGATGAACACATTACGTTTCCACGACGCAGTGCCATGTGCCAGAATCCATTGGGAACATCTCAACACTGCCGTCTTTATGCACCTCTCTCTCTCTCTCTGTCACACACACACACACACACACACACACACACACACACACACACACACAGTGACTTTCTTGCTGCAAGTCTGCTTTCAATCAGAGGAGTCGGTCCGACCGACTTCCCCACACGATGACACAGCTCTACGCCTTGACTCTGTTGATCGCAGAATGGTACTGACCCTGTGTTTCGACGCCATCTCCCGCAACGTGGACGGGCTGGGCTACAGCCCCTTCGTGATGTTTAGTATGACCTCGGTGACCAAGTTCCCCGCCTCGCTGATCATTCTGCTGCTACAAGACCGCGTGGGGCGGAAGGCGATGGCCAGCGGCTCTCTGCTCATCAGTGGCGTGTTCACCATCGCATCTGGGCTGGTCATCGCCTTCGTAGGCGCAAAGAGCGGTAAGTTTCACACAACACAGAACGCCTCGGTGTGGTGGCAGTGGTGCAGCTAAGTTGTTTTGGGAGCAGTGGCTCAGCGGTGTTAAGTGCAGATGTTCTGCGCGGAATTATGTACAAGTTGGACGAAAAGTGTAGAAAATAGGGAAAAATTGTCTGCACGTCCACGAAACTGACGCCCCCTTGACAACTTTGTGTGAAGAACTCGCACCGAATTTCACGAAAATCTGACAAACTCGTGAGTGACTGATACTAGGTCACAGACGGACGGGCAGACAGGCGGGTGTGGTGTCCATATAAGGCATCCTTCTTTGCTTCGTAAAGAACGCCTAATGATAAGTGTCGTGTCAGAATGTTGCACTGCACAGCAAGGTGTTGCATCTGACACTCACTCTTCTGTTTGCAGTTCCTGTGGTGACGGCAGCCCTGGCTGTGGTTGGCCGTTTTGGAGTCAACGTTGCCTACAGTTCAGGAGCACAGTACGCCGCAGAACTGATCCCCACCGAGGTCAGAGGTCAAGGAGTGGCTGCCATCCACATGGTGGGATATGCGGCTACCTTCTTCAGTCCTCACATCCTGTACCTGGTTAGTAAGCAATGCTAGTCCATGCCACTGGCTGTCCAGCCTGAAGTTTGCTGTGGTTTTACCCTTTCCCCCAGACAAATGCAGAGACTACGACCGGTTCCCTCCACATTCTGTAAAACTCATACCTCATTCGGAGCTATGTAAACTGTGCAGCTGAAAAAGCACCATTAACCGTCTGAAGACCACAGAGCTGAAAGTGCTTTTATATGCACTGCGCAACAGTTCCGAAGCAGCATCACTTGTCGTGAATGTTCCTAGGCTTCAGCCACTTGTCCTTCTGGTAAAAGTGACATGCGGTACTGAGGGAATGATGCAGACAAGGGAAAACCGAAGTACTCGGAGAAAACCCTGTCTCAGTGCCACTTTGTCCAATACAAATCAGACAGACTCGCCTAGTATCGAACCCGGGCCTCCGCGTCGAAAAGCTGGCGATTAACGGTCTGAGACATGACACGGCGTTTTTGGAGACTAAAATGAGTCTACATTAATGTTAACTACGCGGTGCAGGCCAAATACGGCGCAATCTGTGTTATGCTTGGCGTCACATACAGTAACCACTAGGCTTTATATGCGGTTAAATTAAAATATAATAAATAAAAGAACAAATACGAAACATCGATCAGCTGAGTCACATCAGCAGCGTTTACAAGAACATGTTCCATTGGCATAAAAGTACTCAACACATTACACCACGTTTCGGAAGCAAACTTCTACGTTCTTCAGGTTAAACAACTGTGGTTTCACGATTGGTAGAACTGGTTTGTATTCGGGAGTTCCCGACTTTAGATCTCAGCCTGGCCGCCTGTGCACAGGCTTAACACTGTGGGGGGATTCCTTCCGTCCTTCCGGGCAAATACCGAGGGTCGCGCAAACTGGGCAACGGCCACTCCCACGTCCTTTCCACCTGATTCAGCGCCGTTAAATAACCCGCTACTTTCTGCTGCTAATGTACGGGTGTGCCTGCAGGCGAGCTACTCGAGAGCCATCCCAGAGCTGCTGCTGGGTTCGCTGTCCATCGTCGGTGCTGCACTCTGCCTGTTGCTACCAGAAACACTGTATAGAACGTTGCCCGTCACCCTGGAGGACGGCGAAGCATTCGGCGAAGGAGAGGGGATATGGGAGTTCGCGTGGTGCCAGAAGTCAGACAGGAAATGTCCTCATCATAAGGCCACTCTGGACGTGGTGTCATGACCCAAACTCCAGCGACTATGACCTCAGGGACCACAACATCAGCAGAAAGATGGAAGAAATCTGTTATCAGGACGTACGTTCTCTTGATAATGCAGCCATGTATGACGGGAACAACTGTGATACGACACCTGCAATTCGCGGTATAATTATTGCCTTGTGCCTATGATTTTGTTTGAAAATTACCTTCAAGTAACGAATTAAAACACATTTTTATTGTGTACGTTCGTAGCTGTCAATATGCCTTTAACAGGGTCGCTTTATTATGAACACTGCTCCCCAGAATGGTCTGATATAAAACGATGCAACATTGTCCAGCTCGGTGTAGAGCTGGCAGAAGAAAGCAAAACTGTCATCGCTAGGTGAGCACACCACATGTGTAGTGAACTGTAAGACCATTTTATATGGCACTGGTAAAGCAGCTGACTGTGCTTATTTAAAATGTATTTTAATTAGACATGAAACACAAACCACCGAGGTAATGAAATGAATACATTTGGGACTACTTGCTGATCGACAGCTACTTGCAAATGAACTTAAAAATACTGTGAATTAAATTATAGTTTTGATGATGTTAAGTACTTATTTATAAGTCTGATATAGCAATTCCACAAAGAATATATATATTAAAGCGTTTTGTATATTCCCAGACATTCTTCTGTTCCCTTTTCAAAGTAAGCATTTTTCAGATTACAGTCCAGGACTATCGCAGTACGTTTTAACAGTCGGGACGCTGTGGAACTTCCTGAGTCTAGGGCCACACACACGAAAATTAGCGTTGTACATACAGCGACATCCAAGATAATGCAATTTAACTCCTGAAAGATTAAGTGAATGTACGTTTCTGTCCATTGCTCCCCGGTTTGCAACAAGAATCATTCAACTCAACCAGGTGCCGCCCAAGATGCACTACGTTGCTTCCGTACGTCAGAACGGATTACCCAGTGAGGCAGCGTCACATCTCAGAAGACGGGTATCCTCAACCTCGCCGTTATGAAAGCGTCGAAACTCGCATACCCTGAACAACTGTGAACTAGAAAATTGTGCCCCGAAAAGGACCTTTCTGTTATGCGTTCATTTGGTGTGCCCGGTGCACATATCGTGACTCGGTGTATATCGGTTAGACGCAACCAATATTTCGGAGAAACTTGTCTGTCTTCCTGTCTTAGACCTCGAATGCCACAGAACGTGGGACGTATGTATACTGACCGCAGCAGCGTGGCGACAGCAGTGCCACGTATGTTGTTTCAGCTGCGCGCTGAGCAGAGTTACGTACGACGGATCAGACTGCAGTTAGGGTCAGAAAGTCGACGCAACGCAACGCTGCTAAATTTCCGTCGTGAGTCACATTTCGGTATATTTCCAACAGTGTACACCAGGTAGCAGACAACAACTAGACCATGATAGTTCGAACTGAGGATCGAGTTAAAGTAGGTTATGACCAACGTTGTAGAGGAATCTGTAGCCTGCACTGAATATGGTCACAGAATGTTCCTAGTGGGCGTTGATAAGTACCTATTACGCAACGTGTGTTAGCAAGGCCACCACCCAGAGCATCCACCAAATAGACGTATGTTTATCCTTAACGAATATCGGAGGCTCCTTTTCAGTCGCTAAACTTTGACATAAAGAAGAGTATGATATAGGACCCCTTACAGTGCCAGGATTTTGGTCTGGGCGGAATCAAACATTTTGAAGCATGAAGACAACTTTCATCTGGGCTGCAAGGTCCTGATGATGGAGGTAGCATGTTCCTGTGAAACGTGTGTACTATCTGCTGAACGACTCTTGCCTAATAACGTCGTGACAACTTCAACTGTCACTAGTCATACTACCAGCTGAGAAACCGACGCCGATTGCTGGTATGCCTCACAAGAAGATGGCAGCATCGACCGAGCGTAGCGCCACGTTCACGGCCAATCGCAATGAGCTGCCTGGGGATCCGTGTTGGCATGTGCAGTTGTGTGGTAGTGATAGCAGCGTAATCGGTTTGTCACGGTGTAGTAATGTCTGTCATTTATAGGAACGTCATTGCTATAGCCGATAAGTTCGTGCCCCCGAAACTTCAACCCTTATGGAACCACGAAGCAGGTAAACTCTTTCTACTTCGTCTGCCTGCTGAGACATACCTGACCAAGGCCGTATCAGTACAAGAACAATGAAGGTTGGCCCATGCGCATTGCGTATCGTATGGTGTCGGCAGCTACGTCATGTTTTGTATAATTCCCGAAACAGCCGGTAGTTTGCGCATGTTTACAGTTGAGTAGGTCAGCTCTGTGTGACGGTGTTTCGTGGGTTAGTAGGATGTTGCGGTGCCGTGAGGTCGTAGTACAAGGAAGGGCGTAGAGTAAGTAGTTGCGTGTTTGCGGCGCTGGCTCAGAAGACGACACGCCAACGCAGGGCTGTCTTGTGGCTGTATTAACCTTGCGATCAATCTAGCCTAAAATCCTTCCATATCAGGGCAGTGTTGGTTATGAGCTGAACCTGATACTATGCGGACGTATGAACTTGCCATGTATGGGAGTGGAGATAGAGCTCCACGCATTCTTAACCTCCGCACCAGAATGGAAGTGGTCAGCTTAAGGCCCGGGCCACTTTACCCCTGAGGAGAACTCCACCTTTATGTAGAGAATAGGTGAGCCAAAGACCCACTGGGCGCTTGTGGCAATATAATGCCTCTTACCCCAGCCAACATTCCCCAGTCCACCAGCCTTTAGGCTTCCATATAGATGAGCAAGAGGACCCAATGAAGCATATATTTGTGGGTAAAATATGAATATAACGTCAATCAGTGACATATAGTCGGCCAGGAAGACGGAGAAAAAGTACGAGGAGATTGCTTCATATAGGAGGATGAAATTTTTCTCAAAGCAGGGGTAGAAATGGGATCTGCACTTGCAGTTTACTTACTCCCAAGGTTTAGATTCATTGGTCATGTGGTAACTTTTTAGGCACTGCAGGTAGGAATGTGAAATGTGGCTATTGGAATTCACCCTAAACATATTGTCAGTATGTACATAGGTCCGACATATTTAATGTGGATGGAATCTGTACAGAGGGAACAAGTTCCTCTTGAAAGAAAAGATGATGTAGCAGTAGTGGTAGTAGTAGTAATAGTAGTGGTGGTGGAGTGGTAGTAGTAGTAGTAGTAATGGTGGTGGTGTTAACATTGATAAGTCTGATATATTTACAGTTGCACACAAAAAGCAGCTGTGAGATTGAATGTTCTAACAGCAGTGTTGATGAGGATTCAAATCTTTTGGGATATAATGCTGGGTTGCTGGTTGAATATTTCCTGATGTTTAGTAGGATTCTGGTGCCTTCACATGTAGGGTAAGACAGCACTGTGATCGTTCAAAATTCTACCCAACAACACAGTGTCACATCCCATAAGACTGGAATCTTCAGCAACACCACTGTGAGAACCTGAAGTCTCATATAACACATAACCTGTCCACTGCTCATGTGTTTGTTACAGGTCCAAAAACAATTTTCTTCTGGGCTCCAGCCTTCAAATGGGTGAGTCATTGTATGAAGAATTCATATTTGCATCAAGGTTGGTGCTGCCATCCAGTGAAATACTTAGTCACATTACGTGGTGTCACAGTCCAGAATACCACAACCCAAATGTTCACATTGCTCATAGCACAACATCACATCAGTCACTATAACCTGTAAATTTCTTATCAGACACTTCAGAAATCCGTAACTCGAATTCACCATGTCTCATATTATTATGCTGTTTTATAGAGTCTTGTTATTGCTGGACTGGGGGACCTCGCTCGTCCAGCTGAAAAGATCAGTATCACACAGTCTGCTGCTCTTAGTGCTACCGGGCTGGTGTGGGCACGCTACTCAATGGTTATCATACCCAAGAACTACAGTCTATTAAGTGTGAATGTGTTTGTAGCGCTGACTGGCCTCTACTCACTGGCAAGGGCCGTAAAGTAAGTACACATCATAAGCTGCCTCACATGCCTTGCTAAATGTGTCCATACATTATGCGTAAATCATTGCTATGGGTCTATGAAAGACCGTATTACCCTCAGCATAAGATAAACATTGCTTGTTGTGTTCTATATAGGTATTTTCCTGAAAACTGAAGCTTGTAAATGGGGGTCATCTTACATTCATGTGAACAGCATTGAGCATTCATATTAAAAGTTTTGTGCAAATGTCACATATTAACTGTTAATATCCACTATATCTCTTGGCAAAGTATGTCACTTAACCAGGTAACTTACTGATTAATCCTTCTTTTCAATTTGAAATGCTATTGTCAGCTGTCTCATATATGTATACACACATACACATAATTACATACACATATAACTTTGCCACAACATTACAGTAGGATCATAAGGCACGAATAGTAGTAAATAGTGCAATGGTTTTTGAGTAATCAGTTTAATTTAGGGTAAATTGCATACTTACTGAACCATACACAGGAAAACATCAGTTATATTTTAGTTTGCTGTTGAGTTAATTTATGACGTAACTTGTCAGATTTTGGTAACCTATTAGTCGGTCTGTGCACTGTATGTACCGCACTCTTACTGCAAGTCTTGACTGTAGCTATTGTGACATAAATAAGTTTTATTATGATGTATGATTTTTTTTAATTACAGTTATGAATATAATGTTAAGGGCAAGAATGTGCCTCCAGCAGGATCTGTGGCCAGCTAATACATAATGGTCGATGTGCAGACAGAGGTTATGTACATAGAAACACTTGTTGTTAAGTGAAGAAGTGGGAAGTGTGACTTTTATGTAGTTTTTAACATTGCCAGTTAGGGCTACTGCAAATATTTAGAGTCCATTGTACAGTTAAAGTAATATGTTAGATTGTTGCTATATACTGTTAAAAGTTTGAAATATTTACATGTTACTGTTAATATGCAGTCTTCTGCGCAGAAAATTTGGTAAAGAAATGGAATTATATTTAAGTGCATGTATTTATTTTTAAATATTTGTGTTTTAAAATGCTCAAACATGTTTGCTTTTATGAGTATGTAGCTGTATTTAATTCCAGCATAGTTAAGAAAGACTTCTTCAGAATTAACCTTCAAATGGGAAAAATATAGCAAAGTAAAACATATCAACATTGTATACAAAATGTATTTACAAATAGTTATTGCAGTACACAATGTAAATATGCTGTGCAGCGTCTACCTCTTGTACCAAAGTAGTGCAATTTGAATATATAATGAACTGGTATGTTTTCCTGAGTGTGTTGTGTGAACTGCTGTTAAAAGTATAGGGACTACATGCTGCCTAATCCCCACAGCAGTAATAATTTACTTAGATTAAGTTAATAATTTCAGGTTTATGGTTAGCTTTGTAAGTTTACTCAGCATTTTTACTGCTATGGAGAATCTTATTATGGAGGACATGGCTGACTGCCTGCTTTCTTCCTGCAGTTAGTTTCTCTTATTCTGCACTACACACAACGAATGTACAAAAATACATTTTTAACATGTAAAAATTTGGAATGACGTGTTTCCATGTAAATAAAAAAGCCTTACACAATATAAGACAGCACAAATACACAGATAATGCAGCACACACAACTTTCATATTTCAAAAATAACTCCATTACAGTCTACTTATATTAACATCAGATGGCGGTGAGAATGTGGCACTGTGCTATCTTCAGGCAAAATGTTGAAACAAAGAGAAATTACAGTGACTGTTAAAGTAAATAATACATGGAAACAATTCTCATTGCACAATTTTAATCCCAGAATAAGTAAAAACATTTCAAATCATGATGTAAAAACCCTAATACTTTAGTAACAGTGAAAATAAATTGTTATTTATAGTTCTTTAACAGTGTCATCAGCAGCTCATATGAAATGAGAATGAAGGTAAGCAAACGAACATAGGCTTTAAAAAGTTATACAAGGGCCACAAAAACCCATTGTTCAGTGTATGTTGCACGACCAACATATAGAGAACACAGAAAAGTCAAGGACATACAGTAACAATGCTCAGGGACCCACAATAAAGATGAGGAAATGGAAGTTTAGAAACAAGTTACCATTATTCTGTTAGTCAGATTATAAAAATTAAAACAGTATACACTTAAGTGTGCATTATCACATAGGAAGAGTTGCAATTCACAGTTGCACAATCAAGAAAGACAATTTAACTTAACAAAAGATAATTTAGCATTTTTGAAGTGCTTGAGGTTATAATGATTGTTAGTGGTACTGTCACTACACGTGTGACACCTAACAAAAAACCATTTTCATTAAAAGCCAAGGCATAGCAATGACATTTTATGGCTGGGCAGCATGTAAAAACACTGAAACTTCTGGGCATGATTTTCCTTGTACATAGCTATCAGCAGCTGAAGGGCCAGTTTCAGGCACTAGTTTCAGCCAAGCATGGGGTGAATGATGTTAGGCAGACTGAAGTACATACAGCAGAGCCACTAGTGCCTGAGCCGAGTGCCTTTGAGGTTGAGATGGCTATTGAAAAGCTAAAAAGACACAAATCTCCAGGTATTGATCAGATTCCAGCAGAATTGATTAAAGCAGGGGGTAGGATAATTCAGTCTGAGATCCATTAACTTATTATTTCTATTTGGAATAAGGAGGAATTGCCTGGGGAATGGAAGGAGTCAGTCATTGTGCCTGTTTATAAGAAGGGTGATAAAACAGATTGTAGTAATTATCGAGACATATCACTTTGTCAACTACATACAAAATTCTATCCAACATTCTTTTGTCAAGATTAACTCCATATGCAGAGGAAATTATTGAGTCTCATCAGTGTGGATTTTGACATAACAGGTCAACTACTGATCATATATTCAGCATTTGTCAAATACTTGAGAAAAAATGGGAATACAATGAGGCAGTCCATCAGCTGTTTATAGACTTCAAGAAAGCCTATGATTCAGTTAGGAGGGAGGTCTTGTATAAATATTCTCACTGAGTTTGGTATCCCCATGAAACTAGTAAAGTTGATAGAAATGTGTCTAAGTGAAACGTATGGCAGAGTTCGGGTAGGCAAACATCTGTCTGACATGTTTCCTATTAAGAATGGCTTGAAACAGGGTGATGTTCTGTCACCATTGTTTTTCAACTTTGCTTTAGACTACGCCATTAGGAGGGTTCAGGCAAACCAGGAGGGCTTGAAATTGAATGGTACACATCAGCTCCTGGTTTATGCTGATGATGCTAATATATTGGGCGGAAGCATACACAGTATAAAGAGAAACGCAGAAGATTTAGTGATTGCTAGTAAGGAGATTGGTCTAGAAGTAAATACTGAGAAAACTAAGTACATGGTCTTGTCTCAAAATCAGAATGCAGGACACAATCACAACATAAAGATTGATAATAAATCCTTTGAAAGGGTGGAAGAATTCAAATACTTGGGAGCAACCCTAATGAATGAAAACTCCATTCATGAAGAAATTAAGAGCAGATTGAAGTCGGGGAATGCTTGCTATCATTCAGTGCAGAATCTTTTGTCTTCCAGGTTGCTATCCCAAAACACAAAGATTACGGTATACAGAAGTATAATTTTACCTGTTGTTTTGTATGGGTGTGAAACTTGGTCTCTCACACTGAGGGAGGAACAAAGCCTGAGGGTGTTTGAGAATAGGGTGCTGAGGAGGATATTTGGGCCTAAGAGGGATGAGGCAACAGGGGAGTGGAGAAGACTACATAACGAGGAACTTAATAACCTGTACTCATCGCCAAATATTATTCGGGTAATCAAATCGAGAAGAATGAGATGGGCGGGGCATGTAGCACGTATGGGGGAGAAGAGCGGTGCATACAGGATTTTGGTGGGGAGACCTGAGGGAAGGAGACCACTTGGGAGACCCAGGCATAGATGGAAGGATAATATTAAAATGGATCTTCGGGACGTGGGATGGGTGGGCATGAACTGGATTGAGCTGGCTCAGGATAGGAACAGGTGGCGGGCTCTTGTGAATGCAGTAAGGAACCTTAGGGTTCCATAAAATGTGGGGAATTTCTTGACTAGCTGAGAAACTGTTAGCTTCTCAAGAAGGCCTCTGCTCCATGGAGTTAGTTTCAGCCAAGCTACCAACACAACTGAAACTTAACAGCGTTCATACCATATCACAATTCAATGTCAGCTTCTTTACAGACTTTACTGGGGGCACACTGCAAAGAACACAACAATATAACCAGTATGTCTCAATGTAGGAATTAGATGTAACATTAAGTATTGTACTTTGCTGAGTAACGATTAACTTCGCTTAAATTCAGCTGAAATCACTAAGAGTACATAGGATCTCTTTTGTCATTGTCTTCGGCACTGCAGCTGTCAACAGGCTGTCCCAGTGTGTGCAGGCTTTCTATGTGATAAAGCTGCCTGCTTGGTGAGACGGTAAAAGAAAGATCATGTATTACACTATACTCCCAGATAATGTGCACATCTTTCTGCTTCACATTTCACTATTTGTAGACCTGATTTAAAATATGTGTACAACTTACAAAATGGTGAAGTCACCTTTATGCTTCAGCACCATGCCTTGAAGATTGGGAGTGGATGTGAACATGCACTGTTTAACTTGCCACCAAATGGTGATGGGTGCAAACCCTTTTCCCTATCGATGTCATAACCTGGGGTAATATTCAGTGCAGTGATTAAGAATCAAGTCTTTTGGGATATGACCTTGTGTCATGTGGTGAGTAGTTCTCTACATTTTGAAGGCACTATGATCCCTTGAAATGCAGGGAACTGCTTGACCAACATCACAGAAGACTTAGATCTTCAGCAACACCACTGTGACCTCAAATCTTGCAAGTGATATAACATTTTGCCAGGCAAGTTCCAGTGTCTGTCAGTCTTCAGGGCAGAGCAGTGGCTGGACAGTGTGTAACCAGTTAATTTACATGCACAACTGGCACATGGCCCACCCAGCAGCTGCATATCCAGTATGTACCAGAGGTGATGCCAAGCATTTCCCACCGTACACAGCTAATGTGGTAACTGTTGAAAATAGGTACATGTGAGTGACAAAGTCATAACTACAAACAGTAATTTCTTGAGTCACATAAATTAGTACTATGGTTTTTTATGTTACGACAGCATGTGGGCTACCAGCAAATGAACATACTGCCTCCATTTGCACAGCTGCAGTGAGTCGCATCATACTGAACAGCTGTTCACTTCTACACAGGCCTTTTGTTTCCCTTCGTTCCACACTGATGAACTTTTTATACCAATTCAAAAGTGTGAACATATTATTGTCATGGATTGTCCCTGTTTATTTTTTATCTGTACTTCCTTGTCCCACTAGTAGCTCAGATAATTACAAGTATACTGCATTTTAATTTAACATCACTTATGTAACTAAAACCAGTAGCATTATTTTTGTTTTTAAAGTCAAGCACTGACATGTTCATTTAGTTATGTAAGATTTCTTCAACATGTGTATAACACTGTGCCCATCATTTCTTATCCTTGCCTGCTGATATTAAAATATTATCCTTTATGTAAATTTAACAACAATCTCCTACTTGGAATTTAACCTTTTCATTTTTAATGCACACAGAACAGCAAGAAAGCAAGAACAGAGCTACACTGACTAGAATCCACTATGACCTCTGTGCCCTACTTTCTCGTAGGCTGTAGGTTTCTTAACCTCTTCAGGGCTACAGCAGAAACACTTATGCCTTCACTAAGTGCTCCTGCTAAGTCATCAAGTGTTATTAGTTCTGTAACCTCTTATGAACGGCTTATTTCTCAGTCATTGTACTCGCATAAAAACCCAAAGGCATGGTCATCTCTTGGCTATCTCTACGACATATGCCACCAAATTCATTCAAAAATTTTCACAAGCATTTTTTTATAATGTGAAAATATCTGACCTGACACAGCCCAGGATGCCTGAATATCTGACTGTGAAAGGGTCAACGAAAGACAGTCACCAGGACACTTGACACCTAATCTGCCTGTTGGCACATTCAGCTTCAAAAGGCAAACAAGGAATTTCCATCGGGATTTGAAGTTCTCATGGTTGTGAGTATTAAGATTATGCCATGTCTCAGAGCAGCCTGCTGCCTTCATCTTCAGGGCAGAATGCACATCACATCCCACAACACAATATTCTTGACATGCATTGTATAAGAACCTCAAATCTGACATCTTGTTTATCTATTCAGTAACATTTAGTCAACTGAAGATGTTCTACAACAGTGGTTGATAAAGTGAAGTACAGTTTGTACCACAAGTTCAGGACTACTGCATGCAAATGGTGGTGATCATATTGTGAGGAACAGTCTTACTGCTTGCATACTATTTGATGACAATGTGACTGATGATTGCAGAAGTTCCATACTGCAGAATGAGAAACACTATGTATGTATATAAAATGCTAATGCTTACTCTTCTGTCATCACATATGTTAGCAAGTAGTTACGAATAGGAACGTAACTGGACGGCAATAAAATGTCACTGGAAGGTGATAAGTCGGTACTGCAGTACCCACCTTTGCCCCAGAACTTCTTAGCGTGCCTCTACATAGCACATTTTATCAAATGTAGTATCTTCAGTTGTCTTTCCAGAACTTTCCAAGTTCACACCATGCATATTAGGGGTGAAGCTGATTTCAGTGTCCCTTAAGGGCTTCTTTGTACGTCATTACGTTACCTGCATAGATGACTGTAAGAAGTACAGAAGTTTATACTATAAGTGTCTGACAAATGTACATCCAATAAACCACAACATTTGTATACTTGATAATTACCAGATTACAAACTGTTTATTGAGGTTACATCTGAAAAAGTTTGATTTTATGGACAGAAAGTGTTTTCATATGCAACATAAACAGTTTTCTCATAATTTATGCCCCAAATTCAACAATGATATTCATAAATGCTGAATTTCCCATCCATACTTCAAGAGGATTTATGCTGTTTAACACTAACAGGAGGATATGGACTCAGTTGTAGACTAGTTTCAGGGCACAGTCAGTGCATGTGCCAACAGATTAAACAATACCATGAAAATCAGTCTTCACAGTCTATCAGAAGCGTCATATTCAAACTACACATGTGCTGGACACGTTACTTTTGCTACCACCATCTAACATGTACACATTTGCTACTGTCTAATGCTCATAGCAATGGTGCAGTAATGAGTATATTGTTCTCTGTCAGTTGTGTGAGGAATGGGGTAGAGAAAACATGCATGAAAGGATGGCACAATACAGCTTAACATGCTGACAACCATTTCTTATACAGACACTGCATCAGTGGTCATGTATGAGTTCCAGTTCTTTCTCCTGTCACACCATTTCTGTCTTATACAGGTTCATGCCTAGTTTGCACTCTTCATCTCTGCTTTACTATTTCCCATTCTTTTACATGATATGAAGCAACAATAACATGTTGCACGAACTGTATTCTGTGGGCAATAAGCAGGCACAAATTCCCCCTTTGGAATAAATGCAATTTTATACAGACAACAGCCATGTTTAAAACTGTGAAAATACAAACCAAATCAATAAGCCAGTGGGGTGACATATTCAACATCTGTCTGCTGATAATGTCCCTGGTTCTACAGGCGTGGTGGCCATGTTTTTAACCCACAGCAACACTATTAGTATCGATGAAGTGTGACACTCAGGCCAGTGGACGAAGGATACACACCACTTCAACAATGCAATGCACAGCCAGCAAAGGCAAATACTCAGGCGACCCTGTTTGTGGTCTAGGAATAATATGTTTGGTTTACGTGTAAAAAGTCCTGGGTTCAAGACAGGTTACATGTAGTGCCAATTTTCTTCCATCAAAATGATCTGTAACACACCAAAACTTTTGTGTGTGAAGGAAATTAAAAAAATTCAGAATGGCCCTAAAATTGATGGCAACAAAATTACATCCAGCAAGCAACTGAATCCACACGATATGCATACAGTCACTTACAGATGAGAAGGTGACTGGCCTTGACCGCATTAGACCTGCAACGGCTACAGAAATAAGTTCTTCTGTGTCTGAGCACAAATAAAGGGAACTGAGTAATGAGCTGCACAGTCTGGCCCCTTATTTAGAAGCCCCAAGCGCCTCGAGGTAGAAGACTGGGTGGTGCCAGTCTGGGCACCATTGTAGCGACAGAAAGACTGCCCTTCCTAGAAATCCGAGTTATGGAAGCCCAGAGTGAGTCATTTCTTGATCTGTATTATCCCAACTCATCTGCACCGACTGTAAACCATAATTCAAAAGACAGAAACACTGTCTTCTAACAATGTGTCTCTACCATGTACATCTTGATCAGTCATTACAGCAAACTAAGTAGACTGCATTTGGGCTATTATCACAACGTTCCATATAAATGTAAGGGGAAGTACCAATGGTTTACATATTTGATCATATACAAATGTTGTACACATTAACATAAAAATTCAAAATAAAAATATGGAATCCATAACTAAAAACTCTGTCCCTGTTATATCCTTAATAATATATTAGGGTCTATGTGACTTGTTATTATATAACTTGGCTTCTAAAGATTAATGTCAGGTCAAATAGTGTGAATAAAGACTGTTCAGTGATAGACCTACTAGACAGTCCAATGCGTAACATCTCTGTTCAAACATATAAACAAATGGTATGGTGGTTAAAATCTATTAAAACCGATGTTCAGGAAGTTGTGTGGAAGCATCTGGATGATGATTACCATCCTTCAGCGATTCATTTAACACACGAAAGCTAATGATGGTACACTGTGGGAGGTGATGCACACATTACTTGCTGGAACATCCTTTAATAGATCTACCATCACAGATTTCTTCATGTGTCACATGAATTTGTGAAGGCGTGCAGACAGTCTGAAGCAAGCCCGATTTTTGAGATGAATGTGACACTGACTGCAATGTGTACAAAAATCAGCTTGTTCCATATGTAGCTACAAATGATAATGCAGATTCTTGAAGCCCAAGGAATTGAATTTGGTTGTAATTTAAAAAATAATGTAGATTGCTTATTGATACATAATTCTGTGGTCTGAATGTGGTTTATGCTGACCTGCAATCTAACTGAATTTGTCACAGAATGGTTCCTTACAAAATCATCGAAAATATCACACAACATTCAGATGCTTCTTAGATTACCAAAGGTGGCTATTTTACAAAGAGTCTCGTATTATTAAGGACAGACATAACAGGCACCGAGTTTGAATCATGAATTCCGTACATTTTTCTTGAACGTTTATGTCATTGTGTATACCACCTGCACATAATTGCATATGCACAGAACCTTTGGTACTTCCACTTGTCTTTATATTGAACTCTACAGTAATGACCCAGCTGGGCCAAAACACATTGAAGGCTTAATTAAATAATTGGAAATCGCAACCTCAGTGTAGTTAGTTGGTTTGCTTTAACGACAGAAACATTACTCTGCTTAAAGAAAGACCCTTCACTTGCGCACAGAACAACATGATGCAGAATTATCAACTCTATACAGCACTGCCAGAGGTCTTTAATGACTTGGTCTTAAATTAGCAACATCACCAGTAGTATGGCCAGCTTCAAAATGAGACTGAATGATCATGGAAAGGTTTTGTATGATGTTAGGCTGAACCCGAGGCGAAGCGTTAGAGTGCCTGGGAGTGCCATGTCTGATCTGTGACAACCTCTGCAAGACAGAACTATGAGGGCTGTCCCTTGCACACTGCAAAGGCCGAGCTGATGAGGTCACATTCTGGCTTGCGTAAGTGCTATTTCTCGTGCGGTCCAAGTTTCTTGCTGCCGTTTGCTGCACAGCACGCCCTGGTATTTCCCGCCAATATGACTGATGTGACCCGCATATGTATGAGATAGCTGGAACTGTGACTGCAGCAGCCAACCCCAGTGATGACAGGAATGATGCCAAATGCTGTTGTCGCATGACAGAATCTTTGTTTGAAAGAATAACAGAAGTTACAACTGGCTCTACTTGACTACAGACAGAACTACTGCTATTTGAAGGGCCTGCTTGTCTGCCACTTCTGACACCCTGTGCTCTACAGCTGCTGCTGCCAGGTGCATTACTCCCATGTGACTGCAGCTGCTGACCCAAGCTGTCAGTGAAACCTGTATTCTTATGCTGAACCACAGAAGAAACCGGATGGTTCTGTCCTAGTTCTCCGTTACCTTGCGTCTGCATGGTTGTCAGACTGCTGACTCCCTGTGTAACATGGCTTTCATTCAAGACACAGAGTGCAGTTCTCCCATTAGAACATGATTCTGGAACACGTCTGTCAGCATTTCCGTGCTGATATTTTGGCAACCCTTGACAAGACTGCATCTGGTATAAAGGAACTGGTACATTTGCATAATGCTGGTGGTGATGAGAAAACACAGGCACCATTACCCTGCCAGCATTGCCACTATCACTAATGGACTGAGCCCTCTGAACCTCTGCACACGGACTGGTGCCCTGTGGCTGAGACACGCTTCTGATTGGATGAGACACCACACTGACTGGTAGACTGGTCTGTACAGGGGACAGCAGATGCTGATACTGGGCTAGCTCATCTGCAGTCACCTCCCGAGCATCCTGCCCAATCCTCTGGACAGGAATGTGCCCCACACGTCTGTTGCCTTGCACAGCCATTATAGACTGTCTGATCTGCTGCACATTTTCCATCTGCTCCTGAAACACAGATGGACATCTGACAGCGCCAAATGATACAGTCTCACATAGCTAACAGTAGTTATTGTACCATGCACTGCACAACACAGACTGCCACAATTTTGGGTAATATAAGTCAGTGGTTTGATTTGATTTAATGTTTACACTGACAGCAACTGTACATTTTCCCTAATTACAAGTGATTAGAATATAGAATTAACTGAAGTATGCAACTTTACTGAGTTGGTGATACAAATGTGTGTCTCTCAGTCAAGTGCCATGCTTGAAATGAAGGAAAAAATTACTGCATATATATCATGAAGCACTGCTGTGTAACTTGGAGAACTCTGCATCATCCAAGCTCCATTCTGGTCAGAGTGGTCTCCAGGCTAAACATACCACGCAAGTTCTGGAGTGTTCTCACATCAGCAGGGGTACGCACATATCCCCAACAGTAAACAAGCACTTGCCGTAGCAGTGCCGAGCTTCTGGGTCTCGTTGCTATGTGGCAGCTGGTACCTACATACTGTGATACCACAGATGATCAGTCTAACCCTCCCTGCCAGGGGAACCACAAATCTGAACCAGCTATTAAACATGTCTTGTAGCTACCTGCAGTGTTACTTTGTGAGACAAACTATCCACTTTGTCAGCCAACAGCTCCTCCTGTAGGCAGTTTTTAACTCCAGGTTTATCTTCTTTTAAGTCGTCAACATCAGGCACAACCTGCATGAAAGGAAGACCTGCAGTACACCCCATGTCTACACACCACACTATTAAGCACTACAAGAGGCACAGGGAAACATCAGACCAGCAGTAGCAACCTGTGGCCCTTGACTCTTTCCTAAGTGGTCTGTGGAGCCTTTAGTTCCTTGAGATTCTTCTAATGAGCACCAGCCCCATACAAATGCATGAGGGACAGACAAAGTCATCAGTATTACTTCTTAAATTACAGTTCACTGTAATCTAATACAAGTACAAATAGAATGAATACAACTCAGTGTTTCAATATATTAATATGGTGTTTTAAAAACCCTTTGTGGCACTTCACCAAATCACTCATGTCTAAGTGGCCCATTGTTAAAAAAAGCTGCACACTGCTAACTTCATCCCTGAAATGACACATCCAAACACACTGGACACAGTAACTAAGCTGCAGGCTGCACAATCAACGTTTTCATTCCCAGCATGGGCAAGTGATTTTTCCATTCTCCGAATCATCCAGACCGGTTCTAGGCCCCACCCAGTCTCCTATCCTGTGGGTACTCGGCTTTCTTTGTCCATTAGCAAAGTGGCTGGGGCATGTAGCTGACCAATTGTTTCCATCTATAGCTGAGGTTAAGAATGGATCTAGCTATACCTCTACTCCCCCCTCTACTCCTTATGGTTGGAACAGGGCCCTTAATTTCTTTTAACCTTTACCCCAGCCAAGGACACATACGACTGCTACCAACGTCTGTCCTGACCCAAAAATGTCTGTTGGGACACAGCTGTCCCATAATCACCGACATACTGCAGTCATGACAGCTGGACACCAGCCACCATTTCAGACATCCCTTAACCTTCACATGGCAATTCTAAATCTGTCCATATTACAGGGTGGGCTATCATACTTCAACTTGGCTGCAACACCTTATAATCTGGGAACAGGGAATTTTAAATCCCTCAGTTCCACAGGCCTGCTACCAGACTGTTACTCAAGGGTTATCACTATTGAAACAAGTCACACTCAGCCAGCTGCAAAGCACATATATGACATCACAATAAGGCAAAACAAGGCAGTTATGACAACAGCCTCTCTCTGCAATGTGCTTTCCATACAGGACTAAACAAAGAAACAAAAGATACTTGAACATCACACCTGTAACAGTCTATCAGGGCTTGATCCCAGCTTACTGCTTGCAATAATAACGCTGAGGGAATCCAACACTTCAGATGCTGTCATTCGCTCCTGGGGCTCCAAAACTAAGAGGCGATGGATGAGAGCTATAGTACCCTCTGATACTCTGCCATCGCTGTGAGAAAACACACAGGGATCATTAAGAATCAGGTCTTGTGGGATGCGACACCATCTTGCGGGCAAGTGGTTACTGATGCTGTGCAGAATCACAGTCCTTCATCTCAAGGGTCAAGCAGGTCAAGCAGTTCAAGAAGAAGATGAAGCCATTCAGATCCTTAAACTGATCAGGAAATACTTACCCAGTGACACAGCATCACATCCTGTGAGACTTTAATCTTCAGCAACACTGCTGTGAGACCTCAAATCTCGCAAACGAATTGTGTTGTAACACATCACATCATCAGTCTAACATTCTTCCTGCTGATGCATCATTTAGACAGGTTATCCTAGGCCTGTTCTGATCCCAGACTCATTGCCAGATGACACTTTCCTACTAGTGTGGCTATCACAGCATCCAACAGGAGTACAAGCAATTGTTATATGTATCCCTGAATCAGTTTCACAGTAATGTACATTCACATTATTCCATGAACTTGCTGCTTGTTAGTGAGGTCTAAAAAGTCATGAACATATTTGCACAAAAAAATCATAAATTGCAAAAATGAATGCTACTGAAGTAAAAGCAAAGGCATAACAAAACTGAGCAAAGTTGCAAGTTACACAACCTCTCTTGGTAAAGCAAGTATCACCAAAGTCGAGAGATGCCAGCATTTACTCTCTGACTACTGCCCTCTGCATTACAACACCATGCTGTCACATACAAACTTACCTTATCAGTAAAATTACAGTTCAATTAATTTTTTGTGGAGTGACTAATTACATGTGTTATAGTGAAGGACAACAAAAACATGCCAGGAACTTCACATATTGGTTTGTTTTTATATTTTATAAAGATCATTGCATCCTTGTCAAATGAGTAACAACCTACAAGTGCACAGTCAATCAGCAAGAATGAAAACACCTCTTCATATCTGACTGTCAGAGCACAAATTAACAACTGTAATGAACAGAAAATGAAGTGACAATTCTAATAATTCTGTTTGGCCTGATCAAACTGGCACTTCGGTCACTGATGATGCAGCTCAGGCATCAAGTACATTTCACAGTGTGCATAACAAGCCAGTATTGTACTCCTGAATTTTGCCATATACCTTAGGTATATTAACCCTTTCACTCCGCGATTAAATCCCCCAGCACGGGTCCCCCAGCCGAGGCTTTTCTCTGGGCATTTAATTTCTAACGCTTGCTCTTAGATAAAAAAGCATATCTCATAGACTTTTCATTCAAATTTAATGAAAAAAAATTTCGCGGTGTGTTTATGAATTGGTGAATTCAAGGAAAAACATTCACAAATTTTTACAATAAATTTAGTCCTGCAAATTACATGCATTATATAAAATGTGGGGTAATATTTTATTACTCACATAATTCTGGTTGCTGCACAAGATCCGTGGCACCTTTGATCACTCTTCTATCATCACACACATACACATACGCCCGCACTATTTACACAAATTAGTTTTCGTGTGATAATCCGCGAAACAAGGCGCCACGCGTGTGTTGCACTCATGTCGTCAGAGTCGCAGCACGAGTCTACCTAAGTACTCTCTCATGTCATGTGTATAACCTGATTTGGCACACAGTTTATAAATTTCGATGTTGAAACATTCCCTTTTTATGGAAATGTACTGTCTGAATATAACCCTGCCTTTGAATTTTACAATTACTTTGTCCACTGCCAAATGTTCCGAGGGGTTATAGAAGTTAGCATAAGCCTGGTTGAATGTTTCAAAAGACTGTCTTTATTTTCCACGGTCGGTCATATACCTCGCCTTGGTTGGGTCTCTGTCAGTCTCTAATGGCTTGGGTTATCAAGCCTTCGTGACCATGGCAGAACGTCGGAATGTTTGTGTATCTAACCAAAGCTAAGGCAATGTAAGCACTATGTGTGAAACATTGTACGAGTTCATCTTTTGAAGGTCATTTGTTGGGCTGGGTTACTACCTCATGGCTTCGCCGTGAAAAACAGTGGACACGAGTATTTCCTCCTCCTCCTCACCCGGTCCGTCATTTTTGTTATTGCTACTGCTTGCTGAACACTACCCTGGTCTGTTACAAAGACGGTTTTGTATTCCTGTGCCCTCATAAATCTAATACCCTAACTAACGACCGACTTACATGATGAGAGCAAAACAGATCTAAGCCTACAACATAAATGCTGTGAATAATTCCACGTATTTCAAGGGTGAACACGACATTTTTATTACATTAGATGGCTGTGTTAGACACTTCTGCCACACAACTCCTACAGAATGCCCCAGAACTACAACAGACATGCCTGTGAGCCGTCCTGTAGCTGTACACATAGATTTTCATGGATATCTCCAGTATTTTTGCATTAGTTCAGTCTGAAAATACGTGTTACAGTACGCCACTGAAAACCATTCAGCCGTCAATTAGTAACTGGCTTCATAGCACACTGTTGATATTCAACCCACACATGATTCTAGTGCGACTGATAAACAAAACACTCCTTCTCTAGAACGGTATTACTCAGCAGAGAAATGCGCAGTTCACCAATGTGTTGACATACATATCGCCAGTGTTGGAGGCCTTACAGCGGTGGACAGGGAGCATTTATAACTGCACACACTAGCTCTCACCTTCAGGGGACATACCACACAGAAATTCTGAGAGGTACGTGGGATAGGGGTGAAAAAAATGCTTCCAAACTCGACACAATACTGACGACAACTGAGGTCATCATTCGTCCCAGA
The DNA here is from genome assembly GCA_013340265.1 of Coptotermes formosanus. Classification (NCBI taxonomy): domain Eukaryota; kingdom Metazoa; phylum Arthropoda; class Insecta; order Blattodea; family Rhinotermitidae; genus Coptotermes; species Coptotermes formosanus. The sequence continues at coordinate 1,171,775 of BLKM01000181.1, forward strand.
CAGACTGTTTAAATGCCCCCTGCGTGACTACGACAGTCGCCATTCGTAGTTAAAAGGCTAACAGAGTGGTTTCTATAACTGGCAATAGCTGACAGTATTGCTAACATGACAACTTTGTGGGAAGACCTAGCAAATACATCTCATCTCATGCCATCTGACATAGCTGCCAACACATTTGTATTCTGCTGCTTGGTACATCTTATTATTAATTCACTCATAGATGTGAGATGAATTATCAAACTGTATGCTTCCCAGAATGCAACTGTCATGGCACTACAATATCTATCATACACTGGAAATTTTGTTATGCTGTAATTTTACTGTAAGAACATCACAGGCTGGAGTAACTTGCCTTGGAATAGCGTAGTCAGCAGCTTTGATCTTACTAAACAGCTGCGTTGGGCTCGAATCATAGAATGGAAACTGGCCGTACAGCATAGTAAACAGCACCACACCCAGAGCCCACATGTCTGACGGTTTGCCTGGAATTAAATTTCATGCTTGTCATAAACCCGCACCAAACTTTTGTATTTGTGGATGATAAGAACATACACACAGGGAGAGGAACACAAGTGGTCTTCATCTCATCACACCTCTTTGAGAGTTCTACACTTGTAGGCCTTATTTGTTACTCACCACAGCATAAACATTTCAGCCTCAAAATACAATACATCTAAAGTGAATGTACATTTCATGAACTTCAAGTGAAATCCCACATACACAGTGTAACACAAGAATTTGATATTCACTCCCTAAATAACATATATCAATGTCCAACTGAAAAAGCTGGGACAGTGTAGTCAGAACAGCTGGATGCTCTAGGGTTCAGTCCTGGCAGGGGTAAGAGATTTTGTGTTCTCCAAAAGAGTCCAGAGCAGCGCTGGGACCCATCCAACCTTCTATTCAACAAGTACCAGGGCTCTTTCCTAGGGGTAAAGTGGCCAGGACATGTAGCTGACCACTCACCTCCACATAGTGCAGAGGTTAAGAGTGGAGCTATACCTCTACTCCCCCTGTAAGCCTTCGTGGCATGGACAGGGGCAACTTCACATTTTTTTATCTCCAACTGAAATATTCAGAACAGACATGTTACAGTAAAACCCCAAAATCTGCCATTACAGGTCATAATAGTAAAATACAGATTATGTAGTGTTATTCACATAACAGTAAAAACTAGAATTTCTTAGGTACATCAGACAAAGCTGACATTCACTAGTAACAACTTAAAAATTACCGCAGCTGTTACAGCTCAAATTGGTTGGAAAACCTGACAGAAAGAGACAATTTGGAAGATGCAGGCATAGATGGGATGATAATATTAAAATGGATCTTACAGAACTAGGATGGGAGGGCATGAACTGGATTAATCTTGCTCAGGACAGGTGCCAGTGGCAGGCTCTTATGAACACAGTAATGAACCTTTGGGTTCCCCATAAAATATGGGAAATTTCTTGATATACTGAGGCACCAGCAGCTTTTCAAGGACTCTGTTCCATGGACTGTTCTCGTTAGTTTTGTCACTGCAAAGAATTATCCCATACTTATTCAGACTAAGCTGCTGGTATAGAATGTTAAGAAAAATGTTTATGGAAAGTTTTTAATTTGCTGGGAAGAAGAGCATGTTGTGCCCAAGAAACAGGAAAACAGATGGGTGCGATCTATCACTCTGGACACAACAGCGGGAAAGGGTGAAGTCCTACCTCTCCTTGATAAAATTTTGGGCATCCAGCATGTGATCAGCCACTGTATTTACATTTTACATGTTCACACATACGCTCAAGCTGTCGCAACACAATGGATACACAAAACACTCCATATTGCTCACCAAGGTATGGCTTCCCACACAGCACATCAGGAGATATGTACGCAGGAGACCCCCGCTGGTCCTTCAGCAGGTCATTCTCACTACACAGGTGCTTCCCCAGACAGAAGTTGGTAATTGTAACACGGTGAGTGCGGCGATTTAAAACTAAATTACCAAGTTTCAGGTCCCGATGGACAATGTTCTTCTGCAAAAAAAGGAGAGAACTCATCTGGGGTTGGAGAGTGTACTTTGGTATGTAGGTAACATCATGTGAAGGAATCTAAAGCCTCCACCTTCAGGGCATAAGTGATTCAAACGAACACATTATGAAACAACGACACAAAGTAACACTTCTGGTGTGTTTGCTCTCTTATTGTCCTTAGATTTGAAATTTGTGACCAGTTAAAAAAGCACTGAAAATGTGACTACATGAAATATGCCTTTCTACATTTTATGCAACACCCTATTTGCTGTACCTTAGTAACAGCTTTATAATTGATCATAAACAACATCTTGTAAACAGCATGATGTCATACTACTTGTACTTATCTTGTGAATGGCTAGAGTCATAGCTGATCATATTTGATTTTTATGTTTGGATTGTCACCTTCTTTCTGGCCCCAGCATGTATCTCACATATAACATAATTGGTCTGCATGATAAAGACCAATCATTGCACAATACTACCATTAATGTAGGTACATCTTCATGCAAAGTGTCTCAGTTTTGTGCAATTTTAAGCAAAGTCAGAAAGTGTCAACAAATTTTAGTGAGAATAGCTAAATATGAAGTTCATGAGAATCATTTGGTGTGAGTCACATTGCTGCATGTTGACAGACAGGATGAGGCTACTAGTCACTTTCTTGCACCTGCTTTGCAAAATGCCTCAAAATGACACAACTACACAATCATGCAGAAGTTGTTGTGGAAAAGATTTGAAACGAGGACCTCCCAAATGTAAACCACATTCTCATCACTATACAACATGATTTTCATTATGAGTTACCACCTCAATATTCTGCAGCCTTTATGAAAACTTTATCCAGTGCAGGATTACAAGCACTGAGGGGACAAATGATAATATATTCCTTTACTGAGGGAGCAGGGATGTCACAGTCAGTAATGTCACTATGCTACGGGCTCCATTACTGAGGAACCAGGGTTCAAATCCCAACATAGGGCTTCTCAAAAGCATCCACAACGGCTATGAGGCCCACCCAGCCCCCTACACACTGAGTACCTGGGACTTCTTCCCCTGGGGATAATGCAGCTGGGGGATGAAGCAAACCACTAAACCTCCCTTCTCCCACTTGCCTTCATGTAATGGCATTTAATTAAGCATGAGGACAATTCGCCTTTTATTGCAAGTTTATTTAACAATACTGTCAGTACTACACAAGATCAAACAGTAGGATAATTGCTGAATAATGAACTGGGCAGAATGTGGAAACAAGTGGTTGTGACCTCGTGGTACGTCTGAAGTGACTGAGGAAAAGTATAAACACTTCAGTCTGGTTATCTTGCCTCCAGGGTGAGAATGAACATGAAACACCAGTGTGACATACGGTTAGGTGACTGTGAGTGGTAAGGATGTGGCATGAAAAGGTAATGATCTAGTTGCCTGAAGAAGCTACACAGTTAAGAAAGTAGTACTAAAAACACAGGAAACACCTTTCTGGTTTTTGGGAATCAATGTTTTCCACCTGAACGCAGGCCTAATGTTGGGGCAGGGGTAGCAATAAAGCCACCAATGAAGGTTCTGAACGTACTGTACCTTGTGCAAGCTTGCAACCACTCGGACCGTGTCATAGAATATGATGATAGTTTCTCTCTCACTCAGTTTCTTCTCTCGTATGACATAGTGCTGGAGGTTCAGCAGGTCAGCATTGCGGAAGCTAAAATCATGCGCACAAAGGCAGTCCAGAACCAGGCACAGTCTGTGCTTCACTCTGCCAGTGTACACCAGGCTGCCTTCTGCTGTATGTCGCTCCTCAAAAGCAGAGTCCTGAAACAGGACATGAACAGTCTGGTGTCTGACGTCAAGAAGTACCTTAACCTTTATCAACTGGTATTACGTGATCTAAATCCCCCACTACTAGGGCCATACTTTAACTCAAGTGTACTAGCACTTGTGGTAAACACATGTGCAGATTAGCCTACTGAACCATACACAGCAAAACAGTGGAATGCGTGGCCAATAAATTTTAGTGAGATAAGATGCAGTAGTACAAGAAGTCCTGGAAGAAAAAATACAACAATTTCAATTTCTTTCAGTGGTTTCATCTAGCGATACATAAAGGAACTAGCAAGTAACTGCTGCCCTTAATATAAACAGTGTGAATGTGGGTGTATTACCAAATAAATATATTTTTGATCACCAGCATGTAGCAACAAGTTTTGATGTGATACAAAAATTCCAGGGGGCCATCAGGAGTAGTCTTACGTCACCATATATCTGTTGGTATCCTATGAGGTAGGGCAATATTTTGGCATGTGAAGTGACATACAAAATGAAGCATCAAAACGCTGGGCATGGCTACAAGAGAGTTATTAGGGATATAAAGAGGAGAGGCGAAAACCTTCATATGAAATCAACTGAACCTAGTGTAAACTTTACCCCTTGGAGAAGCACCACCAAACATTTATGGCACCAGGCTGTCTGGCCAATGGGAGTGCTGTTCATGATTCATGATCTTAAAGTTTTCACTCAAGCAGTACTGTCGCCTCCTCGCATCCAGTCACAGAAATGTAAGATGATGATCCATCATCTATTGGCTTCCTGCAGGAACTACTTCCCCTGCATATAATGCTTCGAAATGTAGTTATTCTTAGCTTTATCCTGCCATGTTCTGGTAGCTTTCATGGAGTTACGGAAATTCTTCCATCATATAGAAGAGTGATGTTATCAGAAATCATCCTCCTTTGTTATTCCCTCTGTTTTATTTTGATTTTTTTTTTACTTTTCATAGTATTTGTAAACACTGAGTACGATATAAAATGCCTAAAATCCTGATCCAAATGTCTGACATAACAGAACACAAAGCAGATGGTCACAATATACAGAACAAATGTACTGCGCAAAGATTTAAGTCATGATTAACACAGTTCAGCACAGGAAACTAATTACACTAAATCAAACAATTTACTTTGAAGAATCCATGGTGATGAATGACACCATCCTGGTCGTGAAGAAGCGAGAGGAGAGAATATTCGGTGTGCAGCAACATCTTTCCCTGCCGATCATCTTGTGTCTCCTCGTCAGAATCTTTTAATGTTAAAATCTGAAACCACAACACCTAAAATTACCACCACAATACATAATAAGGGTTCCAGTTTCTTAGTCCTTTAACAACTATGTCGGTGTGTAAAATGTTGCACCTTACGCACGAAATGAACATAAATCACACAGGAAGATTAAAATCTTCTCTGACTACCCTAATGGAGCCAGCAACCTCCTTCAAAGTGTCAGTAATTAAAACCAAGGTAGCATAACAACCATGAAAACTTTTATCTTAAACAACAAATCTGTGAAAACTCCAAGTCACACATAAATCACAAGTTTTTAAAAATCAGGAGAACAGCAATGCAGTTGTACTTAACACGAATGAAATTAGTTTAAGATACTATATAACCAGGAAGTTATTTATATGTGTCACTGATAGGGTAGTGGAATTATGGATGTCACAGTGAGTTAGGTTCGGGTTGAAAACATCATACAAAGTTTTAGTGGGTAAATCTTGTGAAAAATCATTCTTTTGAATACCAAGAAAGATGCAGGAAAAATTTGGTATTAGCTGAACTGAAACAATGTTTCCTGTTATCAGCATTCAGTTAATTACCGCTTAACAACCAAGCCTCCTCAATATAGCGTAACATGTTAGCTAACAGAATTCCAAAGAATAACAACACAGCTTTTTAATTAATGATTCCAGTAACAAAAGATTATAGAGGATGCAGTCACGCACCTTCAGAGTGTAGAAGTCATCTGTACCATCTCTTCTGGCTAAACACTGGACAATACTCTTGACGGGAGAACTCCCCAGTGTTGGGCCCAAAAGGTATGGACCTGCTCTCTTCACCGTTCTCGTCTCCACTGGTGTACCTTCCTGTGGAACTTCAGAAACAAACAAATCCAGTTAGAAGCTACACACAAACATGTAAACATACAGTCTTGCTGTTTGTGAACCCTGATGTTAGGGGCTTGACCTAGCATTATCACACATTTTTAATGCCTCGTCTTGACCTTTCAGGCCTGATTCTGATGAATCAAGATGAAACCATGTGACTGGCAAGTCTGCTTCTCTCGCTCTCCAGCTCAGCCTTTCATGAAGTGAGGTTCACTGCTTTCGTGCCTTACGGAATGAGACCCTCCTTCAATAATTTACTGTATTTTATGCTTCCAGAAAGTGAATTTTACTTGAAATAAACTTTCATGCTCTTTATGCTTTTCAAGGTTATTAGATATTCTCATTAATTGTATTTCACAAGGTACTGGAACCAAATAACTGTTTTACACTGAAGATGGATTCCACTGTTCATGATGGACTTCTCAGTCCAAATTAATCACAAACATCAAGGATCTATTGTACACCTATCTAGCTAACTAACAAACTACTGGCCTATAAAATACAGATGGTGGCAAACAGAGAGGAAATGTGACTTTTTACTGCACTGCTGGTGGGCACAGTGGCGGAAGCTAGCACCTGCCTTCATCACTCGTATGAGTGTAAATAACTGTATGGAGCAGTCTTCCTTACAAAGCTAACAACTGCTCAACCAGTCATTCCACGCACTGCATTGTACCCAATTAGCATGTTCACATAAGCTTTCTTGATCCAAACCCGAACCAGAAGTATTCAGCCCACATCCTAATCAGTTTTATTATTATCCTCCCATCTACATCTACATCTTCCAAGAGGTCATTCCTGACCAAAATTCTGCAATGCATTTCTGAAACTTCCCAAGTGTGCAACATGCCCATCCGTCCCATACATGTACATACCATGTATAAACAAAATAAGATGCAGAAAACCCTTGCCAAACATCAATTTGCTTAGAAACGCAAAAATAAATGTGAACAGTTTGAACACATGCAGTGTACCAAACATGCTCCAGTACTGAACACACCAACATGCACTCTAGTATGTTCCTCTAAGAACTTAACTTCAAATAAAGAGCAATATTTAATATATTTTTAATTACCATACACCTATGTCACAGTGTGTATAATTTTACTGCCTTCTTATTTCACATGCAGTACAGACAGATCCAATCATTCATGTACACTATGTGCGAAAACTCTACATAGCTAAGTATGACCAGGAGACTATATACTCATGTTCACACAGCACCATTTACCCAGCACAGTATAGGTTTATCCAACGGGAATTTACCTAACATACTGCTCTCAATAAACCTAACCCCTGCATTATTAAACATTTACTGTATGTCCAGACAAAGTGACCACTTATTTGCATCTGACAAACAAATGCACGCAGTGCCTTGACAAAGCTCTGATTGCTGGCGGGTGATTTAAGCTAAGAGGCTTGGGCACACTGCTTGTATAGCTCCCCCTTGCCTTTTTCTCACCTTTCATGAGCTCAAGTACCCATGAAAACAAACATTAACACCCTCAGGCAGAAGTACACCCCCTGCAAAAGTAAAACTGTCCTATGCTCAATGAAGCACTGTGCCACAGAAAAATATGGTGGAGTGGAGGTACAGCTCCCAGCATTCTTAACCTTAGCAGAAGATGAAGATGTGGTCAGCTTCACTTCCTGGCCACTTTGCCACCTCATACATATTTGACAGGATGCTGGGTGTCCCCCAAAGTTAGCCCACCTACTTGTCTCTGCCTGCTGGGAATGGGATTCAAATTTCCCATCATCCAAGACATAGTCTAGGCCCTATACTGACTGAATTACATACAGGGTGCTTCTTTATGGCAAATAGTAAATCACAATTTGGGTGCACAGAAGTGTCTAAATGATGAAATTCATTCAATAATAACAAAACTTCAATTACAAACTCAAAATACACTGTCTCTTCATTACAAACACCCACCGGTTTGTGCTGTTTATGAAAATAGTATATGTTTATTGTGTGAATCGTACCAAACACACTCTACTTGAAATGATAAAGCACAGGGTACATATATTAACAATTCTAATTTATGGGGTTCAATACGTATAGTTATACATATCAGGTGGGTTTAATATCTAGGAATGGTTTACACAACACTTCATCAAAAGCAGAACCAAATGTCACTTAGATGTTGGGCGAGGAACTGGATAGGTTGCAAAGGTACAACCCATGTGTTCATGTGAGGTCTGTTAAATAATAACCTTGGATAATGTATCACCATATTGTGCAAATAATAAAAAAAGAAGCCCCACATGCACAGCATTCTTCTAACATTCACTTTCTACACTATCCACATTATCAAGAAAAATTGTGTGGCCACTGTTTCATGAATTTACATAACTAAGTATAACTGGAATACTTACTCTCAATCTTTCTTCGTTTATGTTCATTGATATTTTCAAAATGTGTCCTGAAATTATTTTCTATATGCTGTACTTGGCTTGTTCTCTGTTCATCCTCATCAGAAGATACTTCACATTCTGGGACCTCCTGAGCTTCCCCTTCAGCCTTACTTTCGAAAGTACATATCTCCAGTTTACTAGGCCTCATAACCCTTGCGTACTTAATGCCACTGTGTACTGAACTGCATGGTTCATTATCAACACCCATTTCGCTGTCTTCCAAAGGGGCACAGTTAATATCCGTTCCGTTTTCCATGATACTGGCTGATGACGAAACAAATTACGATTGTATGACCTTATTTTAAAATTGCTCCTGCGTTGTGCAATGTAAGGCCTATTTTACACAATATTTTATATTCACTACAGCACAATGTATGTCTTCCTTTTCACAGACGTGTTTCAATCTGTTACTATTTGCTTATATTTTATTACGTCTTGAAGCAGCTGCTATATTAAATATGACTCTGGTAATATGTTAAAGTTCCCCTAACAACATAATATTGTGCACCTAACGCTGTTTGTGTATAAACGACTTACATTTCACACACAGGCCTACTTCACCATTTTACTAACGTTCCCAATTAGCTTCTAATTGACAACGCATGCCAACAAAATCATTCACAACTTCCGAAATTTGTATATCGATTGCCCAGAAGTCGCAACTCGAATAAGTAATTGGGCTCGGACTAATCCACGGATAAGCGTAATGTGTTTGGCACAGTCAACAGTCAAAAATTCAACCTCTGCCGCCACCTATACCTTGCTAATCTAAACCATGGGTCAGAGTGCCCATCTGTTTCCAATTACAATCCCGTAACACTGCAGGCGTGCAATCAAAATGGCGCTGTGGTGTCGTGGTGTGCAAAGAATACTGGTTGATGTGAGACCAATCTTCTCGTTATTTCAGACGATAGGTAAGAATGATTGCAGGCTGAATTAGCCACTCGTCATTAATCACATTTTGTCCTCATATTCTGCCACCAGGAATTAGTCCAGTTGAGTTAAGCATGCATTGCCAAACGTGTTTTAACCTCAAATGTAGAATTTTTTTAGGAATACGATTATTTCCCATCCATGTGTATCGTGTAATAACCATTTATTAGGGCGTATATACAGAACGCAGCCACTACTGTCCGGAAGTAAATAATCGAAATTGTTTCCTTTTATTCATATCATTATTAGACTAAGGTGCATAAACACGGTTTTGCCTCTTGTGCCATACGGGTGTGAAACTTCGTCTCTGGTATTAAAGGAAAAGCATAGACTGAGGATGTTCGAGGATAGGGTGCTGAAATAGAGAAATGCGTACAATGGTTTGCTGGAGAACTCTGGAGGAAAGAAACCATTTGTGAAACCCAGGAGTGGAGGAGAAGGATGACATTAAAATTAATCTTAATTAATAGGTTAGGATGGTGTGGGCTGGATTCATCTGGCTTATGGTAGGTGAATGTCACCTTCAGGGTCTATGAAATATGGAGAGTCTTTTGACTGTCGGAGAACCTATTAGGCTCTTAATAAGCACTTTGCTTCATGGAGTTGGTTAGTCATAATTTGTGCAAAAGCGCTGCAGTAAATATGCACTGTGAATGATAAATGTGTATGTAAGTACACGAAGATGATAACACTACTTTGTAGTAAAGGTACTCTTCTGCTTCCAGGGAACACTGAATACAGTAGCTTATCTTCAGTCTCTAGGCCAGAAGGATTAGGTTCAGATGAAGCAAAAGAAGCAAAGACAGTTGAAGGACACAAACCTATTGTGCCTTTGGAGTGCAGATTTGTGTATCCAGAATTTCTGCCGGATCCAAGGTTGGACCACCGTAACAGTTTACGAGAAAAGCTAGAGAGAATGGACATGCTGAATCGTAGAGCTCACATTGATATTCCAGAATTCTATGTTGGTAAGGCTGTGTGATTAAATTACAAGTTCATCTTATGGTAGCGATTTTGGAAATAAACTGTTACTACTACTTCTACCAACAAAAAACAGTAGCATATATATTTTCTCAAAATTAGTCATACACTAATTGTATTTCAGCGACTTCTGAAAGTGCTGTCAGTATCAAGTTTAAATTGTTCCAGGAAGCATATTGGCAGTTACATCTTCAAATTCACATGCTCCAGAGAAATCAAGCAGGTTTGTTGGAATCTGCATCCAGCGTGGTGGCTGTGGATTACGGGCATCTTTCATTCTTAGGAATGTGATTGACCATCAAGGTAGATGATGAAAGCCTTCCTGTAGTAATGAGTGCAAAGTTAAATAGTGATTCCTGGTAGGAACTTTTGTTGGGTAGGAGTACAGATACGTGTTTACTCCCCACCACATGATATCATGTATGACTCACAGTGTGGTGTCGTTACCCTGTTTCAACACTGCTTATACCATAACTTGCTGTTCAACGTAATCCTGCGTCAGCTGTGTCTGCCACCCATGCTTACAAACTATTTTCTTAACATCCAGCTGAATGTTATCCTTCTATATTCTTCTTTGTCTTCCAGATGGTCAACATGGTGCAGTTTTTTCTGGTCGATTTTCTTGCTGTTTGGGTTATGTTTGTGAGTTTTTATTGTTTTGGCACTGGATTCTGTTGAATTTTTTTGTTTTGAGGGTCGATTTTACTACTTTTTGGGTTTAGGTTGAGTTTTATAATCTAAATAATATAATGTAAAATGTTGGTTTGTGGTGCCAATGATATAGTTTTTATTTTAGATTGTGATACCTATATCTATTTGTTTCGCTAGATTTGATTTTTTATTTTTTAGGTTGGTTTTATTGTTTTTGGGGTGTATATTTAATTTTGTATGATTTGATTTATTTTGTTGATTGGAGAATTGTTAGATTTTGTATTAAAATTCAGTGTGCTTTTTGTCATTCAGAATCTGTATACAGTGCAGTTTCTAAAACCATATGAGACCAAATCATATGAAAGTTAGAATTGTGTGTTTGTGGAGAGTGTTAGCAAGCATTACTATGCACAGGTGTGGAGATGTTCTATGAGATGTACAGTCCAGTTGTTCAGAAGATTGAAGTGTTGCGTCTGGAGAAGAGGTTAGACAATGAGCTGCTGTACCTACGTGATGCTCTACCTGAGTACAGCACCTTCCAATTGGACATGGAACCAGAGTTCCTTCCTGAAGGAGCTCCAGTACCAGTCAACCCCATCAAAGTTAGTAATTCAACCATCATAAAACATTAAAATGAATTCTGATGTCTGTGAAGGTCCTGTGGATCTCCATCATGAACACTGAGATGCAATTGAATTATGGAAAATCAGCCTTCCTGGATAACCATTTTTGAATTCTTAAGTGACAAGACGGATGAGAAGCACATAAATGGCATCTTACAGATTTTAACATCATTAAAGGCCAATGTTTCATTGTCCCTGACCATGCAGGGATTTTGAATGTACTTTAGACTGATTTGGCAGTCTTATGATGACAGAAAAATGTCAGTGCATGAGTTAATAGATCAGTCAGTACTGTGTACAAACACACAGCTAGCTGACAGTGCTGCCACTGCTGTATGGGATGGCAGACTGAAAACTGAACAAGTGGTACAGTGAAGATACGAGGTCTCTGGGATGTGATGCCGTGTCATTGTGAGAATAGTTGTCGGTGCTGTGAAAGATCACAGTTTGGGAACTACTCACCTGATGCAGCATCCCACATCTGACAACGTGCATCTTCAGGAACACTGCTGTGAGAGCCTCACATTTTGCAAATGTTACATTGGTATTGCTGGCCAGTAGGTGTGCATGCTGGAAGGAAACAATCACACCAGCTAAAAACCACTATGCCTTTGTACCAAGACATTTTAAAATCTCTAATCACGATTAATAAAGGTTTAATTAATGCAGCAACCTCTGCATTTAAATTACCATCAAACTTAACTCTGCTGTATTGGTACCTTAAGATTACACTGTGTATTCTTTTTGCGCTTTCAGGTGAAGCTGAAACCTAGACCTTGGCTAGAACGGTGGGAGAGGCAGGAACTGAAAGGTGTGCAGGATCTGGGTCTCCCTGAAAGATTCTACAAGAGGGCTGCAGAAGTGGCCAGGCCATGGGAGAAGTATGATCTCATGAAAGAATACAGGTGAGATGCTTGTAGCAGCTTATTCCAGTATGCTGCTTACACACAAGGGCCTGTCATTATCATCCATTTTGTCACTTTTATGTCAACACAGGCAAAGTACAGTGCATAGATTAGAAGTCCACTGAATGTAGCATCATGAGAGGTACTATAGCAGCAGAGTCAAGCAGCAACAAGGAGAGGGCCATGCTCTGGCAGTCACCAGCCCATCACAGAGGCTTGGTTCAGCCTCAGGCCGGTCCATATGGGATCTGTGGTATGGTGACAGGTGTTTGCCTAAGTACCTACATTTTCTGCTGTCAATGCCGTGCCACCAATGTCCATACACATTCATTCATAACACACTTATATTCCAAATCGTCAGAATGAACAGTCACAACAAACACCTTTTACTTTATTAAAAGTTATTTGGCGACCAGGTTTCAGCTTATAAAGCCATAATCAGGCCTTATAAAAACATCAGTTGAGAACATCTATGTCACATGAAGGGAAAGGGCTTCCTCTTTTACAAAGTAAAGTAATGTTATACAAAATAAATGCCTTATGTAGAAGTTACATAAAATGGTAAAGAACTGTCGCATTTCTTACAGTTGACCCTCATGTGTTTTACATTTTATACATATCTTTTATTCTGTTTTACACATTTTACCACCTTATGTAACGTCTATATAAGGCATTTATTTTGTATAACATTACTTTACTTTGTAAAAGGGGAAGGCCTTTCCCTTCATGTGATGTATAGTCTCTTAATTCATGTTTTGTAAAGCCTCATGGTGGCTTTATCAGCTGAAACCTGGTCGCCAAATAACTTTTAATAAAGTAAAATGTGTTGGTTATGCCTGATCATTCTGGGGATTTGAAATATCTACTTTTGTATACACATGCCAACTGGGATGATTAGCATCAAAACTTACGTTACTATGTCATCAGTGATTACTTATAACAGATATGTTTTTGTGAGACCTGGGGTTTACAAGTGGTATTGCTGAGGATTCAGATGTGGGATGTGATGCTGTGTTACAGGGTTAATGCTCTTAATGTTTCACAGGAATGTAGTGCGTTCTTCTTCAAGGGTTGAGTCCAGAATTATGACTGCTTGACCCTGATGAGGAAGGCACCGCACTCCTTTGAAGTGCCATGAAACATTAACACAGCATCACACTGCAGAAGACAACTGTGAAACAATGACGTGGTGGTTACCAGGCTCGCCACATGGGACATGCTGTGCAACACACAGGAGTTTCTTTTCATAAAGTTGCTTACTTGGGTGCTGAAGTGCTGCACCAAGTGTGACATGTTGCACTGCAGCCACGCCTGTATATTTGTGTCAGGAATGTGTGGCTGATCTGGTTATACTTTCTGTGCAGAGCATCAATACCAGCTGAGGAGCAGGAGGAGATCTTTGTGGAGGTTTACTCTCAACTTCAGCAACTAGAAGTAATGAGAAAGAAGATGAAGAGGAGACGAACATTTGTCAGACCAAAGAAAATGGGCTAAAATGTATGGATTTTTGTTGGTAAGTTGCAACTGTTGATGTTGATGATTATGCTATTTTCGTGTATTGAGAATGATGAATCTGAAGATGGCGGCAAGAAGCTGCACTGAAACATTGGTAACTCTTTGCCATTCTACACATTGTCATACCCCAGCAGACTTGAATCTGTGATGACTTGTACTTAAGATACGTATATGATAATAGTGAATATTTAACAAAACGCAAGGGAAAACATTTGTCTGTGAAGTGTGGCTAACTTCACAATTAATGCTTGGGCCAGTGAGGTATGTAAAATTGTAAAGATGTTTGGAAGACATTTAATTCAAATTGAACACTTCACCTCTTGTCAGATTGCATTAGCAAATGGTCTGTATATATATTTTTAAGATGTTGTGATAATATACCGTCAAGATTTCATGTAAATGGAAATGACGTTAAAGGGGATAGACATATTAACAAGCCTTGCCCAAAGAATATGTGTGAAATCTTATGCGTCTCCTGTGCCCAGTTCAGACCGCTAGCAGCCTTACACTTCAGGTGAAGTGCAGTAATTCTGATGCACATTTGGAATTGCAAAGTTGCAAAGTTTAGTAATGAACCTGATAATGTATCATTATTTTAAATTACTAGAAATGTTAAGCTTTGTCTCTTGTGAAAGGTACAGGATAGCTGTGCAGCACATTTCTTCTTCATATTTGTCACACTGTCTCACAATAAACGCAATACAAACCGCTGCACCACACTTGATTTGTCACACTGCATCCCTATAAGCAAGATACACAACACTGCACAGCACTGACTGTCTCCACAGTCTGATAATTTCAGTATATATTTATGTACAAATTATGATGAATTCTGTTGCCAACAGTTTTCTTTGGTTAACTAAACTTACATTTTTCTGAAGAATATGAAAGTGAGGAACATGTCATGAACAGTTAGCGTGGAGAGTGACAAATGTGAAACCGTAGGCTAATACGTCATGTCACTCAGTTATTGGTCAGGAGATTATACTGCACATTGATTTGTAGGACAACCCCCCCCTTGTATCGAACTGTGGCTTCCTATGTGTCAGATTGTGATCCTGTCCCTTGAAATTGGCTGCTAATATGAGGTTGAGTCAAATTAAGACCTTAAAAAGTGTTACAAAAATTGAGTCCTTGGTGCATGCAGCTGTAGGTACAGTGTGTCAGTAGCATGGGTCAGAAGCACGCAGCACTGTGGTGTATCTGGCAGTGTGCTGAAACGTGGCAAAGCTGTACTGGACCTGCCTATAGTAAGTTAGTTGCTAAAAATATTTTAAGGTTTTCATTTGACTCACCCATGTACAAAACTTGAGTTCAGCACATTCAGATTTACTAGAACTGCCTGTTTTTCTTTAAAGGAAAGTAAAAGTTACTGGTTTTGTGGTAGAGTGGAATAAGCCTGATTGGTGAGTGTTAATGAATTGCAGAACATATGACTGAGAAAAATGAGAAACATAATTACATTTGTACAGGTATGCAGTCATTGAGCAGGAAATGTTCAGTTTCTGCAGAAACGTAACCATATCTTTTCCAATCTACACTGCCTGTGCAGCTTTCTGCATTGCACATTGATCGACCATCTGTGACAGGCTATTGAAAAAATATATATATATAAAAATGGGCAGGACAGACTGATAAAAGAAATTTGTTTTGGGCAAAGAAAAGAGTGCCTAGCGAAAACTTAGAAACTGACAACTACACACTGTATGCAGATGACAACAAAGGTACCATTTCACAATCTGTTAGCATTTGTGACTTATAGAAGACTGTGATCCAACATAGGATGGCAGTGTGGTGTTCTGGTGGCATATGCCAATGGCAGCTGTCCTTCCACTGCCACACAGTGGTACACCAAATGCCATTCTTCAATGCCCCACAGGTATTAGTCCCTGTGGCACGCCTGGTAGTCATCAAATTACATTCAGTATGCTGTCATATGCAGAGTGTGAAGTGAATGTCTGTGGAGTTCAAGTCCTTTTTGCCACCATGTTATCTTCTCTGCAGTATGGGACAGTTCTGTTTAACCTGTTTTCTTTTTGCTTTTAAATTTAGCTCATTTATTCTGCAACTCATCATATTATGCTGTAGTTACCTGAATATAAGACCAGGCGTTTTTTCCTAACTTATAATCTGAAAAATCGAGGTCACCTTGTAGTCACACACAATGTTAAATGTGTCATGTATAGAGTTTGCTGAAAACTGTAGGTTGTGAAGGAGGGTCACCTTAGATTCAGGCAAATGTGGCAAGTTGTACTTATTACATGAAGGTGGGGAGTTCCAGTAAGTAGTTAAGAACGAATCCATTTACTCATGTACAAAGCTTTGAGACTGTTTACATGCATCTGAGTACATGATCCTTTGTTTCTGACTGTTTATTTTCATGTTTATATTGCATTTGTTGAAACTATCAATGAGAAATGTCCTACAATATTCAGACTGAACTGTACACAGTATGCCTTCACTACAGCCTCACACAGTTCCTTTCCCTGTGTTGATACAAATGTTTTCTACTGTACAGTCTGAATGGCATATCAGTGGGTCATAGGGTGCTATAAAATATGTTATGTTGATGAGTAACATTTGGCAGCCATTCCTAGACTTGAGGACATAATATGTGTGCTCCACCCACACGAACAGACATTCCTTGAATGCTTGATGGAAAAAGGTTCAATTGTCAAATTCCTGCATTGTGACAAACTACAAGAAACTGCATTTATGTACTTTATTAGTCACACTCAGAAATTATAAGGAAATTATTGCTGTGAGTATTTTCAGTCATCTATTTTTACCTGTACGGCTTTATATGCGAGGTGTCTACAACAGGCAAGTCAATCTTCTGCCAGAGCAGATGGCCTTTCCTTGCACCACAGTTCGATGTGTCCTCGAACCAAGATCTTTGTGGTACATTCACTGTGTAACTGACTGGAGTTTTGAATGCTAACTTTTGATTGTGTCTTACAAATAGGATAAAACAGGTGGGTATGATTGGCAGTAACTGTCAATATAAACTATACACAAACTCAGGCCAGTGGTTCCCAAGTCATGGATTATGCAGCACAGAAACACCTTTTAATTACTATGAAAACTGTGTGACTGACAGAACAGATGAAAGCATACAGTGGGGTTTAACTGCTACGTATAATTTTCGTTTGAAACGTTTTTCTCTCCATTCATATTTATCAACTTATGCGAGACATGTGCAGGAAAATTTATTCAGTTGTTTTTGAACTGTTAGGCGAGTGTGACAGCATTAGGTGCATTTTGTAGCCATCTTGCACGAATATGCTGAAGGTAGGCAATTTAAAAGAAATTACATCTAGTAACTATGTACAGGGTGTCCATGGAAAAATGAAGTTTTAGAATTTGTTATGTCACAGTTAATAAGGCTATACAAATGTGGCTCTCACCATCTAAAGGAGAAACTTAAGGTTTGATTCATTCTGTGTGTTATACCAATCACACATGAAACCAAACTAAGTGATACTGGACAGATCAGCAAGGCCAGTTGGTAGGTGCTCCGACAGACATTCAACCAACAGAAGGCTGTGTGTGCGCGCGTGCGTACTGGACGGCAAAAACAAAATACTGTATTTTGCAATAAGACAACCCCCCTCCCTCCCCCCACTAAATACCATATAAAATTGTCATTTGTCTTATGGTCAGGAATATGTTCAACTTACAGTGAAACCCCTCATTCTCATAAAAAGCATTCTGTGATTTGTAGAATGTTGAAAGCAATGGGCAGGGTAACAAGTGGAGGAACCCTGGGCTGCTATGAGCCTCAGTCTATGGAATGAAAGCCATAAAGCAGGCTTCCAATTGAAACATGAGAAAGTCAGTGGAAAGAGCAAGTCCACAGCTCAACACCCCTCAATCCATGGCACATGATGTGTTGTGCAGATGGAGAGTTCCTGCATGCAAAGTCCAGTGTGTGCCTTAACTGTTTGAGGATGATCACACAGCATGTCAAGAATTTGTCTGTGTAAGGATGAGGATCACATGAAGAGCCTTTAGTCTTTCTGATGAAGCAACACTTTACATTGGTGGGTAGGTGAACAGGCACAGCTACCATGTGGTGTTGCAGAAAATGGAAGAGTGGTGAAGTGAATGTCCAGTGTGCCATTGTACATAAGGTCACTGCACCTATCTTGTTTGAGGAAGACACACCACCAGCACCTGGTTGCTTCAATATGCCACAACCATACATCATAGTCCTATTATTAAGGCAAGTCTACATGTTACATTCCAATAGGATGGAGCACCATAATAGTGAGGCTTAATAAAAAAAAATTTTTGACATAACCTGCCCTCGAAGAGGTGGCCTTCAAGACGTAACAGGAGCATGAATTATTGAGATTATGTAGCGTCAGTGACATGGGAATGAACAAGCATGCAGCAGTGGTAGAATGATACTGACAGGAGAAAGAACCTGTCCCAGCGCCATTTTGTTCACCACAAATTGCACATGGACTGGCCTGGGGTTGAACCTGGCTCCTGTGGTGAAAGACTGGCAACTGACTGCCTGAGCCATTGTATGGCTGAGACTCAAGATTTCCTAATCTAACTCCCATGGACTTCTTTGTCCAAGGGTATGTGAAGGATGAAGTATTCTATAAAGGTCACTTCCATAAAAGATTTAAAGGAAAAATCAGTACTATGGAAATGTGTCAGTGCTTTGTGTGGGCAAGAAAGCACCCAGGCTAGTTTATCAAGGCGGAAAAAACTTTCATTTCTGTCTCATATGGCAAAAATCACACTTTTTGGCCAAGTGGAAGCAGGCGTGGAAATATGCAGCCTTATTGCACAGATGGCGTCATTGTAGAATGCAGCTCAGCAAGGTTAAACTAGCTCCATGGCTCCAAGAACAGTGTGGGGGTGTGGGAGAATGGTAATAACAGTCCAGTAGTTATCGGTTTTGGAAATATTGTTTGGAAGAGTACAACAGCTGCCACATGCAAGTTTTATGCATTTTATAATGCACACAAATATGAAATGACTGTTCATCTCCCCTATTTATAAATGGGTATAAACATTTAAAAATTACGTTATAGTCAGGCAAATATGGTATTCATGAGAAGTATTGCTGTTTCTTTATCTGTAATAAAATGGCTGCCACATATGTGAGGGCCTACACTTTTTTAAGGTCTTCTGAACCTCAGTGTGTCATTGTTTTATTTAGACATTCAGTTTCAATTAAAGACTGCCACAAAATCTGTAAGGTACTATACGAGCTCAAGACAACATATTCCTATGAGGAAAGTGTCACATTAACATTCTGTAACTGAAATTTCTGAAACCAGTGTGTCAACTAGCTGAAATCATGGGGCTTCATCTTATAACCATATTTACAACAGGAATTTGGCAGGCATGTAGCTGCAGCGTCATCTCTCCTCTTAAGAGTATGTTGGCAGAAGGATCATTTCACTCTAAAATGCTTTTTTATGCTTTTTTGAAACTTATATACAAAAGAACTAATATGAAGATCTCAAATATGTAAACAATAAAAAAAGATGTGTCCGTGCAGACAACAGTTTGTACACCTACTACAAAGATCAAACACTTTTCTCTCTAATATGCCAGCCATCACACCATCCACGTCCATGGAGCTTGTAGCACTGCCACCATCTGCATCGTGAGATCCTCAACTTCTGTCTCTTGTGGGCTTAACAGATGCGGCAACACTTGCTCAAAAATGTAACAAATACTGCCATCACCGCTTGGTCCCTGCTGTACAGAACACTCATTAAGCCCACGGAATAGGGAAACAGGAGGGCAGGCATGTAAATTTAGCTTGTGAGTAGTGCAATATTTATTTCTTTGACCATCTTGACTCTGTGCAGCATCTTGACGAGAGGCTCCTTGCCCAGTGCCATCGTTGAGTACCACACAGGACTGTCTGGCACGCACGAGCGTTCTGGTAGCAGGTAGAACACATCGTTTCGAGTCTTCACGCTCTCTGGACTGCAACAACAGCGGAGATGCGAGTTTAAATATTTCTGCAGTGGTCAGGATGAGGTATCAGTTCTTCTGGGATATGACAGTGTGTGACTACATTGTCTAGAAACAGTGGGAACCAAATACCCAGTGATGTAGCATCACATCCTCTAAGAACACCTCAAATGTGAATGTGTTAGACAAGTGTTTGTATCACTCTGCTGCAGTATGCAATAAAATTACAGCAGGAAAAAACTGTTTTTAAACTGTCAGGTATTTCTGAGCACTGTCAACTGTCCTTTGTGTTTCACTGTGACAATAGTAGAAGTCTTGTATGTGACATAATGAAGTGTTACGAGTACCGTATTTACCCAAACAGAAGACAAGAATTTTTCCCACTCATCACATGGAAAATTGGGGTGGGGGGGGGGAGGGGGGGAGACCGTCGAGTTTGGTAGTAAAGAAAAATGTAGG
>BLKM01000181.1:1192202-1205789 GCA_013340265.1 Coptotermes formosanus
CCCCCCCCCCCCCCCCCCCCCCCCCCCCCCCCCCCCCCCCCCCCCCCCCCCCCCCCCCCCCCCCCCCCCCCCCCCCCACCTGCTATTTGGGTAGTACTGTAATATGATGGTCAGTGGAAACCTGTCTTGGTTTTAATGCCAAACTACTTCACCACATGATGAATGAAACTGGAAATAATGTAAAACAACCCCTAATGTTCTTGAACTCTTGAGTCTCTTTTGATTGTCTGCAGTCATGCTCTGAAGTCTTTTGTACTCTGTTTTGGCTTTTATATCACTAAGGTCTCACACGTAACAAATAAATATTTTACTTAACCCTGTTTGTCTGGAACCACAGCAATCTCAGATTCAACTTAGGGATACAGGTATTTGTACTGAACAAATGCCTAGCTAGGCAAGCTGGACCACACACATGCATCACAACAGCATGATGCATTGCTGATGATGTGATCCGTCTGCAGTGTAAACACTACTCAAGTTAAAGCTACTAGTTAGTACTTACAGAACATCCACTAATACAGTTCAAATCTCTGGTAGCAGACATTACACTTTTATTCATAGCAGACAGGGTTTTGTTTGGGGGAGTGAAGAATTTTGAAAGTTGTGTCACAAAATATAAAATTTGGTACAACAAATTCTGTAAATAAATCTTATATAAACAAATTTCAGTTTGTGTACAGTGAGACCCCATATAAGCACTACCATTACACCTTCACAATGCTTATAAGAGACTTGCATTGCTTACCATTTTGATAGGTAGAACTCATACAACTTGACAGGGCATCGCAGCGGGTTTTCTTCATTCTCCTGTTGTTCGTAAACCTTCTTTTTTCTCGAATTGGCCTCTACACAGAGTACAAAAAAGAAATTACATCACCTCAAAATTTCATAAACACAACAAATCAGCTGGAGTACAAAACAAACATGATGTGTACAGGCAAGCCATATGGCAACAAAACATACTCTACGGCTGTTTAAAAAGACATCCACAAAAACATTTTACAGAGAGGGGCTCTGTTTCCATCTCAAGGTGAAGCTCGTGCTTAGCAGTTGTTACTACTGTGCTCCTGGGCAGAGCTACTCTCAGAGCTGAGACCTGTGGTCCCTCAGGAATATCCTCTGTATTTGGGGATGAGAAGAGTAAACATCCAAAACTCTGTGATCTCCATAAGAGAGAAAGCAGGCAGCTGGACAGACCAAGTACAAATAAACAGCGTTAAAGTTTCTGTCCTGTTACCATCAAATGACTCTAGACTTGGTTCTTAACAGTACTTACTTTCACTGTGTTTATCTGTCATCATGGTTCTTATATCTATTTCCATTACACACAGAATGTACAGTACTGGCAGTTTATGAGCTTAACAACAAAACCTTTTACTGGCACATCAGTACATGCAAACTCCACCCAAATTATACTTTTTGTGACAGTTTCCTACATGTTCACCTCACACTGTGCTGTGGAGGTACTTTTCCATATGAATGAAAAGGCAACTGGAAATGTCTATGACAAGTACATTGTCTTAATAAGATAGCAATCAAGTACAGCCTTCCATATGACTGCTTCATGTGCAGCTCTGGTTGTACTGACACACAATAAAAAAAGTCCAGTGCCATTACATATTTTCCCACCAGAACATTTCATGCCCCTTCACAGGGTCCACAGTCTGAAAAGGACTACCCTGCACTGTAGTGGAAGATGTGAACAACTATGACCGAGACTTACCAAGAGCAGACTGAGGTGGGTAGAATCTCAAAAGAACGTTTCGAGAACTGCCTGGCACTTTTGTAACACCTGGCTGGTTCGGATTCCTCTTCCAGTGTTTCATGATGTGCGAAAAGGATAGCTGCATGTGCTCCTCGACAGTCTGTGGTTCACATATATTGATGAGGTATTAATCTATACTGTTCCAATTTCAAACATGTCCATACACAAACTGTGTGGCCAATATACACTGTTATCAGCAAATTCACACTCAAACTGCACCAATAAAATGTTCTGGCATTACATACATTTCACATATCTCTCATCATGATGGGTCTTCCCACACTTAGTGAACATGCACTCAGTCACGTACACTAGCTGATGTACACACACATACAAATGTGTGCTGTGATGGTTACTTATCAGCTTATACCTACACACATGGTGAAAGATGAATCCATTTACCTTGAACAGACAATGTTTGTGCTTAAATCATCAGTGTATGTACAGGAGCTACGCTAACAGAACGAGTGCTTACAGTGTAAAGAATTACAGAAAACGAAAGTGGTAGGATGTTCAGGATCTTACCATCACATTGCACAGTATATAATAACAGGACAAAAGCTGATGTGTAACTGCTTACAATTTGCACTTACTGTAAGGTTAAAATGTTTCGTGTTGAAGAACATAAGGGTGCTAAGCAGCACGTGCGGCGAGTGCGCTCCAAGCTGTTTGCTCTCCCACAGATGCTCCTCCTCCACCCTCGTGACTATGTACTCTGCAAGAGAAACAAGCACTTGCTGAGGCAATGGACAGTGTGTACAATGCTGCTTGAGGCTTATGCAAATCAGCGCACATCACTTCTTGTTAGTGATAATGCCCACGATTATCACTTGCAGCATACATGTGAACAGAATGGCTACAGGACTGGAGGGGAAGCGTACCAGTCTACAGTAAATGTGAAGGTGTCCGAACCTTGGGACACCGTCGGCATACACAGTATAGCTTATCTTTGGTTACATAATGTTTTTAATTGAATGCTAATGGTCTTGGTGTGAGAAAGCAGAATATCTGTCCGAATGCAGCAGAACAAGTGTTGGACAAAATAAAAAAAAAGTATGTGCCATTCACCTCCAGAGAGAGCCATATTTGTAATGAAATTTATGCTGTTAATGGTATATAGTATAACACTGTACTAACTCACAGCTTGAATTCCTTCAATTCCGTACTTACGTGAGTCATTGTACAAGGCCGTAAACTTCTTAGCTACTTCATCCAAACATTCCGTAAATACATCATAATATGAATCCGTGAAGATATTATCTATTCTCCCGTTTTCAAACAAATATTGCTGGATACCTGTAAAAACAATGCTGATTCACCACAAGTATACAGTGCCTCCTATGACAGAATTTCCACTCTTTACAAACCACAGCAACCTGGTTTAGTGGTCCTGGTGGTCTTGGGGCAAGACAATGCTTTCTCATTCACACGGTTCTCAGCTTCATCTATATGCAGAGTTTTCTTTTACCAGACTTAAACCTTCACTGCTACAAAAGCCAAAACTTTGGGCATGTGAATAATACCAGGTTATGTGACGAATCATGAATAATTAATTCAATGGGATATGTAGCGGTTTCGTCCTGCATTTGCTCCAACAATGTCATCAGTTTTACAACCTGTTCCACCCACTTACCTAAACAAAGATAATAAATTGTATCTGGAGCATACTCGCTGCCGTTAGGTTTTCTAACTTCTTTCACAAACAAGCAGAGGGAGTAGTTGAGTTCGTCGGCAGTCAACTGGAGAATCTCAGGCTTAAAAAGCTTAAGTTTTCTGTTGTTGGTTGCAGCCTTCTCAAGCTCAGCGTTCTTTGCCATTACCCACTGCCGCCACGCATTCACTCCAAACGTGTACTGCAAAGCATAGTGGAGAAACTTCAGTAACAATTTATTTTAGCATCGCTCCTGTATGAAACTACTACACGAAATGTCAGAGAATGTAAGGAGAACAGAGACACAGCCCTTGGCATGAAATAGGACAAACCTGCAGACTTGTGAAGCTGGTGACAGACAGGCTGCAACACAGGATATGAAAGGGTAAATGCTTGATGCTACTAGTGAAGTCAGCATTCACTACAGTGAAGGATTTTACTCAGTTTGGAAAGGTAAGATGATTCTCCATTTCTCTGCATATTCATAAAGTTGCAAAAAGCAACTTCTAGCATCAAGATGTGTCAATGTATACACACATGTTCTGCAATCAAATATAACATACCCTACTAACAGGGACAACATTCCATATTATACGTACAATTGTGAATCGAAAGTGTGACCACAGTGGATTGAATAGTATTACCAGATGCAGAGGGTTCAGGATGCAAAGACCTGAACACAACTCAATGTTATACATACATTCCCAATCTTGTGCAGATGCTAAACAACATATACTATGTTACACCTACTAACTGCAATATTACTTTCTCAGACCCCCAGTTCACCTTGAGACACATGTTGGCATCAGGCTTCTCCTGTTCTACCCGTGCAGGTGGCTGTGGCTCGGGTGGCGGTAACAAAGGAATGTCAACTGAGCTGCTGACTCTTCTCCCTCGCTTGCTTGGGACACTGCCCATTCCTCTGGTTGTTCGCATGCCTCGCTTCCTTCCCCGATTGGCTCGTGTCTCCGGTAGTACTTGTACAGGTTCAGGATCGTCTACTTCAGATTCTGTCGCTAGATGGAGAGAGAATGCAAACAAAGGAATGTAGCCTCAGAACAGGTCAATGCACCCCCCTCCCCCTTCCAACAAATCTGGAAATTAAAGTATAACTAGTAATAATGAAGACATTAATTGCTAAAAGATAATCAGACAAATCAGCTCCTCCATTCTACTAGATAACTTTGCTACCACATATATCATGATGAATCTTTAGCACATTGCACCACCTTCATGTGGTTTACAGCACACCATGTAAACATGTGCTGACATCACTAACCATCATTTTGTTCCATGGAAGTTTGTGACTGTGCGGTGATCGTAGATGGAGTAAGGGCAGCCTCCAAATCCACTGCAGGTTCCTCTAATTCTGATGCCATTTTGAGAGCCATCTGCAGCATATCTTCTCCAAAGGTGTTGCTTGTGTCAACGGCTTCTGGACTGAATCCTCCTTCAGCAGCAGAACTTCCTGTAATGGGAAATCATCATCATTTTGTGTCCAAAAAGCCTTCTTTAACCCTCCACTGCTCATCTCTGTACTGCTGACTGCATTTTAGTGACCTAATTTAAAACTCCTCCATCCTGGGCAACAGATGGAACTCAGACTCCAAAACCGAGCATCAATGCAAGGTTAAGATTACTACCTTCTGGGACTCTATGCGATGAGTAGGACAGAAAGGTACCAACTTTCCAGAACAATCTACTGCCTCAATTGTCAGGATCTTTTGGAGTCAGCATATTCCTGTGCACAATATTACATGGTCACATCCCAGAAGACTAAATTCAAATCTTCAAAACATCCCACTACGAGGCTGTTCAGATTTGATGTTCACGTGACTCGCTGTGATGTATCAGATGACGGGGCGTGATCTCTGGAAGTGGCAGGCACTATTCTGTGCACCATCATGTCCACACTAGATATGGGACCCTCCCCAGCTTCCTGTAGTCCCAGTACTGCATACTCTTGCCGTGACAGAAGATGAAAGTCAACTGACACATGTACATGCATCTCACGCCAAGGTACACAATATTTGCAACTTTTAATTTGCATGCATCCTACACACCTTCATGGCCTGGTGTTCAGACATATGGGCATCTTCACCTTTTAATTAGATGATAAATACATGATGGATGCTGGGCTAGCACAGTCAGCAGAGTGACTAGGCTACAGACTGGATGATCGAGGCTTCATATCCTGGCAGAGCCAAGGGATTTTTCTCTTCTCTAGCATGTCCAGACTGCATCTGGGGCCCACCATGCCTCCCATTTAAAGGATACTGGGGGGCACCTTCCCTACGGGTACAGTGGGTGCGGCATGAGGATGACCATCACTTGCTCCTGGCGCCAAGGTGTAGAATGAATGAAGCTATACCTCCACCCCCCCTTACGCCTTCACGGTAAGCACAGCCACACCTTCTTTTACTCAAAAAACAAATACACATGCATCATATTGCACACTCTGCCTACCTCCTGGCACCTCACTGACGTCACCTGCACAATTTGCACCATCATCACTGTCTGAGTCAGAGTTATCGCCCTTTTTCTCTCCAGCCACCATCTCTGCCATCATCAGCAGCTCTGCCTCGAATGGGTCTGTCGGTATCTTCTCTTGAATTCGCTGTAAAAGATAGCAGAAACTCGAGTATGGAGCATGACAGCCATTAGGGATTTGGTCAGCTTCTGTTTGTATCAGTGTAATGAAAGTAAGTCTGACTTAGAAATATGTGGCCACAGAATGCTAGGCACAACCTTCAGCGTCCCTCAAGTCTTCACTGTTACCTGCATCTGATATCTAAGCACGATACAACTTACATAACAGCTGTGCCATCAAGGAGTTGCGTAACTTTAAATTGTGCGTAACAGTTTCTAGAAATGCAGGCAAGTGCGGACATAATTGTTCAAGCATCTCCTCTTTCCTCTAAGATTACAAATTTTTTGGTGCTCATTCAGCTGAACACATGTAGCATCTGTCCACCGTCAGAGCAAGCCATGAGTGAAGCAGTGCAAAATGATGCAGTGTAAGCTAAGCACCTGAAGTTGGAAAATACTAATGCCACTTAACTGCAAGAAATGTTTGGAACTTTGAAAAAGGGCCTGCATATTGTTTAAAATTGCCACGTAAGCAGATTCCATCCCAAAGGAACAAAAAACGTTGGCACTAAACCTACACCATCAAATGCTCACCTTTATCTCCTTCATGATGCCATGAGCAGAGTTCCTGGTGGTGGGGATGAATATGGGAACTGGCACAGGCAATGGGAATGGTACAGGGACTGGGTATGGGCTGCTGTACATGTGCATTGGGGCTGGTACGTAGATCGGCACAGGCACGGGAATCAGCACTTTCTTGCCCATGGTATCGTCTGCAAATAAGAGCCACAAACGATATTACAGTCACCTTGCAGCTGCTCTGTCTTTCACGTCAAATACAAAAAAGAGTATAATGAACGTGGCCATGGTATAACTTGCCTGTGGAAGTTAACATCTCACATATTCAGCCCATAAATATGAATATAAACCTGTAAGACAGAAATGGTTTCATCACCTGTCTGTGTCTCCTTTGTGCAAGGATGCGGTCGGCAAGACACTCCCTTGGTGTGCATGTACGGCTTGCACAGGATTGACTTGTTCCTCATTTGTTTGGGTGCAGGAGGCTTCACAATCACCTGCTGCTTGTACATCACTGGCGATGTCTTTGCAGACTGTGGTATGGCGATATTACTGTTATTCACCTGAAACAGAATGACACTTCCCATCACCTCTGCAAAAGAAGTAAATTTGGACATGATACTGAATTGCAAGAATCTGTGTGTCTTCATATATGCTGGAAATATCTAGTTTCACTGCTACCAATGCTTTAGAACAGACATGTCAGAAACTGGTGGCCTGTGACCTGTATGAGGCTGAACCCCTGATGATGGCACAAATAAGCGCCGAAACACATCGGGTGAAACAGTGTTTTAAAAAGTGTAAATGAAGAAAGTGCATTGTTTGGTATCTATGTTTATATTTATATTATGTATGAGGATCATTTGAAGTCTTCTGGCAACCTGGGAAACTTTTCAAAAGAAGCTATGAATATAGCCCCAAGATTATAGCTAATAAAGAGAAACATTATGCTGGATACAATCATAAAATCAGTTATCAAGCTCCTGACTGAAACGCCCTCTGTCATTTCAGAATTTTAGATTACTACCGCCTAGTTCCATTTCCACAAATTATTCAATTTGTTTGCCACATATGGGCAATGTTTGGTCACAGATATTTGTGTGAAACATTACACAAAAGCTCTGAAACACTATGATTAACAGATACACATTTGTCACTAAGAACGAGCATCATCGGCAAAAAATTCAAACATGACATTAATGAGGTAAGCACAAATACAAAACAACAGTTTCTGGAAAATCTTCTGGTCAGAGCTGGGATATTAGAAGAGTGCCACAGTGACACCACATAGCAAGCAGAATTCAACAACACAGGCACTCTAAAGCCCTCTGTATCTGAAGGAATCTCTCACCTTAAGTGCACCAGACCTTGTCGTGATACCCGCATTGTTTGGACAGGGCTGGCCGTTCGGAGTGGCAAGTGACGTCACGTTTGAGATAACAGGCATGGACGCTGAACCTGTAGTTTTGTTAGCAGCTGTAAGTCACATGATACAACTCTGGTACATTCTTCAACACCCAAAAAAACAATGAACACCTTGAAGGGACATAAACGCCAATGTATGATAAAGTCTCACAGTTCGTGATGCGTTGGGTCTGTTAAAGCATCGTGAACACTGGAATCTGACTCCAACTTACATCTACTTGGTTCCGTGAAATTACGACATACCAGTAATAGAAGCAGAAACATATTTTTGAAGCATAAAATACATTAAATGGTTGAAGAACGGTCTTAATCCGCAAGGCACGCGTGTGGTCAACCCCAAATAATGAAAGACAGGGCTTGATTGAACTGAGGATGATCTGTTCAACAGCAGAATTCACCAACCACACAGTCTCACTCCAATTCATT
This sequence comes from Coptotermes formosanus, assembly GCA_013340265.1. NCBI lineage: Eukaryota > Metazoa > Arthropoda > Insecta > Blattodea > Rhinotermitidae > Coptotermes > Coptotermes formosanus. Next base: position 1,200,638 of record BLKM01000181.1, read on the forward strand.
GGAACTAGGCACAAAACTTTGAAACAACATACGGGTGACCATGAAAGTTTGAAATACTGAACACCAAGCAAGGTTCACGAACTGTGAGGCCATACTGCATCATGCCTTTGGATGCATGGAATTCAGGTCACATATCTTTAAGTGTAAGAGATTCTGTAGCAGTACAGCCATTTGGGCCCAGATAAAGAACAAAATGATAATTATATGGCTGCCAACTGTTCTGTAATGAAATTAATATTTCAGGTTTTGATGTCAAGCAACTGCACTGCCCACTAAGGCAAATCTGCTTTCATGATCATGCATTAAATTCTTCTGGAAAAACACTTTGCCAACATTTGAACATATTTCTGTTTGTGCATTTACTACATTTCCCTGAATATGAGAAATTTTCCCTAATTCATCACCTGAAATGTCATAGGTCAACTTATAATTATTCACAAAGTTAAAAGCAACTTCAGTAATGATACTTTCCTCAAAGCTGAAGACTGTGAACAGAGGTGAATACAGTAACTCCAGGCAGAACAGACTCAGTACAGAAACCTAGTAATTCTATAGCGTGTTCCTTAATTTGTTCCTTCTATAGGGTGTTCCTCATTTTTAATTTCCTGTCTCTGCTGTAAGGTGCCAACATACTGTTTAAAAAAGGAAGGAACCAGAAAGAAGATTCACTACGCACGACATGTGGACTGCAAGGGGGGTGGTCCATAGCACCATAACTAGTCATAAGTCAAATTGGCAGTATGGGGCCCAGTGATGTCTGCCTCTTGACACCCCTCTAGGAAGAATCTGGCTGGCAAGCAATTTGCAAGATGGTAGTGTGAAGCAAGCTGTGACACTTATTTCTTCTATGCTGGTATACAAGACATGTTGCCAGTGGCACAAATGCTTCAATGTCAGTAGTCAGAATAAATTTCTTGGCATCCAAGTGTCTGTTCCCTAATTTGTTGGAACTACCTTGTAATTTATCAACCACTTTCAATACACCAGTGCTACAAACAGCAAACTTCATGCAATTCATCAGGGTTTATTGAAATTACCTGAATTTCAGCTTGGAATGGTCTTCAGATTCCTTGCCACTGAGAATTTTACGAGTCTACTTCACAACTATCACATTCAATTCCTGTGTTCAGTAATGCAGGACATTTTGAAGCAATGTAACAAAATGTACCAACTTTTGTTTTGAAAGGCTGGCGAGTACATGAGTTTATCCCTGCTGTACCTGCTACAGTGCTGCCGGTGTCTAGTGAAAACAAAACTCAGTCTCACCTGTTGGTATTGGAGCTGGTTCACTGCCTGAGAATGCATTCTTGGAATACTGCCCTTGAAATGACATCACACACTGATATGAGCAAAAATTCCGAATCGTTGCATCAGACATTGTCAGATGGTACTGGGCCTGCGCAACTGAACTACACAAGTCACATTTGATTCTGTAACAAATACACAATATTCACCTGTGACATAAATGTGAAGGCAATAATCACACAAATCTTTATATGAAACATCATGAGATTTCAGGATTCAGGCCTTACTGGGATGTGATGCTATGTCATTGTGCATTTCCTAATGTATGGAAGGAACGTAGCACCTTCACTGTCAGTGGGTGAGAGGTCCTAGAAGAATGCCAGACAGCGGGCCTAAGACCTGTTGGTTTGGGGTGAAGGTTATGGAAGATTAACATGCCAATCACGGGAAAAGATTGAGGGGGGGGGGGGGCTGTTGGCCCTGCCCAGCATCAAACAAGCCCTCAGTCATGCAGCCTGTACCTTAGCCATTACACTGACGCTGTTATTCTGCCTCCCAGATAACTTTCATTAGCAGTTTTTCTTTCACACCTGCCACTAATGACATCTGGAAACAGGCCCGGTTTCTGAAATGCTGGGCTTAAAAAAACTCACAATAGTGGTTATATGAAAAATCTGAGGCATGTTCACCAAGGTTCCCTAGGTTATAAAAATTAAATGACGAGTTATTACACTGTTACATGTAGCTCATTTATTCCACTGCAGTATCATTATTTTTCAACACAATTCCTGAGGACACTGATGCATTTTTCCCATCTTGGTAAACTCCACACGAATGAGGAAGTGGAAATGGCCATTTGTCAACAATTGCAAATGCCAGCACCCTATTCACACAATGATGGAGCACTTAAACTTGTGCCAAGAGGGTACAAATACATCAATTTGCCCTGACATTGCAGTGAATAAGTCAGTGGCATGCATCGGCTACATTTATGTTGTAATGACTCCTCATTTAATTCTTATGACGTAGGGAATCTTACTTACTGGACATTCCTCGTTAATGGTGCTTATGGCTGCATGTTGCTTTACTTACCGTTTTGAAGACACGGCATTCACTGACACCTGGTATAATGTCAGGCAGTTCAACGAACACATCATCAACACCTGACCACTATTTGTCACTCTCTTTATCATATCAAAGTTGTACTTCTTCACCTAGAAGTAAAGAGAAGCATGCATAAGTCATTCAGAATACATTTTTCAATTCATACGACACTATGTGTATATGGCACAACACCCAGCACAGCACACAGCTATGGTGGTGAAACTGGATATTAAACCAAAAGGAATCACAGAAATTAGAGGCAGCACAAATATGGCTTCAGAGACCACTAGTGAACTTTATCAGACTGAACTGTCAAAGACACTCTGACATCAGAGAAAGACTAAGTTACAAATACAGCTGACTACATATACGGATACCAACAGGATCAGAGAAAGCATTCAGAAGAAACTGGAAATTATAACATAAAATCAACATTTTTCCTGACTTACAATTGAAAGTCCTTAAAAGGACAACAATAGGCCAATGGATGCTCTATGTTCTGAACCCACGGTTGAGGAAAAGGGCAGGAAGACACGACCTAACGTTGTTCTTATGGAAGTTTTGGCAGGACTAACCAAAACACCTACAGAACTGGGGCAAAACACTGATTCAAAGACTTTAAAATCCAAGTGTTGCTCATGTATCTATCTGTTCAGAGTGGGACATGAGTCCTCACCTTGCACCAGTTGCACGGAACAATCTTCCTGTTTGCCAGGATGTACACATTCATGCAAGTCTTGCAACAAAAGCTGTGTGGAGCGTCATCGTAGTACACAGAATAAACCTCTGTTTTGGATTTGTCAAAGTACTTCTTGCACATGTCACAGTGATCTGAAAACAGAACATTTAATTTACATACAGGAACCAAGGAAGGCATGGGGCATATCCAGGTACTCTGTATTTAGGGGAAACACACATGGTACATAATATATCCAGACACATAACCAGAACTGTTAACTCAGCGTTTTCCAACCCACAGTCTGCACAGCATTTGTGTACATCAATTTGACTGTCACTGTGGGAAGTTCTCTCCTCAGATGTGATGCTAAGCAGTCAGTTAGGAATGTTAACAGTGGTCAGCCTCCATCTTCAGGGTGGAACAAAAACAGACTGAGTCTATTCCTCCAAAACATCTGTATGTATCTACCAGATATCACAATGTCACTTGCCACATGACAGCAATCTTCTTGTGGGTGGTCTGAGGGCAATTCCTACTGAAGTTTCTTTTCAGTTTCATCCGACACTTCTTTTAAGGATTAAAACATACAGAAGTATAATTCTGCCTCCTGTTTTGTATGGGTACGAAACATGGTCTCTCACCCTAGAGGAACAACACAGACTGAGAGTGTTCCAGAATAGGGTGCCGACAAAGATATTTGGGCCTGTGAGGTAGGATGTAATGGGTAACCAAATCAAGGATAATGAGATGAGCAAGTCATATGGCATGTATGGGGAGAAGAGAAATGTAGACACAATTCTGGAATGAAAAGCTGAAGGTAAGAGAGAACTTGGACAACCCAGGCATAGATGGGACAGTCTTATTAGAATAGGCCTTAAAGAAATGGGAAGCCCGAAATCATGCATAATGTAATGGTCTTATAACTGGGGCACACACTGCACCAACCTGCATTGATCTTGTTAACAAACTTGAAGGCCGCAAAACACGGCTCACTGCACAGCTTGTGCAACCTGTTGTCCAGTATGACCTCCACCTTCACAATCTTCTCATTGTTACACACCGCACACTGATGCATGGCTACTGGTGGTGGCTGATTGTTGCTCATCTGATCATACTTCTCCATGCATGCTTGTGTACAGAAATCCTGCAGACAGTGGAAGACAATTTTCTCAAATACAGTGACTAGGCCTGGTGTTCTTAAACCCAAAGTTCACATCTTTCAGGCAATAAACATGTCAAAAATTTTGTTTAAAATTATGGACATAATCCAGAATACAGCCCACGCCAAAAACATTCTTCATTCTATAAATAAAAAAAATTTGTTCTGTGCTAGGTTACATTCTACAGTTAGAATAGGATCAGTGTCAGGATTGAATAAAATGAAATGGCAGGCCTCATATGGCCTGTGGTCCACACACACACACACACTTGAAACCCTGGACTAGGCTATTTACTGGATGACCAAAAAATATGGGTTCCACTCCTGGGGCACGCACAGAGGTTCCTCTTTGCCATCACATCCAAACTGGCTCTGGAACCCACCCAGCATCTTATCAAATAGGCAACTTGAGTGCTCTGTGCAGGGGTAAGGCACATGACATTTGATTTTAGGCAGTCACATGCATCTACAGCCAAATATTAGGAACGACTGGAGCTGTCCCACCACAAGAAGGCCATGGTTCCTAGTGGGCTGTAGTGACATCTGTTGCAGTCTCTGGATTTTACTGGCCTTCATGGCCACTTTTTAAACCTAACAAGATTCTTACTGAGCCATACTGAACACCACAGACTTTTGTCAACGGTATTTGTAGCACATTGGCTTTGTCACTAGCGAAATACACATTACATTCAGATGAATAAGTATTTAGTTAATTTATAAGACTGAGGGAAGGACAAAATGGAAACCAAACAGAAGAGAAATCAAAGGAACTGTATTTTAACGAATAGGGATTGAAAAAAAATGCACACAACATGTCTCTGATGACCTAACACAACCTGAATACAAAAATTACACAAAAAGCCAATGCCACAGTGGTTACAGAGGTGAACAATTTAATTTACATAGGTGTGGGAATAGTAAAAGTTGTCCCAGTGTATGCCACAAAGGCATACATGGGGAGTATG
>BLKM01000181.1:1211595-1236398 GCA_013340265.1 Coptotermes formosanus
AAAAAAAATGCACACAACATGTCTCTGATGACCTAACACAACCTGAATACAAAAATTACACAAAAAGCCAATGCCACAGTGGTTACAGAGGTGAACAATTTAATTTACATAGGTGTGGGAATAGTAAAAGTTGTCCCAGTGTATGCCACAAAGGCATACATGGGGAGTATGAGGTACAGCTCCACTCATTCTTAACCTCAGCACTACATCGAGAAGAGTGGCCAACTTCACACAATGGACACTCTACGCCTCAGGAAAAAAACCCTGATATTCTGAACAGGAGGGTGGTTGGGCCCCAGAGCCCGCCTGAAGGGAAAAATCAATGGGAAGATAAACACAAGAACATGAAACAGTTCTAAATTATACAAAATTATGGCAACATTATGAAACAAGATATTCCAAGATGGCACCAAACAACAGTAACATACAATGTCAAACACTAAAACCCAACACACACCTTGAACTGGCCCTTGTCACCAACAGGTGCGAGGAAGCCCTCTGTTCCGCTGGAGATGTCCTTTTGGCAGTAACTGCATACTTTTAGGCCTTTCTTGAACTCTTCCAGACAAGTACTGCAGCAGAACTGCTTGATATCATACCCAAAACGTACACAATATTTTCCTAGACTCGCTGCCTGGACAGATCCTTTACAATTGGCACAATGTGAGCCGAGTGCCGTCTGGTACTTGCCTGTGCAACAGTACAACATAATTAGCAGTGGGCCTAATGATCATACAATAATGCACACACAATCATGAGCATGCATTTCCTAGTAAAATAATATGTAAATGTGTTTATCTAGGGTTGAAGAATACCGCTGCCTGGCTGCCAGCTCGGGCTAACAAAAATGTGACACACTGATAAACTGTTCCTGACAGAATGAAGACTGCTGCCACCTGTAGGTGTTTAGAAAAACAGTATAACAAGGGACCAAATAATCTTTCATGTGATTGGTGTCAGACGCCCAGCATGACCCCAGAATATACCGACGACCATCCATTTCGGAGCAAAAAATTTATCTGGCTAAAAGATTTTCAAACACTTCGCACGTCTGACGTTTACAATCCATTTCCAGATCCCACGTGCCTGGCTGAAGTGTCTGATTGGCTGTTACTACCAACAGGAGAGCTAGGGAGCTAACACAGATTGTGTATGGACACTGCATTGTCTTATGTTCTCAGAAACAAAACTGACCTTGAAGATTCAAGGCTTTTGAAATGTTACACTGTGATAAAAAAAACTCTGCCCCTGTCCATGCCACTGAAGGCCAAAAGGGTGAGCAAAGGTGCGGCACCATTTACTCTTACCCTAGATCACAACAAAGAGCCAGTCTGCACGTTGGAGAAGAGACAAATCTCTTGTCCCTACTGGAAATCAAACCCCAGATTGTCCAACCCCTAGCTTAGTCACTATACTGACTGAGCTATGCTCCCGATGTTACGTTGTGTCAAATGGTAAGTGGTTACTGATGAAATTTCAGGAAAGCATAGTGAACTGTCATCATCATCAAGAGTCTAAGACAGCTGCCTCACCCTGAAGATGGAGGCATCACACTTCTCAAAAACATCAGTAACTATTTACCATTCAATATGGCATAACATCCAAAAAGACATGCACCTTAATCAGTATCACTGTCAGAAACTCAAATCTCACGACAGTGACCTGAACAAGAAGTTTCTTGCCATACATACCAAGCATTCTGAACAAAAGACCCACACTCATACCATAAAACAGACAGCAGTAACTTCCTGCCGAATCATTCAGAGCCAATGAACACAGCCAAGTCAACCAGTCACTTGACCAAATAATCCAGCAGCTGATACAGTGTCGTTAGGTAACCTATGAGCCATTTATTAATGATAAAAAATGAAAAGTACAAATATGGGTATAATGCTTCTATAAAATTTCATTTAACATAAATTCTCTTTTAAGTCACATGACAGATGCATTTCCAAAAGTGAACATGTAACTTACAATTGCACAGCTGAAAACTGCTGTAACTCCTTCAGTTTCACTGCCTTTAACCAAGAGACTATAAACTTTATGTTAAAAAATCAACTTCAACACTTGCAAACAGGAAATCTAAATACTTAAAAAATTCAGTTTCTACCCCACAGCAAACACAGAGAATCTCCATTACAAAGATCAACTGGACAGTGCTGTTTACAGGAATTAAATGGAACAGAGATATAAGGGACAAGGGAAACATGTTGGGTCTTTTATTGTTAAATCACACAATGTATATAATAACCACTGTGTTATGAAGGGTTAACACCATTCATTCTGTTTACAAATGAAACTTCTCTTTTACACAAATAATTTAACTGCTTTTTAGCCATCAATAAAAATTAAAAAAGAAATACACTCAGCCCTTGTTTTATGCTCTAGCCATGTTCCTGAAAAAGGGGGCATAAATCAAAAAGGCATAAACTGAAAATGATACTTCCATAAGAAAAAAACACAAATAAATGGAAATAAACCAACCACAGAGCACTAAACTGAAAATGAGAGGACATAAATTAAGAAGTGGTGTAAACTGGTAACAGGCGTTAAAGAAAAAGGCATAACTCAAATGGGTGTAAACAAAGGCCCTGATACACCCGTGAAACTACATCAACCAAAATTCACATCACCTGTCAGGAAAACAGGTTAAGAAACAGTCAAGGAAACAGCAGGAACTTTCCATCCCAGCTCAACACAATACAGCATGAACATGAATTATACCACTTCCTGGTGTACAAGAAAAGTTCCTTATGTGTAACTGATCCTCCCCTCCACCACAGACATCCTTCACGGATGGAACACTCATCATTACTTATATTTAAACAGCAATTTTGCACAACATCTCTGCCCCTGATCTCCCCTACCCACACGCACAACTAACAGAACAGGCAATTGAAAAAAAAAAAAAATACAAGAATCAACAGTCCACTGAATTCATTATTAATAATGTAGACTTCGTAAATCAATACAGAAGATAACCTCAAATTAAAGGTTAGTTTAAATAAAGCCTGGGTGATACGCTTTATTATTCAGCACTACAGGTTCAGAGAAGTGTTAGAATTAATAATTAAACATTGTAACTCACCAAATCAATGAAACACATAAGAATAAATTATAGGTCAGTGTCTCTTAAAAACTTCCCCAGTGGATCAATTCATGAGCCACTATTTCGCAGACCCAGCCCAGCATACTGTACCCTCACAGGACACAAGACAGAACACACACTGATCACAACTAAAAAACACACATGGAACTTACGGCAAAATGCAAAACATAGTTACCTTATGTTTATACTTCTACACTACAAATTTTTCAAATTCTTTGAAAGAAATATGGCCAAACTCTGTAAATTTAGGCATGATGTGCACTTAATCCAGTGCATAAATTGGGGATCACTAACAGGAAGTGTTGTTACTGACACACAGCCTCATTAAATCATTGTCAGTATCAGGGTATGGACTGTCTTCCTGAGCATATCCACATCTCCAGTCTCAAATGAGTCTTCTTCCTTTAGGTACACAAAACTGATAAAAAGGGTCAGTCATGGCAAGGACACTTTGATGACTACCCCTGTAATCTCCAAGACAGTTCAGTTATTATAGTGACTCAGCTAATGGCTGGATGACCAGCAGTTCAGTTCCTGGCAGAGACAGCCAGCTTCTCTTCTCCAAAAGGTCCAGGCTGGCTCTGGGGCCCACACAGCCTCCTTTGCAATTGGTACTGGGAGTTCTGCCCCCAGGGCTGAAGCAACTGGCGCATGAAGTTGGCCACTCAGCTCCATCTAGTGCTGAGGTTACGAGTGGAGCTGGACTTCTGCTCCCCCCATAACACCTCATGCCATGCACAGGGACATTAACCACTCTAATCTATTCTAATCTAATTTAATCTAATCCAATCTAATCTAATTTAGATACAAAATTCACGTTTCATCCATCTACACCACGATATTCCGCTCTTTCTACACGGTGTGCAGTTACTTCCATTTTTCTTAATTTTATTATTTCAATTAAATACCTTTAACAACCGTCATTAAATTACAATTCACCCAAAAACTTCAGGACCTTGCACCTGCGTATCAGCACCAGCACCACTGTCAACCCAATGCTGGTATTAATGAGATGGTGATCAGTAAGTACAAATGCACAGTGACTTCCAGAGGCATGACATAAAAATGTGGTGCATAAAACTCCATCACCTGGTTCAGGATCTACTATGGGGATACATAAAGGCATGACAATAGCATAGGAATGTATTTTCTTATAATTTACTTATCAGTGGTTTACCTAAGCATGTACATGAAGGGAAGAAGAGAATGCATGTAAAGTTTTGATGGGTACACTGAAAGAAAGGATCACTTGGAAGACCAAGGCATAGATAGGGAATAAAATTAAATGGATCAAACATGGGGTAGGAGGGTGTGGAGTGTATTCATCTGGCTCACAACAGGAACAAGTGGCAGGCCACTGTGAAAATGGTAACGAACCTTCAGGTTCCGTAAAATCTTGGAAATTTCTTGACTAGTTTATAAACTATTAGATTCTCAAAAAAATTCTAATCCATGGAGCTGGTTGGTTAAATATGTAGTGACGCTGCCTGCAGCTCACACTACATACTTTAAAATGATTGGATGATTAATAAAGTGGAAACAATGTAAAAGAATGTGGTCCAGGCCTAATTCTGACACAATCTTGGTATTCAACTGGAGGGACTGCAGAAAACCACACAAAAGCACAGCCAGGATGGGCGGTCTCCAAGCCAACATAGTACCAATGGCTTCATGAATATGACAAACGCATGTTAACAAATGCATCACAGCAGTTGGTCCTGCTTGTAATACAAGCTAAAAATGCTGGTCACAGCCATGTTAAAGTTAAGCACCGACTCCAGAAATCAATAAGACCTCAAACTGGATCTGATCAATATTCATTCCACATTCAGATAGAACTACCTTACAAACTTCACAGACTGATAAATGTTTAATCTGCCACAGCTTAAATGACGAGACAAAAATTTTAATTTCACTTCTTTGAACCGTATGGCAGGCAGTACAGCAGCGATGTGTGTGGTTTGTGTCTGACAGGTTACTGGTTCAGATCTTCAACATAACAGACTTTTCCTGTTTTTTCTGTCTCTATGAATATGCTGGGACAAGACCTTCAAAGTGTAGCATAACTTACCTACCCACCATTGTCCGTTTAACTGCACATAGCAGCCTCTGACTAAACAGCGTCCTCGAGAAAAAAAACTGCTGCTCAACTTCTGACCAAATTCCTAGCCTTTATGGACACCAAGGGTTCATTTTTGTGTTCACAAGAACCTAATACTGGTCCCTATCCTCAGCCACATAAATCCAATCCAAAACCTCCCACATTTCATTATCATCCTCCCACTGGTGTCTACCATGCATGCTACATTCCATATTGATCACCCTCATTTACTTTAATGGTAAATGACCTTTGCACCTGGTAGTGTTGCATAACAGACAAATAAATGCAACAAGCCACCGCATATTTACCTGCATATGGTGACCCTCCTCTTCACACTCTTCAATTTTCAAGGAAAATACCAATACAGGACATATTTAACTTTGTACATGATTGTGAGGTGACAGTTCACTTTTCAGATTATGAAGTAGGAAAAAATTCTTGCCGTATATTTAGGTAAATACTGTAACTCCCTGGTAATGGAACCTGCCGGTTTAACACCACCCCAAGTGTCCAGACATGGTGAAGTGTGTCTTATATGAAATGACTAAATGTAAAAACTGCTTATGCATATAACACAGCATTTAAAGTTGCTTCATATTTTGGGCTTCATACTGTACGTGTGTTTGGGGGGGGTTTGAGGAATGTGATCATTTAAAACTATTACACCAGGCTAAAATTCACACGCAAATCCATAACCTAACATGAAACAAAATTAATATACAATTGTTAGGCAGCAGAACACATAATAATAAACCTTTTATGTTATTCAGATGCGAACTCTAAACCACAAGTGACACAAGATTGTTAACCTGTATAGTCAGCCTTTCATTACGGCCCTAAGCAGTACAATAAATACTATAACAAGAATTATATTTCTGCAGCATGAAACGTAAAACAACAAAAGTTGAACTCAGTAAAATCTGCTGAGGCTAACAGCCATGTCAGATGGTTAAGTCAACCAACACCTCAGAGACCAACACTTGTCTCCATCATCAGGGTTACATAACACCTGCACCAAGAGAGACAGCATGGCAGGACATGAGCCAACAGGGCTAGTGGGGAGGCCACAACATGCTGCATGTTGTCTCTGATCCTACCAGATGACTGTCTGGCCGTTCTGAGTAAATCAGTTACGTGCTGCCAGGCTCAACCTAACATCAAGTTGCCATCGCTACTTAAGTTATTAAGATATTAAACTGCCTGGCCCATCACTCTCTGGACAGCGACACTACACAGTTCTGCAGGCAGACGCCAATACCCCATACTTCACTACTCAGAGATGTGAAGTGACTCACCTAAGCACTCTTCATTGCAGAAGTCCATTGTTTCCCATGACAGATTCTTCTCGTCCCCTGTTATCATGTTGTTGCACTGTGAGCACTTCCTGATAAATGACCTATCAGGATCAATGCTCCCTGGTTTGGCCTTGTCGTTCAACATCAAACTTGTCTTCAATTTGGCACCACCATGTTTGCGGAATGTATTGTAACATTCCTCCTGACACAGATGTCTAGCTTTGCCTCCAACATATACTTGAAATCTACAGGCACGATACTGTAAATAGAATGCACATTATCAAAAGCAGAAGTTACCATGAACTGTGTGGAAACCTGACACAGTACTCAATATACAAATTGTACGTTGACAAACATGTTCCGATTTTCATGCGACCACAATCCGTGTCATCACATCGTACAGGAATTACCCCACAATATTGCTCATGTATTATTACATATTGCAAAGCTACAATTATCTACTACTGTCATTCATCATGACAAATAACATGTAGCTGTCCCTTCTTACTTTGAGTATTAAAAGATGGGCGGAGGGCATTACGGGAATAAGTACAGCACACAGCTACACATCAAACCCATGCTAGTATTCAAATCTCGACACCTAACTGAACACTTACAGTACTATAACACGCTGCTTCAATTTGGAAACGTTTATTATTATATATAACAAATTTGTGATCACACCACTTTGTGAAAAAAATAAAAACAAACGAGCCTGAAACACATGCCCCATAGTAAATGTCGATTTTCAGGAAACTCTGATGTCAGTCATTGCATGAGAGGAATTTGGTGCATTTACTCACCATCAAAGCATTAAATCTTACATAAACTGAGAAAGGTCCTGTAAAATAAGGACGCATAATGACCTTGATTAACCCCCGACTATTTTCTTCCACATCCTTTCTAGGCAACCAATTACCCTACCATTTGATCCTACACATCCCAGAGTCACTGACAAGCACTACAAGAAAGGCGGGGGACCTCGGCTATCCCTAATCCTGACTATTTCCAGTTCTCTACGCGGCAAGAATGTTACTTACTCGACAGCACTGGATGCACATCTGATTGGTGGCTTCAATTTCAATGACATCATCAAGTCCATCTCCAAACCCTTCATTGGAGTTAGAATCTTCTTCAGCCAATTCCTACAAATAAAAAATATGTACAGCTGTTGATGACAACAGCACAACCACAAGACCTAACACATTATATCCTTCTGACATGTAATGCCATACAGTCATAAGTGATGTTTCCATCTGCAGTGAACAAACATGTTCCTCAAAACATTTGTACTTACCTACCAGACTACATGGCACAACATCCCAGAAAACTGCAACATTAATATTCACTGACACGTAAAGCTCAGATCACAAGGCTGGAAACATTCACTGCACCTTTTATTTTCACCACTGAGTCTCACCCCCCTTGGCTCCCTGTTGCTGTGGTTGTGAATGTCTATACCCCACAACAGGCTCTACTGCAGCTGTGTACAAAAATAAAAACTTTCACTGCACCTTTAATTCTCACCTTTATTTGAGTCTCAGCCCTCTTGGCTGCCTGTCGCTGTGGTCGTGAATGTCTGTACTCCACAACAGGCTCTACTGCAGCTGTGTACAAGGCTTCCCCTTTTTTATCTGCATTGCTACTTTTTCTAGAAGGTTTGGGCTTCTCCACAACTTCTGCAGCAGGTGGCTTTTCACTGTTTATATGCCCGTTCTGCTGTACCGCTTTCCCGTCTGGCTTATCGCCATCTTTACCACCTGCCTGCAGCACTGTATCAGGTATTATACACACTTCTTCATCACCTTTATCCTTACCACTTGCTTCATTCAAGGCCTTGTCACCTGCTGTAGAGTTTATCTCTTCTTTGTCAGCTGCGGCAACATCCACATTCCCTTTAGCTTCATCTGCGGGTTTGCCAGAGCCTCTTTCTTCAGCTGCATTAACAATCTTTTCCTTTTCAGATGATGGTTCTTCATCCTTGTTTTCAACACTCTGTTGCTTGTCCTCAGTGCTTTCCATGCCCTCAGGTTTGTCCGACTGTTCTGTGAGTTTAGTTTCTTTCTCCTTTTCAGTACCATCATCTTCACTTTCTTGTCTGTTGTTTATAATACTTTCCTGTAGTTCAGACTGCTTCATACTATCATCTGTGTCCTCCACCTGTTTTGAATTATCCTTTAGTTCACCATCTTTTGTGCTATCTTCCATTTCATCCTCAGGTTTCTCACTCTCTACGGTGGATTCACTGACTTCCATCTGTTCACCACCATCCTTATCAGCCTCAGAAACATTCATCATACTAATTGGGTCTTGATCAGTGGGGCTGACAACTTCCATGGACTCCTCCTCACCACCATGTACATCTGCACTGCTCATACTGACATCTGCTGCTTCATCCCCATTCTTCTCAGTGTTCTCCACTTGCATGTCTTGATCCATTGTCTGATCCTCCCCTTCCACTGACCGTTCACCCTCCGCCTCCTCACTCATGTTCATGCTTGTCTCTTCTTCTGCCACTGGATTAGCATTAGTGTCACCTGGATTCATAGACGCTTCATCGCCCTGGCTTAAATTTCCTTCTAACTTGTCCTCTGTCCCGTTATTTGGCCTGTCGGAGATAGACGGCTCCTTAACCTTACTGTCCAAGTCCCCTTCATCCTTCTTAGAGCCTTCCTGTTCAGTGTTAGCGACCTCTATGTCCATGACTGTCTCCTCATTCAAGCTGCCATGTTCCCCTGGCAATCCCTGATCTGCTGAGTCAGTTCCTTGCTCATCAACACTGGCACTCAAATGCTCTGCATCCTCTGATTCTTCCACTGTATCTGATGGCTCATCATCCTTGTCATCATCCACAGTTTCACCACATTTGGTTACATCTAAATCCCCAAACCCATCTACCTTCTCCATATCTTCTGCTGCAGATTCATTTTCAGTCAGATTTGTGCTTTCTTCATCCAGCAACTCCTTCTCTGCTTCCTCATCCAACACTGAACTTTCTTTCTCATCATCCCTACTGTCCTCTACACCTTCAGCCGGTGTCACATCATCAATAGAGTTACTGGCTTCATAACCATCCACCCCAGACGGCTCCTTCACATTCTCTTCACAACTATTCTGACCAACAATTTTATTACAAAAATCACCACTTTTTTCACATCCTTCTCTTTCTTCAGTGTTCACATTGTCTTCCTGCACCACCCCTTTTGTCCCCGAAAGAATGTCTGTGCTCACAGAATTCTGGTTTCCACCCAAGTTCTCCATCCTCTATGATGTTATTAGTAACAGTTCATAGGTACGGCAGTCATGTCCCATCAGTGAGCTAGAAACAAAGATTACAAAGGTGAAAAATTTATCACACATTTCAGAACTGAGACCCTAGGATTTGCTATTGAACTTCATAAATTAATGTGTCCAGAAGCTGACTACTGCAGCCACATATGCTTAAATGGGAGATATCCAAATTCTGGCCAGTTGCTAGGGTGAAACTGAAACAAAATATTCACTCTTAAGAAGCTAACCATTCCTCAGCTAGTCAAGAAATGCCCTGCATTGTATGAAATCCAAAGGTTTATTACCATGTTCATAACAGCCCACCACCTGACCCTAACATTGGCCAGGTGAATCCAGTCCACACCTTCCAGCCATATTTCTTTAAGACCTATTTTAATATTATCCTACCATCTATTCCTAGGTCTTCCAAGTGGTCTCCCTCCTTCATGTTCCCCTGCCAAAACCCTGTACATATTTCTCTTCTCCCCATATGTTCTCTTCTCCCTGCCCACCTCATCCTCCTTGATTTGATCACCCTAATAATATTCGGTGTGGAATGAAAATCATGAAGCCCCTCAGTATACAATTTTCTCCAGTCTCCTATTACCTCGTCCGCCTCAGGGCCAAGTATCTCCCTCAGCAACCTGTCCTTGAGCACTCACAGTCATCTTCCCTTAATGTCAGAGACCACATTTCACATGCATATAAAACAACAGGCAAAATGACAGTTCTGTATGTTCTAGTTTTGAATGTTTTTAGATAGCAAACAGAAGGACAAATGATTTAGACTAAATGGTACAGGGCCTCCCTGAATCTTAGCTTATTTTCAATTCAATTCCAAGGTCATACATAACATGTCACTGTCCTGTGCAACATTTTTTAACATGTTAATCTTTTACTACGAAGAGTCATTAGCTCCCTGCTCAACCCCAAATTTGAAAGCCCACCTTTTGTCACCTGTCTGCAACTGCTAAAATTCAATACATCTGCAGCTATCATCCATATCTGAACACTGTGCTGACCCACCAGACAAAGCCTTATGCCTACAGCCTGTGCTCCTTGCTGCAGCTACGTAAGGAACCCATCCAGCACTACCACCAATGTAAACATACTCTTTTGCATCTGCAACTCTTTGCTCTGACTATGTTCAACAACAAAACAGGAACTGAATAAATGTGAAAACCAAGCAGTACTTCAGGCGACCGTGTTACTTAAAACAATCACAGTACGAACTATGAGTCTGCAGTCTGGGGACCTAAAGCTTGTTTTTTTAACAGCTGACAGCTAATAATAATAATAATAATAATAATAATAATAATTAGAGACACCATCAATAAGAACTAGCAATATGTATGTGTATACATATATACACATACACATACATATAGGGGAAATTCCCTTACAACATGTTTTGGCTGAAACAGACCATCATCAGGCAATACATATATCACAATACACTAAGAAGAATTACTGTACTGCAAGTTGTTGGAATTTAAACCAGATCCTATTTTACAATTAACCATTTTATATTGAAGGGTAATGGGGGTGTATATAGATGTCTGTCATACTGTTGACTTTGTAGAAAGTAGATACAAGAATTTTTCTCTGAGCAATCTGTTGATTTTTAGCTGCTGCAATTGATGTAATTCTGACATATGACGAGTGTACAGGATGAGACTTAGTTTTTATATATATCTTTCAATGGAGCTAATTTGTGGGTTCTCCGTTATAAGCAATGTTTAGATAAGAGGTGTGGTGTTACGGTGGAATGTTGATTGGATGATGATTCTGGAAAACAGAAAATTAAAGAGGGGTAAAATATATCATGTGATCATATATACAGGAAAGATCAACATACAAAAAATATAAAACATATAAAGAACAGAAATTGTGGATAAACTTACATATTTTGCAGGCAGTTGTGGTTATATATGCATTGTTGCTTTTACATATTACAGTTTTTGAAGTGATAATCTGAAATTTCTCTAATCAGTGTTAACCAAATGGTCCTTGTAACAGGGACATGATGTGTTTTCTGTAAAGCAGAAACAGAATCTTTAGCTGAAGAATACTTAATGGCTTAAGAATGAACTGCTGCCCAATTACGTGTATTGATTATGAGGTCTGTTGAATGCATGACTTGTTGCCACACATAATGACTTGATAGAACTTAAATATCCCCTCAAAGCTATGCAACTCCATGAAAACAGTCCTTCTTCAGAAGCTAAGAGACCCTCAGCTACTCAACAAATTTCCTACATTTGATGGAACACAAAGGTTCATAACCATGTTCACAACAGCCTGCTACATCTCCCTGTCCTCAGCCAGACGAATCCAGCCCACACCCTCCCACCCTACTTTTTTACCATCCATTTTAATATTATCCTCCCATTGATGCATAGGTATATCAAGTGGTCTCCTTGATCCAGGCTTTAGAACCAACATCCTGTATGCAAATACCTTCCATCCCATGCATGCCACATCACACCCATTTCATCCTCCTTGATAGGATCACCCAAATAACATCCGGTGAGGAGTGCAAATCACGATGCTCCTCAATATACAGTTTTCTCCAGTCTCCTATTATTTCCTCCCTAGTTCCTCTGTACTGTGTTTTCAGATACCATCAGCCAATGATCTTCCTTATCATAAGAGACCAAGTTTTGTACCCACATATCTTTACTCCTTGTGCTTTTACATAGAAAATTAGAAGACAGAATATTCTGAATCAAACTGTAGAACACAATCCCTGAATTTAACAAACTCATAATTTTTCATGCATGTGATTTTGATTTGTTATGGAATTCCTAAACATCTGAACTCTGCAACATTTCCAAATGGTATCTTTATGTTGGCAATTTGTCCTACACACTGATGAAAAACTCCTTTTTTAAAGTCACTGCCTTGAAAGAACCTGTTTTTAAAATGCCCTTGCCATTACAAGTGATTTTAGTTTAGAAATAAATTTATGGCTGAGTAATGCCCTCATATAAAGCTACTCTGATAATTAAACAACAACAAAATTAACCAAACTTATATTAATATTCACACTGCAATGTGAAACTAATAACTCAATTAAATCTCACCGCAACGTTTTTCCAAGCAAACACACGCATTTTAACTGATGTAGAACGCTTTTATACACTTGGCATTTACAGGGGAATTCATTATAAACAAATCCTGTTTCAAAGGAAAACAATACATTTAAGAAGTCTCATAATGCGGTGAGGTTCTGAAGGAAAATGAATGAATCTGTCGTACTAACATATATTTGTATCATGCACGCTTAACCATATGCAAGAAATATTTTAATGAAGTAATATATTTGAAATGGACGGTAACAGCGCCCGCGCTTCAAACCACCAAGCATTGGACAGCCCACCCTGCTCCCAAACTGCAGGTATTGACTACAGTACTCAAATTCAAACACAAGAAATTAGTATTTCATTCCTAACCTCTTCTTAAAAACATTTGTTTCAAAGATCAATCAAATATTGGAATAGCATCTTTCACTCTACTGTCCAATCAGAAGAAAGGCAGACATAAACCATACCCGCTGAGATATACACACTATCCCTTCCTGTCTGTTCCCATCTTGAACGTGTAGCCTTCTACACAAAAGAAACACTACACCCGCTCTAGTCTGAACACACACACACTAACAGTAACACTTCAAATAGTACTTACATGGCACGAAGGTTATAATTCACACACACAGCGTCGCTAGTTAAAACTCTTGATACAACCCCCCATACAACAAAAACTGCATCTTTTTATCCTAGAGATGGCGGTATCTTGACCACGATTCCTACCAACTACATATATAAACGAAGATCAAACGTGCTACGATGGTGTTCAGTATACTTTACATTTGTAGGAAAAAATGCAATACGAAACTCATTGCACTAGTTTCCAAATATCTTGTGTTAAGTTGGGCAGTGTACAGTTAGTTTAGGCGGATCGTCTTTTTCACGACATTGATTTTCTTAAACGTGAAAGTGTTGTAATTTTGGCTGCAGTGAAGGGAGCCTAGATAGTGCATAGAGAACTAAGATTTGGAGGCGCTGTAACAACAATGAAAATTCTACCTTTCTCCACTATTTAATAATGGACTCTTCCCTGACGTCAAGCGAAGTTAATTGATGATCTAACTGACATTTTAAATAATGTGATGAAGTTAAGGTAGCCTGAACAAGCTTTTGTGGTATTTCATCTACATTAATTTTCACATTTCTCCAAAGAAGATGTAAGTCTACGCATTTGAATGCTATAATGTGACGTTTAAGGTTGTCAAGTGTCCGTACATTCAAATAAGCCCCTGTGCCTTCGTTTTGCAGCACAGCTGGGAAATGGTCTTTCGAAGTACAATTGTCACAGTGCCTGATGTCAGAAGACCTATATATGAATGCGAGTTTTAGCCCTAAATTATTTAGATCTTCAACTAAGGATATACTTTTTATGCAATATTTATTTTATTCAAATTTGTTATAATTTAATTGCACTAATCTTCCTTGTTGTGTCAAAGTATTCTTTAAGAGTATAAGACTCGATTTAATGCAACATATTTTTCGGGAATTGGTTTGTTCTAATGTTATTTTAGACTTTTTGTTTGGATTTTATAGTCGTTTAATGCCGCAGATGTTACTGCCTTCTGTAAGATGGCCGCCATACAATCCTAAATGTTTTCTCTATGGCGACCATAGTTTGTGCGACATCTAGCGGAAGCACATAAAAATGAATTAATTAAAAAACAGCTTCGATCGCTGCAACATTAATGTAACAGTCAACGGAGGAGTTGTGCGTGTGTAACTGTCAGGTCAGCTGGTTGGTGGGTTGCGAGTATGTGCGGATTGTATATGTGTGTTCAACGTCAGTGAACAGTGATTTGATTGTATTGTGACTGTGTATTAGAATCATTCGAAAATGTTTTCGGGACTTACAAATCAAGTAAGTTCTTGGATGGGTGGTAGTGGTAAAAAAGAAGATCTACCCAAATCTGAAGACGAAAAACTCTCTTCACCCATTGCAGAAGCTGATAGTGGCAACAACATAGAAGGCGAAAAGAAAGATGCAAGGTAAGCAGTTTCCCAATTTTATGTCAGTTTATGCATATATATTCTGTCACAAACGCCATAAACGTTAATACAATGTGGTAATATCGCTGCACTGTTGCGAACTTCACATACGGACAGTTACGAGTTTTCCAGACCAGGAGATGTAGCTGAAACGGTTAGCGCCACCGATAATAAAACATACCGGAGCACTTTTTTAAGGACCGTTTACGTGATAAATGTGTATTGCCAGTGTTAACGATATTGATAGTAATATTGATCGTGTAAGGATGGTATTGATGAGAGTCATGAGTCCAAATACTGGTGAGAAGTGGTTTAATGGTTTTCCGTTGAGTTCCTGTAATATAGACAGATGTCTACCGCGTGTAGGCAGTGTTAGCAATACTAAATGTAGCGTCTTTATCAGCCAAAAAGGAGGGAGCCATATCCACAAGATGGCACACTTGAAAGATACTGACAGTTGGAATGCCATTTGTTTAGAAGCTACATTGTGCATGTAAAGTTATTAACTTGAGTATATTGATGGCTATGTCGATAGTGGGTACTAATCGTGTAAAGGGCTTTTCATGGTACTGTAATAACACAATCTGCAGGTTGTGGCAGGAGTGCAAGTGTCCTCATAGTGTGTTCTAGAAAGTTGTGTTTGTTGTCAGTTGTTGCATATGACTGTAAGACTAATGTTTTGAAATATGCTGTGTCAACTTCCTTGACAGTCCCATACAGTCCAGCCTGTATAAGCCTGTTATTTGATGTGTAGTTGATATGGGGATATCAAGTAACATAATAAACAATAAGCAAGGATAATTGATAGTAACTGCCATTGTATGGTGGCAAGTGCATTCATGATGCTCTTGCTCTGAAATATGGCAGCAGTTACTGTTTAATTTCTGTTGTGTAATGTTTGTGCTTTAGAATGATACAATACAATTTGAAAGTCAAAGGTAAAGTTGTTCCTTTGAAAGTCAGGAAGGCGGATGGGGGAGTGAAATTATAGCTTCTCTGAGCCTTAACCTCAGAACTAGACAAGGATGAATGGTCAGTTTCACACTCCTGCCGCTTTACCTTCGGGAAAATGGACCTTGATACCCACTGAATGGGAGGCTGGGTGGGCGCTTTGTAGGAGAGAAAATTCTCTCACCCCTGCTTTGAATTGAAACATGTTTCCGTGGGTTTGCACCCTGTAGTTTATTCCCTATACTGACTGAGCTATCTCAGCTGTTCATCAGTTATTTATTATTGCATTTTTTATTAAGAATGCCTTCAAATTACAACCTTTGTATTAGCAGTTTTACATGTTTAATCCTTGTGAGGGTCATTCACAGGGTCACATATTGCACAAACTTACAAGTTATTGAATATAATATAATTTATTTACATTTCATAGATTTCATATAGTGCAAGGTTGTAGAACATGTTATAGTATTCATACGTTACAGTATGAAGGTGAAACACATGTTTTGTGCAGCTGTTTATGAAAATCTTGTAAGACAGTCATTTTATACAGATCAGAAACACCGTAATAATATGTGCACTATTTTATGGGCTTCAGCAGAAAACAATTCTTCTGCAGCATAGAGGGAGTGAGCAAAGATAACCTTAGGATGCTGGCTTCAATACATATATGTTATAGATTAAGGTTGTAATAGTAGATGTCAGAGCACTGCATAACTTGGTCCCTGCACAGCATACACCCTCCTGGTAACTGGTGAGGTTAGCATTTGGCACATGTAAGTCATACTTGTGTCTGGTATCTGTACTGTGTAATTATGAATTTATTTCAAATTTTTGCATGTTATGAGAAGTGAAAGGCAGTAGTGAGAGTAGGTATTGAAAGGTTAGGGGAAGTATACAAGATTTTTCAAAATAATTCCTTACAGGAGTTTTTCTTTACATCTGCCAATTATCTAAAAATTTTCTTTTGGATTGTGAATGTTTTTTGCTGTCTGTCAAATTTCCCTAAAAGGCTGAAAGTGTTACATTGAAGACTATTACTGTGTATCGCATGTGGGGTTTTCAAATCATAACACTGCAGACATACTTGTAAAGGTGGGCCAGCCTAGAGTAGTTAAACACTGACATTGTGAAACTTTACGGTATGCACAGATTTCCACCACACCCATCATGGTGCATGGACATATGCAAGTAAACAGCATAAACCAAAGTTAAATAATAATCCAATATCAACTCGCAGCACATCACAAAGGTGGAAGTTTATCGATAACCGGCACTGTATATATAACTGTCGGGAAACCCACATAACATATACAGCCCCAAAATTTACGATACATCCAACCTACACAGTAACTGGCACTACTATTGTCAGAATTTCATTGCAAAGCATACACTGAAGAATCCCATGCTGCTATATGCCTCGACTGACTGTACCTCATCTGTTCAGTTTAAAATGCAGCTGGTACCACTTGCACTGCTGCTTTACTCCAGGCACACCTGTAGGGTCTTACCTGACTCTCACAGTTATTATATATGGGCTCTACTATTGGATCTATCCATCCTCAAAATATTGAATTTTTATATATTTTTTGTTTCATAATTCTAAATATCTATATGACTTGGTTATATTATATATATATATATGTGTGGTGCTTACGGTGACCTGTAGTGTCAGTTGAGATCTCAATGGCAAGAATTGTTTCCTCTTACGTTTTTATTTTGTCCTGATGATGACCGCCTAGCTGGTTGAAACATGTTGCCAATTTTAAAGTTTTAATAAATAAAGAATAAGTTGTGAGGGCGGCTTTAAGTGTGTGTGTATTTACTGACAGTGTTACGTAATGAAAACCCTATATTACAGGTGATTAAAATTAAGGTTAAATTTTAGGCATAGTGTATGGTTGTGATTGGTTAATTACTGGAATTAGTATTTCACGGCAAGGGCATTCATCACTGGAAGGTGTGCCCGTACTGTTATGTAGGGTTGTTATTTTGTCTGACAACAATCAGTTGACACTTCCTATTGGCCGGTTTATCATATTAACATAGCCAACTCATACAACCACTCACATGTGCAGTGGCAGAAAGTGACGAATGATGAAATAAAATGGAGACTACTATAAATGTGGATGGTGCTTAATTGTCAATGTGCGTGTCATCTAAAGGAAAGATTCTGTTGACAGGAAATCATATTATTTTATGTGACATATACTTTAACCTTTCAAAGCACAGTGCTAATTACATGTACTACCTTCATTAACCCTAAAAACTCAGAATTTTTTCCACACATTGTATTTGTGTGTGTGTATTTGTGTGTGTATTTGTGTGTGTGTGTATTTGTGTGTGTGTGTGTGTGTGTGTGTGTGTGTGTGTATGTGTGTGTGTGTGTGATTCTCATGAGATATGGGGACTGTTTCTCTAACAGCACTAACAAGGTGGTTTTTACTGTGAGGTGTAAACCAAAATGTGAGAGTTGATGCCTCTGTAGCAGTGCATATGAAGAGTACTGTCTTGTGGGGAGTGACACTGTGCAGTCTGTAGAAATATGGCCATGATATGGAGCAACTTGCTGCCTATATGTTTAGGGTAGAACAGTACTATTCTCTGTGGTTGTATCCCTCTGATCTGTCATGCCAGCCCAAAGCACTTGTCTGTGGTGGAGATTATCATGTCATTATCACTACCAACATTCATTGGTCAGAATGGCCGATTACTGAAGGCATGTGTAGGGAAGTACACTGAAGTGGCAAGTGTATCAGCTGGAAAAAATGTTGAGGGAGGTCGGTCCATGAGATTTCTGTCAGTGTTCTTAGTATACCGATATACAGCATCTTTCTTTTATCGTCTTGCCCATTATAGCAACTTATTCACGTAGAGAATGTGCATCTGCATATGTATCCCATGATAGCTGCAACAGAAAAAGCACATGGAATAGTAGTGTCAGTTATGTAGTGTAGAGTCCGTGTATTTGAAAGCTGTTAAACATAACCGCAGAATTTCACTTAACCACATTTGGAGGGCATGTTATACAAAATGTTATATCAAAAGACACAAATCCCAGGTGCCAGGTCACCCAAGCAACGCAAGTTTGCACCATGGCACCTAATATTTTCTGTATAATTATTACATATTTTCCCCTTACACAGAAAAATGTAAGTGAATTCACTTAACCTGGATTGTGAGTCCTTAGTTTGGAAGTTGCTCGTGTCGCCCTTGTGCCGTGTAGAATTTTGCAATGTCTCCTAGATTTTTAGACAGTTTGTGGACCCCTGTGTTATATAAAGTAATTATATGTGGTATGCTTTGGACAGCCTATGTCACAGCTCCATAGTCCAGATGGTTAGATGTTAGGTCCCCGTTCCTGAGATGCAATCCCAGGTGAATGCATGTGAGATTTCTGGTGGATAAAGTAGCAGCACCAAAGCAGGTTTTCCCTGCTTCCTTCAGTGTTCAACTGGCAACCTCCATTCCACGACTGCTCTGTGCTCATCTGTCACTGTGCTTATTGCTGACCAGCGAGCACATTATCACAGTCTGGGGCTTCACGCATTTGATTTGGTACGTGACTGGTCACAGAGGAAGTTCTGTTTTGTTTTTGCTTATGATATACCTGCATGCCAAATATGGCATTCATATTTGAAGTGGTTTATTAAAAACTGCCATGAAACAGAAAACCAACTATGGATTTTACATTTTTAATGCTAGTACTGTGTGGAGGTGAGTGGTCAACTTCGTGCTTCGGCTGCTTGACATGAACGGGAAGAGCCCCCAGTACCCATTGAATAGGAGGATGGGTGGTACTTGGAGCGGGTCTGCACATTTGAGAGAAGAGAGAATCTTTTGTCACTGCCAAGGATTGAACCCAGGATTGTCCAGCACATAGCCTGGTCACTATCCTGGCTGTGGCCACCATTTTTTTATATTAATCTGAAAATGATGCAAGGGAAAGAAAAATATAACATAAAAAAATTTGGTACATTCAGAAGATGTTTTGCAAAACAAAATATGTGAATGTAGTCCTTTTCACACTCCAAAAGTTCATATGGGAGGTGTGATGCTGTCGTTCAGTGTAAGCACTTAAGAGTCAGGCTACTTGGTCCCCCAGAGAATTGTTAGTAGTAAGGGGTCTACAGAGGTGTAACCAGATTTGTGACTGTTTGTGAGGGTATAGTCTTGATCATGTGCTCAGTGATTTCCATGTCTTTGGGCCCTTTAAGAAGCACCTGGCAGGCAAGTGATTGCCAACAGATGCTGTGAAGAAGCTGTCACTGTCTGGCTACAGACACTTGATAGAGATTTCTTCTATGCCAGGATGCAAGCGTGGGTGCCACAGTGGGACAGATGCGTAAATGTCAGTGGTGACCACGTGAAAGTCTGGTGTACCATCTGCTCCCCGTGTGCCATGTATACAGTAGGGTCAGAATAAGATTCTTTGCGTTAGTGTGTCTGTTACTTTATTTTTCCAAACTTATGTGTAGAGTGGCATTGTCATTAGTGTAGACTGTGTTACTATAAACGAATGGTGGGATGATAAAGAAATAATGAATTGGAAAGGACAAAATGGTCTTCGGTATACTTGCAGTGCTGTGAAGGACATTTGTTGCTGAATGCAAGTGGGAAGCATTATGAGCCAGTTGCTTCACTTCATTACTTACGGTGGTAGCAGAGAAGCAACACATGTTGACATGATTCTGTTCCGAACACAAAATATTGAAGATATACAAGAGAGTCGCTAAATGAGACATATGTTAGGAGAAGTTCTGTTAACTATGGGGAAGGAAGCACAGCAAAGACCGCATAGTATAATGCCTAAACCATCTCTTAAATGTGGAAGTGAGACATGAACACTGAGGTCTCCAATAGTAGTTGTTTGCAATAGCACACAGGAGAGTAGATGGTGTGACACTGTGTGTGTGAAAGTGAGAGAGAGAACTAGAACTGACCGTGTCACTTACAGTTGCGAGAAAATACTCTAAGTGAAGAGATTGGAGTTTATCAGAGCAAGTGGAAGTAACGTAATGAAAGATGCCTCTGTAGGCATATCTGCGGCAAGCTCTGCTTTGTGAGGTTTGAGGTCTTCACAGTAGTGTTGCTGAAGATTTAAGAGTCCTGTGCTGTGGTGCTGTGTTATGCTGTGAATAGTTCCTGATGCTTTCAAGGGCTGTAGTGCTGTCATCTTTAGGATGAAGCAGTGCAAGAAGGTATATAGGCACACATAATTCGCTTGTTGTTTTTTTCTGTTTGTTTCTTTGACTCAATAGGCATTGAAGGGGTGGCTGGTACTTATTGTGTGCCCACATGTGACTGATTGTTCCTTGGTTGCAGCCCCACAAAAGGCAGTAAGCTTGAAATGCTATCCAGTGTGAAAAATCAAATGTCAGGCTGGTTGAGTATGGGGGTACCAGGTCTTCGTAAGGGCGATGAGCCAGCTGCTGACAGCCAGGACACAGTGAAGCCTGAAGCAGAGTCACCCGCTTCAGAAAAGTCTGTGAAAGGTTCGCCTGTAGAACAGAAAGACGATGATGATTCCAGGTAAGTGTTGTATGCTCCTTCATTGATTACTGGCTTGTAGAAAGCCCTGAAGTAATGCCAAGTTAATGCTTCTGTGTCAAAAACTTGCAGTGGGAACACTTCATCATAAGAGGGTATGTGGGATATAGTGCATGCATTGTCAAACACGTGGTGAAAGGGTCCAGTACGTATCTTGATAACTCGCTTTTGTACAGTGTGTGTGTGCTGGAATACACAAAGTTTGTTTAAAACGAAGGTCTGCCTGTATCCTGTAATGTTTATAATGCACAGTAACGTGTAGTTTGAGATAAAAATTGAGGTGTCACTGAAAAGGGGATGGGGAGTTTTGAGACCAAACAGTGAAGTCGGTTGAAAAATGCAGAGAAACACTGTGTTATAGTTTTGGTCTGACCATTAGACTTGTGATCAACTTATGCAGTCAATTTATTTTCTTTGGCATTGTTTGTGTGGCTTACATTTTCAGGGTTCTAAAGTTTAAACATGATTGTCACTTTATATGTTCAGGTATTTCTGAACACACACAATGTGTGAACATTTTTCATTCTGGTTGCTAGTGTTACTGAACAGACTGAACTGTTCATACAGATCCATCTAGGCCTGCCATGATTCAGTCTGACGTATGCTAATTTTTTGTTTCATATATTTTAAATGTGTGGGGACTTTATTTTTTCTGACAAAGGTCACTTTTATGGTCCAACAGAACTATGACATGCTGTAAAATTGTTTGTTAGATGTTATGTATACCTGTTAGCTGAAGGAAAACATTTCTGTCACTGTCTATAAGTATGGTGAGCAAAAACTGAATGTTACGTGCTGTACATGGCAATAAAATGTGTGGACACTGCTCACATCATATTGCAATAGCACTGAGTGCTACATTGTCTGTTGTCACGTGTAACAGCCTGAGTGAAGAGCGTTCAAGTTGCCAGACGGTAGACCACGCCTACTGAACGTTTAATGGGGAACTGAAGGCAGTATAAAGTACGCATCACAGCATTCCTTCTTGAAGAAGCGTTGAGGACCCTGCATAGCCAGTTGTTGGTCATAAATAAATCTTTGTCTTCCGAACCCTGAAATGTGTGAGCACTTTCTGATGCTTACATACATTTCTAACTGTTTTAATTAATGATACATTCCTTTGTTCTTGTGTCTGTTGCTGGGGCAGTGCAACAGGTGGTGCTGATAGTGATGTTGCAGCCTCAGAGCCTGGTACCCCAGCTGAGGACAAGGAGAGTGGTCAAGCCTTTGGAGGAGGTGAGTCTCTGATTGGTCAGTGTGCCAGACATCTTGCTGTTTCAGATGTGCGTATGGTCTCATGACGTCCCTCCAGTAGCAGCTGAACCATCTGAGACTTTTTTTGAAAGCTGATATGAACGTGATGCCGTTAGAGGACTTCCTGCTTTCAAATTTTAATTTTGTGTTCTTGGTATTACTAACACGTTCATCCTTAGAACGTGTGAGGTTAGCGTGATACTAGTGGCATATTACAAAGCTGTGACATTCTATTTGAGAAATATTAACCGTTTGTTAATGGCAACTTTTCTGCAAAGTGTAGAACAACATGGTGGCTACGTGAAGTCCCATTTGGCTTATGGTATGACATTAAGTAGGAGCTGAGATGGCTCAGTTAGTGTGGTGAATGGGCCATGGACTGGAGATTTCCTCTTCTCCAAAACATCCAGCCTAGCTGTGGGGCCCACCTAGCATCCTGTGCAGAGGGTGCTCTTTGCTCTTTCTTTGGCAGTAATGTAGCCTGCATGTGAAGCTAACCAGTCACTACAATGTAGTGCTGAGATTAAGAATACATGGAGTTGTACCGCCACTCCCCCATATGCCATCATGGCATGATGCTAAAGTAAGCATGGGACACCTCTAAGCTTTTTCACCCCTTGACACTAAATAACTGGCGTCTGTAGCTACGCATGTGAAAATTTGGGTGGACGTCATGAATGCATGTAACTTGGTGTGCAGTGCTGTTTGTGTGTCAAAACTGGCAGAAATGGCTGGTGGAGCTACAACATGCCAAATGGGGTGTGGCATTATGACCATGTAACCGCAATTAGTGGTTACTGTAGCAAATGTGGTTTGACATCACTAGGTGGTAGTCATGGCAGTGAGTGTGACACTCACCACAGCGAGACTGGCACCAATGGTGGGATTCACATTGTGTGTTATACACCATATATCGCCATATAGATTTAAGTGTTTGAGTGACTGTGGGGTCATAATTTCTGTCACGTGTCCCCATTCTCTTAAATATAACATTATTACACAGCTGACTGTTTGTCGTGAAGTGTCTGGGACATGAAGTGTAATATGATTTTTTTGATTGATGTTATAGTATTCTACACGCTACACGTTTGTGACATGTTACTTTTGCAGCTGTGTCTACAAAAGCTCTGCAGGGAGCAAAGTCCCTAGGGAATTTCCTGTTCTCTGCTGTGAACAAGGCTGGCAAGACAGTCAGTGAAGCAGGTGCTAAAATCAAAAAGACTGTTGAAGAGAATGTGAGTACCCAGAGTCTCATTGCTTGTATCTGCTGCTGTGTTTCTGGACTCAGGACTGATGTGCAGGGTAACCTCTGCACTGTACTGAGTGAGTACATGTGTGGGTACTTTAAATTTAAGACTCCTTCATCCTGGCCAGTAGTTGGAATTTCAACAGCAGTGTCTTCAAAGGGTTAATTTGATCTAGCACACTTATGAAAGTGATAAGTGTAATTGTGTTTTCTGGGTCAAGGAAAGGAACTCTAATGTGTGATTTGGGGTTATAATGGTGGAAAGAACAGGTAGTTTTGGTTAGCAAGAAGCCACTTACAAAACCAAGGTGTATTCACAAATAATATTTAATTATATCTTCACCATTTTAAGCCTAAATTCATATGAATAAAAATTTATTTACTGTCTCACAGAAGACACGCTGTAAATATGTAAGTAAATGTACTATTTGGGCGGGATTGCAGAGAAATTTTGTGTTTTGTGCAGAGTTTGCTTTGGAAGTTTAAAGATAGGGATTTTGAAGATGTGGATTGGGTGCAGCTGCCTTAGAATTATGGTGGAACTTGGTGTGTGTGGTGTTGGTCAATTTGTAGTGTCAGGCACTAAATTGATAGTGAATGCTAAGCTGTAAAGGACAAGGCAGGAACAAGTGCAAGGTGCAACAGGATATCACATGGAATGACTGAGGAAAACTGAAGGATGCCAGTACTAGGTGTGCAGGCAGAAATGAAATTTTGAGCAGCTGTGTTAGCCACTAGCAGCAGGTTTGTGTGTCATGGAGATTACGAAGGACTGGTAGACATTGCAACATTGTACAGTGTAAGCGGTAGTGTCAAGGTTGTGCATTATCAACGTGTAAACAGGGAGCTGCTTAAGACAGGCAGCCTGACATTCGTCTGTCTGTAACAGCTGGGATCATTATTGATCCACCAAGCTGTGACATCCAAACAGCTGGGGGGGGGGGGGGGGGCCACC
>BLKM01000181.1:1255939-1392766 GCA_013340265.1 Coptotermes formosanus
AGTCCTGTTACTGTATCCTGTACCAAGTCACGGAGTGCACCACCTTGCAGTCCTGTTACCGTATCCTGTACCAAGTCACGGAATGCATCATGTAGAAATCTTACAGTTTCCATCTTGACTAGTTTGGCTGAAGCCGCGTGTGTAGCTTTCGGTAACAGCTTAATCATGAGTGCAGTGAGGTTGCCGGGCACCTGACCGCGGGGTAACAGTTCCTGTGCCCGCACAGTTCGGCCCACATGACGCAGTGCCGAACACACCACAAGCTGCCTCACGTCAACTGTCAGTAACTGCATACTGATCCCATCTCACTGCTCGCTGTACTGAACAGAAGTACCGCTACGTGGCGACACAAGGCGTTTAACTGATAGCACTCGGCGTGCTCAGGATTCGTTTCCATCCCGTGCGTGGCCTGCCTGTGCCTTTTGTCCTGTAGGAACGTTACGGGTGCGTGCCTTCCGATGCCTGTCCCTCTCCATCCGTTTGCTGTGTTTTCTCCAGTTACCTTTACTGCCTCTCACTCTGTCTCGAACAGCACAGTTAATTGCTGTTCTGCATTTTCGCTTGGTATTTGGCCCTGCAACATTCATCTCTTGATTCCTGTCAAGAATTTAATATCTATGGACTACACGTGACTTTCTTTCCTCCTCTGAAGACCTCCCACCTCGCTCCCATATAGCAAGGCCGATACGGCCGCAGCTGTACAGAACTTAAGTTGGCTGTTCATATTGCGCATCATATTACTGCAGATCTGTAAGACAGGGTGGGAGGTTGTGAAGTGGATTTAACTGGCTCAGAATAGTGGCCAGTGGTAGCTCTTGTCAACATGTAATGAAGGTCTGGGTTTTATAAAAGGCACATTTTTGATCAGACAAGCAACTGTCAGTTTGTACAGAATAACTTTGCTTAATGGACTTGGTTAGATATGACATACAAGTAGCGTATAAAAATAGGGCGATTTTATAAAAATAAAAGTTTGGCAGGCTGTTGTGGACAGGGTAATGAACATTTGGTTTCCGTGGAATGGAGCTGATTGTTAGTGGTAAGAACAAAGGCAGCCCGAGTTGCCGTGAAACTATCAGCGTGACGTTTCAGTGATAATGGCGTGTCACTGACCCACACACGGTGTGGCACCGATCCATTTGCCTTTTGTCTGGCTGTCGGCCCGTTCACTTTGGGTCTGTGGACTCCTGTGTGTTAGAGGCCAAGCGACACAGCTGCATTTTAGACGTGCTGAGTAATTGCCATAAATTCCCGACACTTGCAGCGTGGCCAGTGGATCTTGAAGTTTGTAGGCTGCGAGCTGAGATTCCACTGCCATCCGTGCTTTTGAGAAGAAGCTTTCCCCACCCTTCGCTGAGCCATCACCCGCTCTGCCTTCCGTCGTCGCTTTCATCTTCACACTGGTGTCGGCCGACACGTCAATACTTTTCGGCAGTGCACGGTGAGATCTCCCAATGTGAGCACGACCTGGGCAACTGACCCTAGCTTCGTGACTGCGGAATGACGGGGAAAGGTGTAAACATGTTACCGCGGTGCGCTGAAGGGCTCATTAAAGTAATTCGTAAGGCGTCTTGCTTTTCTCACTTGGCATTAATTCTGGCGCCTTCTGGCGGCAGTAACAGGGACTGCACTGCGCGGTGCGACTGCTGTGACCACGTGATCCTTAGAAACACACAGAATTTGATTTCCCTTGCGCGCGGTTCGTATCGATTGGTTTGCAGACTCAGCTGTCGCGGTCTCTTCTGCACGCGAGGGCTCTGTTGGTTGTCAGCCCATGGTACCCCTCTGCTGCCTGCGGCATACAGCTGTTTGCCTGTAAAACAGGATCCATACTAACGAGCTGGCCAACTGTACGAGTAGTTATGTGCCGAGACTGAGTCCCTTGGTACTGCGGCCTTCTGTACCAGCTGTACCTAACCGACCGACCGACCGACCCCGTGGATCAGAGTCTCTGGAGCTAACAGTTGCTCACCTGCTCACGAAGTTGCCCTACAGTGCTGTCCATTGGCCCGTGTCTCGAATCAGATCAACGCGTTCAACATTCTGCATTTCTGCTCCGTTAAGATACATTCTGGTGCCCTTTCTGCTCCGTTAAGATACATTCTGGTGCACTTTCTGCTCCGTTAAGATACATTCTGGTGCACTTTCTGCTCCGTTCAGATACATTCTGGTGCCCTTTCTGCTCCGTTAAGATACATTCTGGTGCACTTCCTGCTCCGTTAAGATACATTCTGGTGCCCTTCCACCCATTTCTAGTCCTTGAAGTGGCCTCTCTTGTTCAGGGTTTTGTACAGAAACTTCGTATGCATTTTCCTGTCCCATTTGTGCTATGTGCCCGCTTTTCTGTTTCTCTCGGTTGGATGATATCTGACCAAGGCGAGTCCAGGTGCTCCGTGCACTCTGTATGGTATGTGTGTCGGTAACAAAGTGACAAGCATATATACCACCTCCCTTATTATTAAAACTCCGCATTTCGCCCACACAGCGTACTTATGTGTGTTGTGTAATTCTCAGAACAAACAGCAACTCGCCAAACCGCATTAACGGAACGGTCTTCACGTGAGGAAGTAAACTTCCAAACGCGTGTCGCCAGCTAACGTCGCAGCATCATATACAGCGCTGTAATGATGTCTTCAAACCCGATTTCTCAGAATACAGTAACTTGATCCGCGCAAGTCGTCCGTCAGTACGTCACTAATGAGGCTCGTGTTCCGCCGTCGCGTCACGTTTCCGGTGTTTCTGTACCGTCCGCGGAGGCAGCAGTGAAGCAGGCACTCGCCGCCGGAAGTGCTTCGCTTGGCGCCACACCCTGCACCATTGCGACCACTTCCTGTCGCCATGAACGTGGCCACAGGAGTGAGCGAACAGACCGGCACTTCTGTTAGCACCACTCGTGCACAGTGCTAAAGTACAGTGCAGCAAACTGTGTGAAGTCCCGACATCTGTCGGTATAACCTCACACCATCCCCAGGGGACACGCAGATCACTTAACGATACATTTCAAAATACGGAAGGCTAGTTGATGCGGAGTTCGTTATAGAACTTGTTAAAGTACCACATGACGCCTTCTGTTAAAATCACACAATTATCCCCGACGCGCTGTATATTATTAAGAAACGAATGTTGCTCAATAATTTACAACTGTCTTCTATCCTGCGCAGCGCCATGTCCCAGAATTCTTGCGTCTTTATCGGCGCCGCTATGACGTCATCAAATATCGGCTTCTCAGCAATACGTTTGTTTCGTGGAGTTCTTTCCATCTTCAGGTACTTGACTGCGTCGCGTGGGATCGGGTAGTGCGTGTGAATGCTCAGCTGAGAGGGAGTCGACAGGAAACGGTCGTCTCTCGTTCGGTGTCACCAGTCGTCAGGTACCTGCAGCACGTCCCACAGACACTCACAGCTTTGCGGCGTTGTCTGCAGTTGGCTGTCGTGTGATCATGGCACAGTGCCGCAGTTTACTAACGAAATAACTCTCGTGAGAAGCTGGTAGTAGTTCAGCTAGTGCATCAATTCGTCACCATTTTCGGAAACAGAAAGGTCATTACCTGTTGATAAGAGCGAGCCTCTGTTCCCTATCCCGAGCCAGTTTAAGCCACTCTGCATCCTCACGCTCACACCACAAGCATACTTCTGCGTGTTTCAAGTGGTCTCCTTCCTGGGGCCCACAGTGGGTACCGGGAGCACTCCTGGGGATAAAGCGGGCGGGGCGTGATGCTGACCACTCGTCTGTGTCCAGTGCCGAGGTTAAGAATGAGTGGAGTCATACTTGTGGCCCCTGCCATGTGCCTTAATGGCGTGGAGGGACTCACGGCACCGTGCCTGTTTGAACATTAAACGTGCCTTCATTTGTGTGTGTTTAGGGTCGTTGCCATAATAAGCAGCCGTGGAGCTGTTCGCCTGTACAGCACCAACCGGCTGCGCGTCAAGCTGACTGCTCCATTTGCATATCCATCATCAGTCAGATCAATAGGCGACGACTGTCCATTCCGGTCTGACTTTTTTTACCCGTGTCTGCCGTCCGCGTCTTTAAGCAATATTGATAGTGTCTAAGTGAGGATTCTGCGTTTACACTTTAGAACAGGTAATATGAAGAGTGATGCATTTCGGTGTGTACAGACTTGAAGTTTCAACGTGGGCGTGTCGTTGAATTTAGGCAGCTGTTTTTGTTTTCGCGAACCGCTAGCCACATCGGTGTTACGCACGACGTACGTTGAGGTGACACGTGTATTGCACTTTGTTCCTATTTCGTGTTTAATCGAAAAGCGAGATCATCATTATGTGAGTAGAAATGAGGAAACGTACACTGTTGAGTCATTTTTTGTTCGTGCCTGATGATGGAAGCGGAGCCTGTGTTCGAAATCTTTTCTTATTTAATTACACAGAAGACGAGGGGGGAAAATCCACTGATTTTACAGGCGGCACTTCAGTGGCGTGTTGGACATCTGGAAGCCGGACACAATGGTAGGGTTTCATTTGTGTGGCAGATGTGACACAAAGAACCGTATAGGTCAGGGGTCAAAATCTCAAGTCGTAGGCGGGCTAAATTAAAAATTTTTGAAATTGAGGAGGGCCGCGCGTCGTGTTAAGTAATGTATCCATAAAATAGGTCTTTCAAAATGGAACACACCATTAACCTTTTAAAGACGAAGCGTATCTGTTTTATACAAGGATTCAGTGCGTACCGCGCTGTAAACACACTCTACTTCGGTTATAAAAACCAGTCTCTTAATGTGTTATAAGGCAAAAGTTGCTGTTTGTTCTGAGATCCGTACAAAACACATAAACGCAACGTGGGCACCACGTAGAATTTTTTAATGTTAAACCTGGCGGTACGTAAAGTTACCGCTAGGCTTTACAAGGTTAAGGATGTTCCGTACTTTCAGTGACAGCAGTGAACTGTGGCTGTTTAGTCCTAACATTTGTTTCATTGCTGTCTCACTGCTGACTTGTGTTCTAGGCTGTTACCTTCGTCGTGCAGCAAACATCTTTGGGCCTGTATTGCCCCTGGCCTCTCAAGAACAACAGTTTAATTCTTAAAAAATTAATCGACGATGCCTTGGGTCACATTCTGTAATTAGATTAATATCAGTTTGAGGTCCGTATAAATTTAACTGGCGAGCCTCATGCGGCTCGCGGACCGCGCGTTTGAGACCCCTAGCCTGGACCTCCTCTAAATGATAGACCAGTTAAAGAATTCAGCTCCGCCTTAGCACTCAATGTGCTGTGTCCATTACAGGGCCGAGCGCGGTAATGCAACTTCGTGTAGTACTCGCCGTCAGGACGAGTAGTTACGGGGATGTGCTGTAAGGGGATGGTAGCGCTGAACACAGGCTGGATTGTAGCAAACGCCTGCAAACTGCTGTTTAGAGTAAACGCTCTGCGGACGTGTCGGAGAAGTTGCCGGTCGAGCACGGCGCTTTCACATTTCTGTTGTTGAGGGGTTTTGGGAGCAACAGATGTTCGGCCGCATGCATTTTTAAATAGTACTATGATGCAGTATGCTAAAACTCGGTAGGGTCTTCGGCCACTGGGTGCGAGACTGAAAGAGGTTAGAACAGGGCTGTCAAACAGGCGGCCCCCCAGTTTATTCACGCGGCCCGCTCGCTGCTGTATTACAACTAGAGAATGTGGCCCGGTGAGGATCTTTGACATGCTGTTTAACGATGCTGGCAGTTGCTAGGATTACACAGCGGCGATGACAGATGGATGAATGAGTACGGAGCTTTGCTGGAATGATACTGACAGGGGAAACCTGAAGTACTGGGAGAGAGACCTCTCCCAGCGCCACGGGATTTACAGTCAGCGTGGGCTGGCCTTGTATCAAATAGTTCAGTGGCGAAGAGGGGTTTAATTTATTAATTTTTAATGTTTCGACATTTGCCATGAGGCTAAGAAAGTTTGCCGTTCCTGAATGGTAACGTACAGCGTCAATTTGAAACCTCTGGGTTAGGTGTGTTGCATGTGCAGGAGGGGGAGGAGAAGAAGAAGCAGGCAGCTGCGTGCATAACTGGCCTGCAGCACGGTCGGACGTCACTAATGTATACGTTAAATCATTTTGTTGTTACTGTGACCGGATTGAAAGTAGTGGTATTGGGAACGTAGACCCTGAAGATGGAGGCGGCAAGTTACTCCGAAACGTCAGTGCCTATTTACCTATCTACGAAGCATCATATCGCAAGAGACTTGGATTTTCAGTGCTGCTGCAGGCTGAAGTGTTCTGGGATTTTACGCCTTGTCGTTGGTTATATAGCTACCGACGTTTTGGAGAGGTGTAGTGCCTTCATATTCAGGGTCAAGCAGTCCAAAGTTTTAGCTTAATATTCGCAGAAGACTTGAGTCTTCAGTTCTGCTATACCTTCAGAAATCCCGTAACCACAGCAGCCCGCCTGTGTCCTGTGACAGTAACACAAGTAACAGCAGCCTGCCTGTGTCCCGTGACAGTAACAGAAGTAACAGCAGCCTGTCTGTGCCCTGTGACAGTAACAGAAGTAACAGCAGCCTGTATGTGCCCTGTGACAGTAACAGAAGCCTGCCGGTGCCCTGTGACAGTAACAAGTAACAGCAGCCTGCCTGTGCCGTGTGACAGTAACAGAAGTAACAGAAGTCTGTCTGTGCCCTGTGACAGTAACAGAAGTAACAGCAGCCTGCCTGTGCCCTGTGACAGTAACAGAAGTAACAGCAGCCTGTCTGTGCCCTGTGACAGTAACAGAAGTAACAGCAGCCTGCCTGTGCCCTGTGACAGTAACAGAAGTAACAGCAGCCTGTCTGTGCCCTGTGACAGTAACAGAAGTAACAGCAGCCTGCCTGTGCCCTGTGACAGTAACAGAAGTAACAGCAGCCTGTCTGTGCCCTGTGACAGTAACAGAAGTAACAGCAGCCTGCCTGTGCCCTGTGACAGTAACAGAAGTAACAGCAGCCTGTCTGTGCCCTGTGACAGTAACAGAAGTAACAGCAGCCTGCCTGTGCCCTGTGACAGTAACAGAAGTAACAGCAGCCTGTCTGTGCCCTGTGACAGTAACAGAAGTAACAGCAGCCTGCCTGTGCCCTGTGACAGTAACAGAAGTAACAGCAGCCTGTCTGTGCCCTGTGACAGTAACAGAAGTAACAGCAGCCTGCCTGTGCCCTGTGACAGTAACAGAAGTAACAGCAGCCTGCATGTGCCCTGTGACAGTAACAGAAGTAACAGCAGCCTGCATGTGCCCTGTGACAGTAACAGAAGCAACAGCAGTCTACATGTGCCCTGTGACAGTAACAGAAGTAACAGCAATCTGCCTGTGCCCTGTGACAGTAACAGAAGTAACAACAGCCTGCATGTGACCTGTGACAGTAACAGAAGTAACAGCAGCCTGTCTGTGTCCTGTGACAGTAACAGAAGTAACAGCAGCCTGCCTGTGTCCTGTGACAGTAACAGAAGTAACAGCAGCCTGCATGTGCCCTGTGACAGTAACAGAAGTAACAGCAGCCTACATGTGCCCTGTGACAGTAACAGAAGTAACCAGCGGGCCCGAGGTCATGCGTGCTCGCTGCATGCGCCATGCTGTTATACGTAGTGTGAGAAATTGAATATTGCGGGGATTTTACTGATGTGCTGTGGCAGAACTGCCACGACGTGTGGGAGAAACTCGCACTGTTGGTTCACAAGTTGAAGAGACACACAGACACTCACACACACGCGCGCGCGCGCGGTGATCGCGTGAGTTTGCGTTTTAGACGCGTGTACATTTCTGCGGAGTGAGTACAATCGATACATCTGTTTTTCCGTCTGTCTGTCGGTCAGTCGGTATGTGTGTGTGTGTATGTATATATATGTACTTATTTATTTGTGTACATTGTTGCAGTATTTGAGACAGCATTAGGGCCCTTACTTTTGGCATTGTTGACGTGGACAGGAGCGAGAGTGGTGCCGTGTCGTGTGGCAGTGTTGAAGTGTCTGGTTCAGTGAGGTACGGAGCATGCGCAAACGGCAGTGCCTTGCTGAGCCGCTCCTCTGTAAATCGTGCGCAGTGGGAGGCGCGACACGTTCATGCAATGAATGTCCGGCCTAACCAAGATTAAGGACCACCTGCTGGAGCAGCAGCAATCTGTGGGTGTCCTGTATTTCGTGCAGTCGGCGATGTACCAGCGGCCAGTGACACGTGTGGACCGCGTCTGGGTCTCTCAATAAACAGCAGTTTTATGGGAGATACGGGCTGAATTTTCAAATGATGCTTTGCATGGATTTTGTAACGCTACTGACACACAGTGTAGCGAAAACTCTTACTTCCGCGCTACACGCTACGGACAGCTTATTCTGCTCAGCGCATTGGCCTTGTTGCTGCCACTGTGTTACGGAGTGAAACGTGCCGTGCCAGTTGTCAGAAGCTAAGATCAACCGCAGACAATTATTTTATCTGACAACTGTCGTTTGTACTTCCTGTTACCTCGTTTATCGTATTTACATGACCCATTCAGCCGACCGCCCACACTCGGAGCGGAGTAGCGGCGGGAAGTGACAAACGACAGCTGTCGGATAAAGTAATGACCCTGTATTTGTGACACAGTGCACCGCTGTGGGGACACACAAACGTGCAGTAACGATCTGGTGTTCTCACGGCAGGGGGTGTTGTGTGACATCCCCTACGGTGGGGGCATGACATTCATCCGACACGTTGCTGTCTACCTATATACACGGCCTCACGTGATGTTGGGACTGGTGTCGAGGACAGGAATGTGACCTTAAAGCTTGTATAGTGACATCTCTCGGCCCATTTGTGTATCGCGGCCAACCGGTTAAGAGAACATGGTATCTTGCATGAGTCTGTAAGTCTTTGAAGCGGGAAGTTATACTGAACTGTCATAAAAATTCGGTTTTTACCTGCGACTAACACGCTGAGCGTCCCTTATAAGGACCGGCCGGCTAATGCTGGCCAGTGAAGCACTCGCTGCGTAGTGTGAGAACAGTGCTCAACGCGAATGCCTTCTGGGGCCAAAGGAGGTGTTATGTAAATACAGCCTGTGTACAGACGTAAGGTTCAGAACTGTGCCAGGTTGTAGCGAGCGCCTGCGAACTGCTGTTTAGAGCACACGTCTTACAGCCGTGGCGGAGAAGTTGCCGGGCGAGCACGGCGGTGTTTTTCGATGGTCAAGCGATCCTGTAAGGTATTCGTCAGTTTTCTGAGGACATTTCACATAACACCCTTATGTCGATGTGTGGCCATGTGCAGGGTTCGTGAATGCGCGGACTTAGCGCGAAGTTGTCCATGACAATGTATTATATGGCAGTGGAGGTAGTTGTTTGCACCTCCACGCAGTCTTAATTTCGCCACTGCAGGGACATGATTGGACAGCTTCACGCCGCGGCCGCTTTACTCCGGAGGACGAGTCCATTGTATCCATGAAATGGGAGGCGGGGTGGATCCGAGATCCGGTCTGAGGGCCCGGGGGACGGCAACACTTGTCTGTGCCGGCAGTCGAGTGCTTCTGTCGCGCTTGTCCGGCCCGGACCGCACACTACACTGACTGAGCTATGTCGACTGCCTCTTGCTCACAACTAACTAACTCCATGGAGCAGAGACCTTCTTGAGAAGCTAATGGTTTCGCAGCGAGTCAAGAAACTCCCCGCATTTTATGGTACCCGGAGGTTCATTACCGCATTCACAAGAGCCCGCCACCTGTCTCTATCCTGAGCCAGCTGAATCCAGTCCATGCCCCATCCCACGTCTTGATCCATTTTAATATTATCCTCCCATCTACTCCTGGGTCTCCCAAGTGGTCGCCTTCCCTCAGGTCTCCCCACCAAAATCCTGTATGCACCTCTCTTTTCCCCCATACATGCTACATGCCCCGCCCATCTCATTCTTCTCGATTTGATTACCCGAATAATATTTGGTGATGAGTACAGGTCATTAAGTTCCTCGTTATGTAGTCTTCTCCACTCCCCTGTCGCCTCGCCCCCCTTGGGCTCGTGTTCGCCACACGGAGAATAAAGCGGGGTAACCGCGAGACGGGAGTCACACGTGATCGGAATGGCAAGCGTATCTCCGCGGGGTGCTGTGTTTTCGTCACGTGTGCCTTGCCTTTTGCTGAGCACAGATACGTGATGTGGTGTGGTGATGGGTAGGAACGTAGCGCCTCCATCGTCAGGGCGGAAATGTTCAGTTGTAGGCTATGCACAAAGTACCGCAACTGAAGGTCAGCAATGCACGCGCCTTTGTTAGTGTGTATCAAAACACGTGCAAATATCTTGGTCACGTGGTCAAAATCAGCATGATGTGTGTGTGTGTGTGTGTGTGTGTGTGAGAGAGAGAGAGAGAGAGAGAGAAATGAAAGTCACGTCTTGTTCGCCCGGCACAGGCGGCATGTTGCCTGATCCATGCAGACAGAGAGGCCGGTACAGTTGTTGCCATAAGCCGTGCAGCAGTGCTGCAGTGTGATATCAACCAGGCAGGCATGATCAGTCGGCACTGTAGGTTGCTGCATTATCTCCATGGTTCCAGCTGGCGGCCTCAGAGTGGTCCGTTAAAGCGCTGAGACTTGCAGCGGTAAATACAGTGCAACCTGCCGGTGTATAACACTCAGACACGTAATGCGGTGTAGTTCGCACGTAGCCACAGTAGTCGAGGCGATGTGCAGGGGTTGCGGTATGGATTTTGGGTGCAATTCGAATCCTCGTGCGGAATGTTTATTGTAAGTGCACGAGGAACGTTTAATGCAAGCGTTATCCCTCCTGCGGTGTTCAGCTGCTGCAGGGCGCTGTTAACAAGCAAAGTAACCGCACCACCCGCCTGCGGGTAACCCGATCTTTATTTATCCTAAATTTTAGTGCTAATTTAAATTTAAAATGAGTCACGCCGTATCATTCAAGTAATACCGACATGCCTGCTGGCCTATGTTTCCCTTCACTGGTAGCATAATGACGTACCGCTCCGTCACGGCGACACTCATTTGTAACAACGCAAGATGCGCAGTCAGCTTCGTGGCGTCATAGCCGAGTTTGTGTGTGTACGTACGTGTGTGTATATCCGCGATATGTTAATGTTCTGCACAAACCACGCAGTCCCGAGGATTGCTTATAACGATAAGTACAACGCAACGTCTATTTGTGCTTTCTGTTTATGTTTTTAATACGAACCGCCTGCAGACAGTTACGTGTAACGGCCGAAACATGTCGCAGAGAGTACAGTTGTACTGACAGGTTACTTACAGTTTATTCAGCCTGCATTTTTATTTTCCCGCCGCCATGTTTCACATCACCACAGACCATCTCCACTGGTGTATGTGTACCGTATGGGTTTTGGAAACTTTTAGGATCGGTTACATTAGTGGCACAATTTGACACTTACCTGTAAATTATCCATTACATACATCGATATGTGGTTAGTGTGGCGTGTGTTCAAAGTAGACACTGAAGAATACGTTTCAGCGCGGGGGTCTCCTCGCAGTGTCTGTGCACAGCTGTAAACAAATCGCCTCCCTGTGTTTCTGAACGGATTCTGTTCTGGTGTTGAGCCGGCATTTTGTCACTTCCGCATAAAGTGACGTAACACCAGAAACTCAGTGTTTTATGCCAATAAAGCGTGACGTGCCCGCAACCCATTCAACGTTTGCTGTGTTTCGCCTGCGCTATAGGCAGTCAGTCGTGGCAGGTAAGTGAATTGCTGGGGCTGGTGTGGGGTCTTAAGGTCAGTGTACAGTCCGTTTCAAGAATATTATATGTTCTCCATTCTACAAACTGCAGATAATCATTCACATAGCCCAAAAATGTGTTACTTTTGTGAAACTTGGAATCTCACCATCGGCTGAGACGTGAGGTTCTTACGGCCATGACCACGAGGAACAGTTCGCTGTGGGATGTGACGCCGTGCAGCCTGGTAGAGAACTTCTGTGTGCGGAGACAGTACATTTCTACGAGACGTTGTTACCCACATGCAAGACTGAAGGATGGAGTGTCTACATATTTAGTGTTTACAAGTGTTGGACGATTTGTTCTCCACAAATATTGTATGGATGATAAAATCAAGGACGATGAGATGGGCAGGGCATGTTGCATGTATGGGGGAGAGGAGAAGTAAAATGTTTGTTATGCATGGTATACAAAATTTACAGTTTGGGAAATACAAGGGTTTGGTGGGGAAACCCGTAGGAAAGAGACCATTCTGAAGACCCAGAAATAGATGAGAGGGTAATATTAAAGTGGATGTTAAAGAACTAGGATGGTAGGGTGTGGAATTGATTCATCTGGCTCAGGACAGGGGCAATAAGAGGGCTGTTGTGAACCTGGTAATGAACCCTTAGATTCCATAAAATTGGGTGAATTTCTTGACTAGCAGAGGGACTGTTAGTTACTCAAGAAGGGCTCTGTGCCCGTGAGGGATGTAACCAGCTGGTTAGTTAACGATTGTGTCAGTAGATCGTGTCATACTGTCGAATGGGAGGATGATTAATGAATGCTGAATTTGACAGGATGTGGAAGGAAGCGGTTGTGGCCTGATTTGAGTTACTGTCATAGCATTAACCTGTGGAGATTTAGGAAAATCAAGAGAAAAGGTAATCAGTGACCTGGTTGTGTTTCAATCCGCACGTCTCCTGGATACAAGGCAGAAGCATTACCGCACGAGTCAGCTTGCTTGATGGAGCAATGTTATGTACTGTACGTGATTTGAGGCAAACTTGGTGTCAAAGGTTCATACCATGTGCAGGCTGCTGGATTATGCAGTTTCATAGTAACACACTGCCTCAGTTTTCATTACAATTGGAGGCAGTGTTCACTGTGAAATGTTGGTACCCACATACCGGACTGCAGGTGCCACAGCTTACACAACCTCACATGATATGAACATCATGTGAAAAGTCTGTTCTTGTTGTCTGATTTTAACCAAAGTTGAAGGTTTAATGTAGCTGATCAGTATAAAATTTCATAAAATCCATTAAGCAATTTTTGATTGTTATGAAAGATCTTCAGTGAGTATTGTTCCATAGGTTATAAAAATTAAAATTAGCGGCTGTTACAGGGTTAATCATTCCACTGGGGTGTTATTATTTTTCATCATACTGTCTGAGCATATTGATGCATTTGTCTCACCTGCACACAAGTTTGAGTATTCTGTCAGTGTACAAACCGAGCTGTTGCATTCACACCCATTTGCAAGGATCCATTTCCACTTGTTCAGTATTGTGGAGTCGGTGATTTCCCAAGAGTTGCTTCAGTGGCCCAAAAAAATGTGTCGCATGTTACCCCTATTACAAGTGCTGCCTCCTACCAAACAATAAAATGTTGGTTGACACAAACGTTACAGGCTAGGAAACCTCATATTTTGAACATCCCTCATATATGCAGATGGATGCAAAAACAAACAGGGAGAAGTCAATATGCATTTTTTTGCAAACTGCAGATATGAGGTCTCTGAAAAATGGACATTTTTGGAGTCCGTGACATGTGACGATGCTATTTTGTTCCAGAGTCTGTTGGGTGAGTTCAACAAGGAACAAGAAGCATTCATCAGGGAGAAACAAGGGAAGGTGTCTGATGCTGCCGTGCCTCCATGGGTTGGCTGCCCCAATGAGGAGAGCCTCAAGGAAGAGTTCCTTACACTCTCAACAGTGAGTGCCCGTCAGTTTGTACACAGATTTTGCCTCATAACAGGCAACTTTTTTATCACACGTCAAGGTACACTGACACTCTGAAAGCAGTTCACTTTGCGTGTTTTTACTGTGTAATTACATTGCTCTGCATGCCTCTACATCAGATTACACTCACAACTTTGCTTGCACAGCATGCCTCTGCATCAGGTTACACTCGCAACTTTGCTTGCACAGCCTGCCTCTACATCAGGTTACACTCACAACTTTGCTTGCACAGCCTGCCTCTACATCAGGTTACACTCACGACTTTGCTTGCACAGCCTGCCTCTACATCAGGTTACACTCACAACTTTGCTTGCACAGCATGCCTCTGCATCAGGTTACACTCACAACTTTGCTTGCACAGCCTGCCTCTACATCAGATTACACTCACAACTTTGCTTGCACAGCATGCCTCTGCATCAGGTTACACTCACAACTTTGCTTGCACAGCCTGCCTCTACGTCAGGTTACACTCACAACTTTGCTTGCACAGCATGCCTCTGCATCAGGTTACACTCACAACTTTGCTTGCACAGCATGCCTCTGCATCAGGTTACACTTATTACATTGCACTGCTTGCCTCAACACCAAGTTACACTCACAACAGTTTTCCTTGCAGTAAGATAGAGTTTATTAATACGTGCGGTGTGTTTATGTATTGCAGGACAGACGAAACTTTGTTCGAAGCCCCCCAGCTGGCGTTGATTTCAACTTTGATTATGAAGTATCTTACCCCGTTGCCATGGCGACTCTAGCTGAAGATCCCAACCTTGAGAAGATGAGGTTTGAACTGGTACCTAAAGTGTAAGTAAAACTTCTTTCTTATTTGAGATAAAACTGCTGCCTACTATGAATTTTTGCCATTTTGTATGATAGAACTGGTGTCAAAGTGGAAGTGAACTTTTGGTCTTGTGTGGCATAAAATTTGGAAGATGCAATGGAGTTGGATATTTATTCTTTCTCTGTTAAAATTGGTACCTAAACGGAAGTGAATGTTCGCTTTGGCTTAGCACAGAAATGGTACCTGAAATTGGCACCTAATGGTGATGCTTTAATTTTTCCAGCTAAAATTTGTAATTAACCTGAAAGTCAAGTTTATTCTTGTTTAGGATAAAATGTGTGACAAAAGATTGGCGCCTGTGTTCATCAGTGTTAGTGTCCATATGCAGTGTGAAAGTTTCTGATGTGGATACCCTAGTTAGAGCTATGCACTGTGCCCCACTTGGTGGGTTAACTTTAGAAGCAGCAAGTAGCTTTATTCCAGAGGTGCCGCTGTTGGTGTTTTTGACAGACCCTGGCCATGATCTGAGAAAGATG
The DNA here is from genome assembly GCA_013340265.1 of Coptotermes formosanus. Taxonomy (NCBI): domain Eukaryota; kingdom Metazoa; phylum Arthropoda; class Insecta; order Blattodea; family Rhinotermitidae; genus Coptotermes; species Coptotermes formosanus. The sequence goes on from BLKM01000181.1 coordinate 1,270,861, forward strand.
ATCTTGAATGCCGAAAGCAACAGCTTTGGCCTCTTGCATATATATTAAGCAATGTTTTTTGGAGGAAAGAGATACTGGAATGTGCCATTTGGAGGATTTGCATTGCTGCCTGTAAGTGGATTGTACAGTTGCATAACTTCTAATGAACTTTGTAATGCAGCAATAATATTCCAGATCCTGAGCTTATATATAAATGACTTAATTTAGGATCAGTGAGGAAACCTTCTGGCGGAACTACTTCTATCGCGTGAGTTTGATCCGTCAGGCCAATGAACTATCCTCAATGGCTCAGGAAGGTGGCCGGGAATCTGATCCCACCTCTCGAGCCAATAGCACAGACGTTGAACCAGCAGGTAGGGGATCTACTTGTGTTTGTTCTGTAGTGAGTGTTTGTAGTCTGGTCCATTGGTTGTTGCAAGGAGCGGGTACTTGTTGCTTCTGAGCGAGAACGTGGCAACACCCAGCAAGCAGATTATTGCTGTACATTCAGGAGGTGCTGCAGTTGCAGCCATATGTCGTGTCCCTCATCCCTTACAGAAGTGCTGAAATAATTCCTGTAAATAGGCAATGCCATTCCCAGCTGTCCACAGTGAAGGGTACAGATAAAGTTGCCCTGTGCATGTCATGAAGGTATACAGGGGCAGTAGCTCAACCCATTCTGCACTTCAGCACGCCGTCTCATTCTGTTTTCCAGGTGATGCTTTCCAAGATATGGTGATCAGAAGAAATATCCCTCCCTCTGCTAGACAAACAAATCCCAGTTTTTCTGTCTGCAATGAGTACTGTTTAAGGTACTCATTTAGAGTTTGTTAATAAACACTGTTGGAGCCCAGACTGTATAGCACTAACTGTAGGTTATTGGATAGGATGTGGAAGGAAACCATTGCAGTGTAATTTGAGGTGCAGTAGGAGCTTCATGTTCCAGATCAGCTAGGGCCAGTGAAACTGCCATGAATATTGCAACCATTTTCACTGTGAAATGCATATTTCGTCAGAAGAACTTTTCAAATACCAGTGGTGAAAGTATAAACTAGTGTCAAGAAGGGCGAAGGTTTACCTTTAATAAACTATAAAGAGTTCTTGGAAATGTAAAGTACTTAAGTGATTAAAGGAGAGTCTCATTTAACAGATCACGCATACAGTCAACCTCACTTAATGAAGACGGAACGTAACTGAGCTGAGGGTGATCTGTGCGGTAGTGGGAGAGTGGGGGACACTGACTAGCTGGCTGTGTTGTCCTGTCCCAGTTTGTGGGAACAAGTCATGCAAGGTCAAAACAAGGGTGTTAGAGTGGATTGTCAGGAAAGGTTGTAAGCCCAAGTACTGCAGTCTGTGATCATCAGAATCCACTGTACTATGTAAATTTACCTGGAGAGACTGAGGCAAACCACCTCAAACTTTGGTTAGGATAGCCGGTTTCAGGGCTGTGATTTCAACTGTGTACTTAGTGAATATGAAGCACAAATGCTCATAAATGTTACCTGCTTGGCCATAGTGTTCAGTGGCTTATGAACTGCCAAAGTCCATGTACTGTAGTGTGCAAAGAATGCCTTTGTTTCATTGACATCCGGATAGTTGTTAAGGTATTTAATAACACTTCTTAACTGTCAAAGGTATTTACTGTTGAAAGAGATGAGAGGATGACTGCGTGTTGTAAATTGGATTGTGTGTGGGGATGGGGCATTGTCACTGTGTGGAGGGACTGTGGAGCACCATGAAATGATTGTTCATTGCCCTGACTGTGATTCAAACAGGGTACCTCCTGAATACATGTCTCACGTGAGTAGTGTGAAGGTTACTTTAACGGCCTGTGCAGGCATGTGGATTGTACAGTTGTTTCAATCATGAAGAAATGAGTGCCACTCCTTCGAACAACCGTTGGTCGAGTTCCCTCTCGGTGTGCTGCATGTTCATATTATTTAAATTGCATGCGAGCGCTTGTCTGAAGATTCTTTTGGTTTGGGCTGAGTACAGTTGTTGTGTCCCGTCTAGCGAATCCTCACCTCGATGATGTGTTAGTTCCGGAAAGCACCTCTACTGGCAGCCCTACTCATGAGTTTGTGTCAGACACTTTCCGGGCAAGTTCCAGTGACCTGGAGGAGGTGCGGGAGGGAATGAGAAAATTGGGCATGGACCCAGCCAAGAGGAATGGTAAGTTATTTATTACTTCACATACGGTTCATTTCTGACCCATGACTCGTATGTTCAGTTCTAACTTTGAAGTTTCTACCGTAGCTAAAGTCTTTTGGAGTTGGCACTTTACGGAACTAGCCTCACTTCGAAGCCAGTGCTGTAAACACTTTTCTTCCCACTGTGATACATGTTAAAGACAAAAAGTGAAATTGTTCCTGTGCATAATTAAGCACCACACAAAGGTCTTTGCCCCTTCCAGGAATGTAAGCCTGTTTATCCAGCCGTTGCCTGTTTAGTGTGCTCACTGGTTTGTCCCAGCCTCAACACTGATTGTGGAGCTTGTCGTGATATAATTCGCTCCATTGTTCTTCCACTTCATGTTCTCTGGGCCATACACAAAACAGTTTCAAAACCTACAGTAGCAAACTTATGGAGGCTGAGACCTTTATTTTGACTTTGATGTGTACATGGCACATGGGTAGCAGATTTTACACATCAGACTTTAACGAAGTTACCGTTGATACTTAAGCATTTGTCCCACTGTGACACCAAGACTTACACTGTGGCATAGAAGAAATCTGTGTCAGGTGTCTGTAGGCAGGAGATGACAGCTGTCTTTGTGTCAGAACCTTTTGTAAGTCACTTGCCAGCCAGATGCTCCTTAAGGGGTCAAAAGTGGCAGAAGTCACAGGGCTCCATACTGCCAACTGGACTTGTTACTGCTTATGGTGCTGCGGCTGCGGGTTATGGACCGCCCTCCCTACAGTCTTGATGTCACACCTAGTGATTTCTGTCTCCATGTTCATTTGAACTCCTTTATGAACTATATTAGGAACAGTTTCTGGCCAGCCAATTAAAGGCTCTTGTTTTAGCTGAGGTAAACCAATCACAGCATTAAAGCTGGTGAGTATCTTTGTGTCTTCTTGGTAAATCAGTATAGCCATAAAACAAGGCAACTTTTGCACCAGGTGATCCATTAAATACCCTACCCAAATATAAAACATGGTATTACATAGTGCACTGCCTACACCGCAAGACACAACTCGGTGCCCATAATGTCTGCCGTTGTTTTGAGTACATGCTTCAGGCCTCTGACAGTGGCTTGAGAGAGGCAGACTTACGAAATGCAGTGCTTTCTGTTTGAATGCAGTTTCAAATAATCATCCTGTGTTTAAAAGTAAATGAGTTGTTAACAGGCTGTTTATGAGTGACTTGACCTCAAATTCGGTTAATGACGGTGTGGCATGTTTTATGGGACCCTGTTACCTGTTTCACTGACATCACAAATGGTGCTAACAACGTGTGACAGGTGCTTGTTTGTTCAGTGAGGATCTTGTGTGTTTTGGGTTTGAAATTATTGTTCTGGCATATTTTAATCTGCTTGTCACAGGCAACTTTGCAGCATGTGATTAAAAAATCACGTACTGACTAACTTCCCAATATTTTTTCAGTTAAGTCTTTTTCTATGGCACTCCATTTTTATGTGTGCTTTGTGAAGTAAAAAAAGAGAATGCCCTATGTGGTGATATGCCATTCGTCCACACATCTGTGACCACATATCAGCAACTGAACCATTTGTCAGATTGTCATAAAATTTGATGAGAAGTTCTTTGTAAAGAGTTGTTGAGCAAGCACAAGTTTAGTGAAAATTGCCTCAGTGACAGTCATACCTTAACTGAGGGAGTAAATGAATTTCTGTCTGAACTTCCCATATTTCTTGGCGGATTTTGGTGGAATTTGGATTAGAAGATACACGTATAATGCCATTGAGCAATGGTGAGTTTCGTGAAAATCAGCACAGTGAAAGCCACACTTTACGTGGAGGTGTGCATGAATTTCTGTCTGTGCTTTTGACGCGTCTGATTTGGGTGAAATTTGACATAAGAGATCTGCACATAATGCTGTTTACCGTTTGTGACTTTTGTGAAAATAGGCCAAGGGAAGGCTGTGCTTTTCTTATGGGCATAAATGAAATTAGTTTGTGTGTACCATTAAACCATATGACCGTGTAACAGTAAAGAGCTCATTGGTAATGTCTGTGCACTACGCGACAGAGTACGTCAGTTGCAGTGTTGTCAAGATTAATCTGTTGCCAGGTTGTTGGCACTGTGCGTTGCACCCAGCATACTGTGCATTCCCTGTGGCATCAGCTTTGGAACCTATTTTGATATGCTGTTTGCGTCAGTACTTTCAATTATAGGAATGAATGATACCAAATTTGAGGTCCTTACAGCTGTGTCTTCTGGGATGTGACACTGTGCTGGTGGCTGTGTGGTGTCATGCTTGCCAACTGACACAGCATCACGTGCTAGAAGACTTGCATCTTCAAAAATGAAGAAAGTGATGCCTCTGAAGGTGATCCCATGGGAGTTTAACAACATGTTAGTTGTGCTGTATAGCAAATGACAGCTTGCCAGCACTTTAGTCGCACGCGTTGCAGCTGATGATCCGAACTGTAGCTTTCACAGTGTGCATTGCTCATCTAATATTGTTGGAATGGCAATTGTTTTGCAGTTTTGAAGCATCAGGTTTTATTGATTGTTATATTATTTGTAATAAGAGGTGATGTGTTTAAAAACAAAGAAACTTCATAGAGCAATTTGTCATGACATGAACATATTTCAGTCATCCTGTTATTTTCCATTTTCCCAAAGGTAATGCCCCAGTAAAGTTTCATATTTTTCAAATCTGTCATCACTTTAGTGGTGTTATGTTCTTCCCAGTTTACAAGTTTTCACAATTAACACTTGATATTGTAAGTAATGGAGTTAGAAATTATTAATGTGAGATTTTTAGTACAAACTGTGCAGTTTCACAAAAGTCACACATTCTTGTCCTTGGAGATTGGCTTCCTGTGTCTAAGTTTGTAATTGTGGCCTTTGTGGTTTAACCACATTTTGTTTTGAAGTTAGTCATATGTTTTGAGGTGCCTTGCAGACCTATTCTCATTTAAACCTTCCTCATAACCACAAGGCCCCATTCCATTGCACACCTCCATGCCCCAGTTGCCCACTCTTTGATGTCACTGTCAAACCTGTGTATCAGTCCACCTCCACAGTCTTGCTCACTTGTTGAAAGATGATGACAGCAGGTGTACGCTGAGATGTTGAAACAGCTCACTGTATCTCTTCTTCTTCTTCCTTTTCTTCTTCTTCTTCTTCTTCTTCTTCTTCTTCTTACTCCTGCTCGTTGTCCTCCTCCTCCTGTTAAGACCCAGGCCTTTCGACCTGTTTTATCTTCATTTCCATTATCTGTGTATGTGGCCTTCCTCCGTCTCGTCACCTTTGATGTGTGAAATGGCTAAACTCCCCAATACACTTCTGTTTTGGATTCTCATTAGCAAACCTTGAGTTCGTCTGTCTGTCCTGTACATCAACTGCGAATATCAGCATTATCTAAGTGAACTGATTTTTGTGTAATTTTGGCTTTTGGAGTTCAGCTTAAATATGTGATACAGCTAAATTCCAAACTCCAAAATTTTATTTAGCGTTGGTGTTCATAGGTGATTGATAGGACAACCAGACAGACTCACAGTTTGGTAATAAGGTTAAACAGATGAAAATGTGTTCTTTTGGAACTGTGAAAGGCAGGTGTTTGATTTGTCCATTTTACTTTTTGTTTTTATTGCATGAACTGTATTGCTAAGCGGGTCCATATTTGCTACTGTAGTTACAATACTGAACATACGTACATGTGATAAATGAAAAGTGTGGTGGAGTTTCAAATGGTGGGAAGGGAAGTACCGACAGGCTCAGTACTGCTCTTTTCTCTTGATGTCCTGCAGTCAGCTGGTGTTTGTAGCTGGTTGTGGTGTGTGACACTGTTCGTGGTGCTTGTTTTAACATTGTGCTTTGCATGAATGGCTGCAAGTCTTCCACAGTTATGACAGGTGCATGTTTTTGGTATTATATGCTGTTCTTGCCAGAAATACTTATTTACTGCTTTTGCTGTCAGACATACATGTAGTGCTGCAGGCTGTGCAGTATTTGCAACATGACTTTTGTCATAAATTACGTGACTCGAGGGACACCACTGTGACCAACATAAGAGACGAAAGTTAATAGAAATAAATATATTGTGCATGGTATAGCTGTCTGTTAACAGATATATATGTATGAGGTGTGCCCAGTAAGTAGGGTTCCTTAGGTCATAGAAATGAAATGTCATTACATTACAATGTTAAATGTAACTCACTTTTCCACAGAAGTGTCATTATTTTTGAACATAATCCCCCTGAGCACACTGATGCATTTGTCCCTCATTGGCTTGACTTTAAATGGTAGAAATTGGGCTCGTGAAGGGTGATGGAACATCAGTGCACAATTTCATTGTTCAAACAAAGCAACCTGGGATGCAGTTTGGGCTGTTGATTCAACACTTTGGAGGTCACGGATGCCCCAGTATTGAGGAAGTGGCTGTTTGGAGACATAAATAATCACATTGGAAATAGGAACTTATTGATGTTGTAAAATGTACTGTGCACTTTGTGAATACATGTTGTAGCCACAGCTGTTAGAGTGTTGTGTAAGTGGTGCGGTACAGTTGCTGGATGCAGTTCAGACCCATTTTGCTGTTCTTTTGTAATTACGTGAATGAACTTTAGTTTCTTACTTTGAGTGTCATTCTAGCAACTGTGTACTGTGATACTGACAAAAGAAGCAGCTGTGTCCCAGGTGAAGAGTGGGTGCGTGTGAGTGTCAGTACAAGGTTAATCTTTGCAGAGGCTTAAATATCTTTCTGAGCAATTAATTTTTTAAAGTATAATGCTGTTCTTAACTGCACATCGTTAATGCATAAATCCAAAATGCTGTGGGCATATGTGCACAGCATAACTGTTCTCATTATAATTGTCCGTGAAGTTTCCAAGTCCTTCCAAGTTCAAGATGCAGGTCTTCTGCAGTGTGGTGCTGTGTCTTTGGGTGTGTAGCAGTTCATGGCATTTTGAAGGAAAGTCAGAAGGCACTAGAGCCTTTGAAATGTTGGGAACTACATGGCCAATTGTGCCGCGTCGCATCCCAGAAGACTTGAGTCGTCACCTACAGTGCTGTGAGAACCTCAGAGTTACTGTACATTGTTCCAGGTTACAGTTGCAGGTTACAGTTACAGACAAAAGATTTGAACCCTTTGGTCTTGAGTTACTGTTGGCTGATGGGGTTTAACTGTGTCGTGTTGTGAAGGCATGTCAGTATTTTGACATGCTTTGCAGTTACCATCTTCAGGGTCACTAAGACAGAAGAAGATACACAACATATAATGGTTGTGATGTGGAGTGTGGTGCTGTTTGATATTCTTAATGGTGTGGCCCTCGACAGTGGATGGCATGATACTCCACACCATTACGCCTACCTCAGAAGGTCTATATATCATGCTGTGTTCTTCCGCCTCATTTACCTTGAAGTTTAATGAAAACTGTGTTGCATGTCAATATAGAAGAAGTTTGACATGTGGCGTGGTTAAAACCTGAAAGCCAAAAATAACGCATTTGTTACAGGCCACAAAATGCAAATGACGATAGTGTTTGTCTGCAGTAACATGGGTGCCACTGAGCAGTGCACAGGTTGTCCTGTTTTAACATTGCCACACATAAACATTGTTCTGCTGTAACATTGACAAATTTAGTGACCAGAGGGCAGTGAACGTTCCCTGGAATATGACTAACATTGTTTTTGCTGGGAGCTGGTGGGACGTTTGGCGGCCAGACTGGCAGGTGTTTTAATTGATTATTGTGGGAAGAAATGCTCCTTTCTGCATTGTTTGGCTGTGCGTTGTGATTTGCAGGAATGTAACCCCAGCATTAAATGGGGACTGCCTGTGTAATACAGTCCAAATATTTGCCTGTCGTGGGGACAAACATAAATAATATCAACTTGTATTGCTGATGCAGTAAATGTGTCTCAGTCTGTACATTATTTAAACTATTGTCTTCTCTTGTTAGTGTAATTAATTGTTAAAATATACGTGTTTTAGTTGGGATTGTTAGTGATCGTACATTGATATGAGGCCATGGTACTGTATCAGCAATAAATGTAATATCAGAACGCTCGGTCTGCCATGTGGAACTGCTTTCTTGCCAGTACTAATGTGATATACATGTTCTGTATTATACAAATATTGTGTGGAGGGTAAGGTTTCCTTTCTGTTCTCTTTTTTTCCAACAGCCTAAGAAGATGGAAAAAAGCATGGAGCACAGAGCTAACCTTCACCCCTCTGATTTCCTACATTCCTCCTGCCATTGTTATGCCATCACAACCTCACTTTGGTTTCATTGCTTCTTATGAAATACCTCCTTTTTTAACCATTTTCAAGCATGCATACAGACCAACTGTGTGTCCTTGGGAATGTTAGGGAAGCACATTGAGAAGTTTGTTATGTTTTTAGGACCAAAATAGTAATTATTTTTAGTGGTTAAATAAATTTTACATTAATTTTTAGATGATAATATTTCAATGTAAAAATGTTACCAATGTTGAATAATTGAGATTTGTTGAGAAATGTAATATTTAGCATTGTCATGTAAATACTTCATTATTTAAGTGACACCATGGTGTAGTGATGTTCGCGTTTGTTAACTGAGGGAAGTTTCCTGTTTGGAAACTTAAAAACAGTTCTTACTGCATGGAATGTATGGATGATTCATTATGCAAAACTGTTAATGTGTTGTTGAGTCTATACACAAAATTAATTTTTATAAAAACTGTTCTCGTACTGAAACTTTAAATAAGGTAATGTTCTCGGCCTGTAGCAGTGAGGAAGTAAATCCATCGAACAGAAACACAGTGTTGATACTGAGACAGAAGATCACCTGAACGCTATGATGTGCGTTGTGTAGACCAGCAGTTAAGGTTAAGAGCAAAGAATTACAGCTTTCTGTTTAATTATCTTTTTCTTTAAACTTGTCGAAATAATAATGTCAGTGATGTAGATTCATTGCTGCTTTTCAAGCATTTTTTGCATGATGTGCATAACATGCACTGGTCATGCCTGCCTGCCTGACTGCATGTTTCGCCTTGAGAGTTGCAGAACGAATTGATAAAATCTAGTATGAATATTGTGCCACCAGAGGTGCCACATATTCATTTTTCATGGTTTCCTACAATCATCACTAATATGGTGGACAGAACAAACATGTGAGGTGGAAGTATGCCAGTGCCATAGGATCCTGAAATGACTAATTGTGACAGATGTTAAAAAATGTGCAGTTTGAATTTTTTGGTGAAATTTAAAACAAGGCGGAAGCTGAATGAAACCTATATTTAGCAGTCGATATGATGATGCGAACGAAAGAGTCAGCGGAGCTAGCCATTGAATGTTGGATTGTACGCATACATACACATTGTGTATGAGACGATTAAAAACATGGTTTTATCTCTGACATGTTTAATGTATGCAAAATATTGAGTTGAATCTCGCTTTGTCCAAGAATAAAATAAATATTACTGCTCCTACTGCTATTCATACTGCTGCTGCTACTGGTGTGGTGGTGGTGGTGGTGGTGGTGTGCAGCATACTTGAAATAGGAATTCTACTCAACTGGAATTTGAACCTGCGACCATAGGCCCTTCAGTCCAGTGTGCAGGTGCCTTAGGTAAATTACGTCATAAAGTGTATCATCAAATGAAATTTGTTTCTCTAACATAAAATAGTACACATTTTTGTTTATGAACAGCTCTGTTTTGCTACAAATTAACAGGTGCAAAAATGTGTGTGCAGACTGCATGCTGTCTGCTGCAAATTGCAACTTCTAGGGTCTTGTTTAAGTGGCTGTCCAGTACTCAAGTTATCTGGAAGTGTACAAGGAACATGTGTCTGTTTCTTTCGTCCTGCTGGATATCTCTTTAGTTAGGAATTATGCTGGAAACTTAAGGCTGCTGTGTGAATAGCTATGTGCCGTGAAGTCAGTGCAGGCTGTTATCCTTCATGAGCATCCCCTGTTGTAAAGCAACTGCTCTTTACATTTGCAAGGTTGTAAAGCATGTTAAAATAATCTGATGCTTTAACAAATATCGTACATTTGTGATGTACACATTTTGGCTCTAATGAGCCGTCAGCATGACATTATACAACAATAAGTGAATTCCATGCCAGTTTTAATAATATTGGTATTAAAATGTAGTCTTTTGTAGGTACACAGGTTAATGAAGGAACTAATTAAGATAATTTCATAAATAAGTGTATGGTAAGTTGCACAACTAAATTGGGTCTAGGCAGGCATATTTATTTAATCATTATGTTTATGTACCCGTCAAAAACTTAATGTTAATATTCATATTATTAATATGGCATGGAATTTATGTACTGGTTGTGTGGTGACACTGATAGTGACTGTTTAGATCTGAAACATGTGTCATAAATCTATGATTTTTGGGACAAGTGGTTTGAGTTGGAGATTCTGTTCTGTATATTCATGTTAAAGTGAGTAAGATTAAAAATTCGTGTTATTTGAATAAAGTATGTTGTATTAGGAATGACAGTTAATGTAGCAACTTCAACACTTGTGACTTGAAGTAACAAGTTCTAATAGCAATAAAACAGTCAATCAAGAATCTCAGGTTTTTATGTGAGAGCATCCTACAGTAGTTCCATGCAGTGAGATACACTGTCCAAGCAGCCAGTCTGTGAAAACACATATATATTTTGGGTTTTGGATTGTGCAGTAGGCTGTGTTGTGGGCAGATTTGTTGCGATGAACCAATTGGGAGGGAAAAGTGGATAGATCCTGTCACTGTTTAAAAGAATAGTTTTTTTTGTGTTATATAAACCGATGACAATATGAGTAAAATACAAAGTTACTTCACGTAGTTTGGCACTGAAGTATCAATTGTTAAACATGTAGATATTTCAAATATGTATTGAAACTCTCTGGGGATACAAAATGATGCCAAGTCATCACACATCATTAAAATTATTTGAAAAGAATAGTTAAATGGATTTGATAGTCAAAAGTGTATTCCTGGTGTATAATCAGTATTGACCTTACTGACAATGTATTCAGACTGGATATGCTCCATTTAATTTCTTGCATCTCGTCTAGCTGATGTAGTTCCAGTTTCCTGTAGATGATTATTTCTTATTTATGGTGATTGAGTTGCTTTATTTTGCCCACTTGCTCACTTCCTTGTGTTGAGGTTCGGATGGATGCGTAGTTAGCCTTTCGTTATCATTACGCTTCCTCCGTATCTATCTGTCTCTCTCCCCAGAAGAAGAGTGGGAGAAAGAGCTCGAAGCCGAGTTGCAAGATTATGAAGTGGTTGCCGACGGAAACGGTCACCAGGACTCGAACTGGGAGAGTCAGATCCAGGAGATGCTGGATGCGGAGGAGACGGACCTCAAGTAGTGGGGACTTGCTCACTCGATAAACAAAGAATTTGGAAAACATTATGCTACTACTACAGAATTCTTCATTTGTGTGTTCTCTGTCCGAAGAAAACATATGACTGTTAACATATATCATGTAAATTGGTAGCATAACTGCACTTTTGTGAAGATATGTATGTTGCGGATTTAATTTTTTTCTGTTTTCTTTGGACTCAGATATTTGACTATAGCCTTCTGCCTCTTAAATTACATAACATCTTATAGGCACTGAGAGGGTTTGTGTGTACATTGTGATTTTAAGTGGCTTGTGAATGTGATTCATGCAGTTGTTAAGTGTATATATTGTATCTGTGACTTTGTGTGTCTGTATCTTTCGACTTTATACAGTGTAGCTCCCATTATGCTCTGAGTGTGAGGTAGGTTTTTATACTTCCTTTCTTTAGCAACTAAAATTTCCTGTATACAGGTTCACTTTACGGAAACTTTTTCAAAAGTCATCATGAATGCCCCTACTATAACACCAACGTTCATGTTATTTTTAATTTCATTAAAAATTTTTGTTACTATAGCAGAGGATTGAACCAAGGTGCCTTTCCATGCAGGCTTCACCTTTCAGGGTTTCAAGGAAATCTCCTGGCAAGATGGAAATATTTCTACCCTGAGACTGGAAGATTTCATTCTGTACTCTTTGGGATGGTTGCATTGCTTAATTCAGTGGTCCCCAACAGTTTTATGTCTACGGACACATTTGACAGTTCATGAGAGAGTGGCAGGTTATTAACTTAGCCCTTTGTGTGTGTGTGTGTGTGTGTGTGTGTGTGTGTGTGTGTGGAAAAATCAAGACATGGACACCACATAATACGTGAAAGACCATGTGTTATCATTCAAAAAACCATACAGTCAAAAAAAAACTTAGTTTTGTAAGTAAAATTATTAGTCCTCAGCGCCTGGCACTGCATTTCATCAACAGGCACCTAAAAAAAGTTTTGGTTGATGCCATGGTGCTTACAGGCACTGCATTGGGAACCACTGTTGTAATCTGAGGGATATGTACCAGTATTTCAGAGGAATGAACTGGCTCTGTCTCCCACGTGTCAGACTACACACTGTTGCAATACTGAAGATTACAGTTTGAATTCTTTACTCTGGTGCCCCAAGGCAAGTTATAGGTGACTGACAGTGTGGACATTGGTAGCTTAGTTATAGCTGACTGTGGACATTGGGTAGCTTGGTTGTACCTGGTGGTGTGGACATTGATAGCTTGGTTATAGCTGACCAACAGTGTGGACATCGGCAACTTGGTTACAGATGACTGACAGTGTGGACATCGGTAGCTTGGTTGTAGCTGACTGACATTGTGGACATTGGTAACTTTGTCCCCTGGGTTGCATTCTGAACTCAAATCACAAAGGTTATAACGTGGAGGATTTCAGTAGTTTAAGGAATGTAGTAGGCAGAGGATGCAAGTGAAAGTGGCTGAGGTGGCGACTTCACTGTCAGCCTACAGAAATTAATTCAGTCACCGTTAACACAACTTCATTGCTGTACACACTGTGTAGTTTGTGATGACATGTTTCGACCCTCAATGTTGTCCATCTTCAGGAAAATACCATTGTTCAGAGGAATTGCAGTTTTAAAATATGTACGAGACATGCTTGTGCTTTCCTGTATCAGCTTAGGAACTGAGATCTCATTCTGTTCTAAATCGTGATGTACACATGGCTGGATTTTATGTTAAAGTTACATGTTTGTTGTTTTCTTAAGAGAACTGTTATGGTGTGTGGTATGAATTATGTAGAAGTACAATCCTAAAGTTGTGTAAATGGTGATAGAACATTTATTTTTGTAGACTTACACTGATATACCAAACACAGTGGAATGTAACACACCAAAATGGTGGCTTTTCACTCCATTACTATTTCAGGTATACACATGATATAATATTGACACCAAGATAAAATTAAATAATTTGTGATGCTCTTAAAACAGTTTGAATGTAGGCTACACATTGTATTTTTATCTTGGCATTAATAATCGTCTCTTAAAGGGAAATACTGCATTGATATGAATGAAGCCATTTGTTAATTTTACCACAGTGTCATTGTCTATATCTTGCTGTTCACTGAGCAGATATTTCCCAGAAATTCGAGCTGATGTGTGTGTTCCATAATACAGTTTCTGTCGGCATCATGTCTCTGCTTTAAGGGCACCATGAGTGAAGAGTGTTGCTTTACTGGTTGAAGTCCATACAAGGCAGGATAACTTGGATTCAATACCTGTCAGAATTGTAGCATTGTGACTCGTTTCTATGGGAGCAGCCATGCCAGGCAATAGAGATGGACACCAAGCACAAAATGGTGGCTGTTTAACTTATCTTTGTGGATCGGAGGTCCGCACAGATGTTAAAATATAACGTAGAAGTGGTAAAGGTGTTATGTTCATAGTACGTAACTTGAAACGTGTTGATCAGTGACGGCTGTTGCGAGAAGTTTGTTTTACACTTGCCCAAAGTTAAGGAGCAGTAATGGCTGTCTTTGTGCTTGTTTGGCAAGTATTGCTGTATGGTACTGCATTGGAAGTGCAACCCAGCCTCTCAGAATAATTACTTGTCATTATTTGTGTACAGATGTAAGCCAAACACTTTCTTGATTTGAGTTTAAAATGTGTCTAGCATTTAGTACTCTTTTTAACAGTGTCTGTGAAATGGATATAAATGTTTGTAGGGTATTGAATGAGATGAATAGAATATGTAGTTCACAGTGATCCAGCATCTGTAACAAAAATTTGCAGTTCTTATAACTGACTACCATTCATGGTCTTTGTAACTGGACCACATTACATGTGCACACTTTGTGATATAGCCTCATATAAGTAGCCTCATGTATGGACTGTGCCTGCTGTACAGACAAGCTGTTTAATGGAAATGCTGTATGGTTTGGTCCCTTTGTAGGTGTTAATAAGGTACCAACATTCCTCATTTAACCTTGCCATGATGAGCATTGTTTTTCTTCAACTTTGAAAAACTGAAGTGACCAAACATTTGATGAGCATTAACTACACTTAGATTAACGTTGTGTTTGCTGGCAGCTGGCAGGATCTTCAGCAGCTGGACTTTCAGGGATTTTATTTACTTTCAGCCTCTGTTTGCTCACTCGTAGCGCTTACAAGAAAAAGGGCTGCATTTTACATTTGGCTGTGCTTTGCAGTCTTCAGGAACAGAACCTCAATGTTAAATGGGGATTAATCTATGCTGTTATTGGTATTTGCTGTATGAATTTGTTGATAAAGTAATTAGAAGTAGTGAATATTTGTGTATGTACTTGTTGAGACACTAGTACTAGTTTTGTGTCATCTCAGTACAATGCTGGTTTGAATGCAAAGCACATGCACGAATCCATACATCATTATTTTATTCACATCCTCATGGACCATGGTTCTGCTGTCAGAAACAGACGCTGCAGTTTTCGTCATGGAAGTGTTTCTCTGACCAGTATTTGTTTTGTCATGCACCATTCATCCATTTCATAGACATTGTGAACAGTTTGTTTCAGCAATATTATTTAACTTCCTCAGAGTTGGGCAAATCTCAGAATTCATGCCCTGTGGAAGGCTGTATTAAGATGGCAAAATCACTAGCAGTTTGTAATGATAAATGGAACAACGATACCTTGACAGTCTGTTGATTCTGTAGAGCTGCTGTGTCTCATCAGCAGGCATTTTAGTGTAACAGTGTGGTGACATATGAAGACTGTGCTGTTCTGTGACATGCTTCAGGTCTTATGTCTGCATGAGTAAACTATTTTATGGCCTTTGTGTTTTGAAAGTTACAAATGTATTGTTGAAATAATGTTGAGTTGTTTATGTTTTTGTGTCCTGTCATGTGGATATTGATGTCATTTTTCTGCAGGCATTCCATTTATCTCCTGCCATTACAAGAAGAAGTGTGATCAATTTTGTGCTGAATACTTCATCTGTAGAATTAAAATGTGTAGTTAGGTATTGATATTGCTGCCACCTATAGGAGTGCATATAAAATGTAGATCTTTGTAAAAAGGAAAGTCAGCTGCAAAGAATTATTTCTCCATTTTCACCATTCTTCAGTGTATTATTGTGGAATCATTACTTCCAAACTTTACATATTGGTCATAGGGAGAAGAACATGCTATATATTTATCTTAATGTTGCTATCCCCCCCACTGTTGTATCCTGTGGCAGATTTTTTCCTTGCATAGCAAGCTAAGAATATATATTGAGTTGCTTCATCTTTTGTGACAAACTGAGGGGAATGTCTTGTTGAAATTGGTGCATATGAGGGAATAAGGTATAGGACTTTGAAAGGTGCTAGTGAAAGGGTTACAGTCAAGATGTCTGTAATTTAAACACCGTTTTCGGGTGGGTAGGAGAGATGGCATTGCATTATCTTAACTGTACTTATGCTTTTTTTTAATATACCGTGTCCTGTTTTCTTAATCACCAACAATGTGTATATGACAGCAAGATGTGTGATATGGTGACTGAGTGTGATAATTGTGTGAACAGCATGATGAGTTGACAGATGCCAGTGTGAGCTTGTGTGTGTGCATAGCAGTTGGCTGTGTTTCAACCATACGCAATATAGTAATGTGTTTCCTCTCCATCACAAGAAAATAACAGTTAATAGACAATTGTCATTCTTCCAGTAATTTTAATTTCTGTTGATTATTTTCAAATAACTGTGTATATATCCCCATAACTGTTAGGAACATTATGGTATCCTAGTGTATGTATAACAATAAACTATGTATGTATCTTGTGGAAATATATTTACTGGACAAGCAATTCCATTTTCAGTCCTTTGAAGTGGTATTTATTGTGTTTAATTCCATTCCAAACAGTTCATAACACTTTCCTTCGTGAAGATACAAATCACAAGGGATTTGACCCCGAAAATGATGGCACTGAACTATGCACCAAATAATATGGCATCACATCGCAGCAACACTGCTGTGAGAACCTCAAATGATGCAGCGTCACATCCCATCAGCGCTGCTGTGAGAGCCTCAAGTGATACAGCATCACATCCCATCAACGCTGCTGTGAGAGCCTCAAGTGATACAGCATCACACCCATCAACGCTGCTGTGAGAGGCTCAAATGATACAGCGTCACATCCCAGCAAAACTGCTGTGAGAACCTCAAATGATGCAGCGTCACATCCCAGCAACACAGCTTTGAGGACTTCAAATGTTACAGCATCACTTTCGGGCAACGCACTGTGAGAACCTCAAGTGATCCAGCATCACATCCCAGCCACACTGCTGTAAGAACCTCAAATGATGCAGCATCACATCCCAGCAACACCACTATGATAACCTCAAATGATACAGCATCACATCTCATCAGCACTGCTGTTAGAACCTCAAATGATACAGCATCACATCTCATCAGCACTGCTGTTAGAACCTCAAATGATACAGCACCACATCTCATCAGCACTGCTGTTAGAACCTCAAATGATACAACATCACATCGCATCAGCACTGCTGTTAGAACCTCAAATGATACAGCATCACATCCCAGCAAAATAGCTGTAAGATCCTCAAATCTCATATTTTCCTTCTTGATGTATGGAGAGTTATGACACTTTGGAAGATGCTGTTATTGGTTTTCATGTCTCTCTGTTGGGCTTCCCAACAATTTTTCTCTGTGGTTATGCACTAAGTTTTCTCTTGCATACATGACCTTATTTGCTGACTTTATATTATAAAACAACAAAAAATGTCCCTGGGAGATTTGAGGTTTTGACAGCAGTGTTTCTAATGATTCAAGTCCTCTGGAATGTAGTACCATTTTGGGTGAGTGGTTCCTATAATTTTTAAGGATTGTAATGCCTTCTTTGACTGCTTGACCATTTAAGATGAAACCACTATGATCCTTTGGAACACTGGGAACTATTGGACAGTGACATAATGTCATCCCAGAAGGCTTGAATCCTCAGAAAGTTGTGTGTTTAGAAAACTGTTATTAATGTGTGTCACACTGAGGAAGTTGGCTCAAGTGGCAACATGTCCGTCTTTTATTAGGGGATGCCTGGTTCATATCTCAGCTGGAACACTGATTCCTCAACTGGTGTGTTTTGTTGTTTTCTCAGTCCTTCCGGCTAGATGTTCCAAGACAGTGCCTGGTATTTTGGCCATGACTGCTTCCTTCATTACTCTGTAATCATGTTAGCATTTCATGCTATATTACCTGAGCTGCTAACAGTATAAGTAAATAATCGAATTATGCCTTTATATGAGGGCGTCAGTAGTTTGGAAGACCTGTGAGGGAGATTTATCACGTGAGTGTTGTGTATTGTCAGGTCAGATTGTCTGTGTTGGGTTGATCACTTGTCCGGAGGAGTCCCACGGAGTGTGGTGGATATGAGTGTGATCATGAAGCCTCAATAATGAGGGGGCCCTGATCCACTAGGGGCTATTGCGCCACAGGAAAAAAAAATTATGCGTAATTCAATGGAAATGTTCGTAATTAAACCAAGCACCAGTAAGGGAGAAATCGATGGGGCAAAATCATTTTAAAGTTGATAGGTTCTCGGGTGGAAAAGAAATTCGCTAGCTTGTATGGTACATGAATATACACAAGGCAATTAAACGCAAGCTGGATTCATTTCATAACTAATATTGTGTTTTTGGGGGGGTGTGACGTACACATGGGGTAAGTGAGATTGATGCCTGTGAAGGTTCCTGCGCTCGCGTTTTCTGAACGCGCTGCATGACGTCAGGACCGTGATGCAACGTACATCAAGCGTTGGAGGGGTGAAGTGGCAGGCGGGAGTGTCGTGGATGTAGGGGGTTGCAATGCAGGGTTTAAATGTGGAAGGAAGGGCGGAAGGTAAGAGCTGTGTTTTCTTTCGCTGGAATTTTGTACCATCTTTTCAAACGGTTTGAGTACCTGTCAAAACTTTCAAACTGTACAACAGTTGTACGTTTTGAGGCACTAGTGCCACTTCCACTATTCTGGAATTCCCGTTGCCGAAAGAAGTGACATTCGGTTTTCGTTAATGACGTGTAGTTGAAATGTTTTTTAAGGATGCGTCTGTTTTTTGACGTCTGCGGCACGCATTACAGTAGGGTGCGCTACTGTGATGTGTGTGTTAGTGTGTTATTTTGCCCAATAATAAATAAAGTATGGTGAACTGAAGTTACTAAACGGCTGCCATCCATGTTAGAATAGTTGCGTACATTTCTTACGCCCTTCATAGCGCAAAGCCGTGTTGTTGAACGCTTTAAACCTAATGTAACACGTATTTCACATACAAACACAAGTTTTCAGGAAAATATATGACGGAACCAATACAGTTCTGGTGCGGTTTTGTAGGATATACTGTTTTTTAATTTATTCATTTCAGTCGGCACATTTGATATAGGACGGGTCAATTCAGTCAGTCACGATTTATACATAAGCAAACATAATCTTAATATTACATAAATGCTTTTAAAGTTGCGTGTGTTTGTGTGAGGCATGAATTTATTCTCGGCACACTACGTATCCCTCTGTGTTACTTGTTTGCTGTTTTCCCGAGAACAGACTTCAGTGAAGTGCTGCATACAGGACGGGAACCTCAATATGGCCCACGTGCGTGTTTAGTCTTTCACATTCCTTATGCACTTCATAACACCACAATGTAGAATATTTTGTGGTCCAATTCAACAGTTGCTTCGAATACAAATATGAATACATAGCAAAATCTGCATACAGTGTTTCAGCAAAATGTAATCTATCATGCTACCAAGATGGTTCATATGTGGGTTCATAGAATTTGTAACAGAGTAGGCAGATTGTACGGAGCAGAAGTGAGGTAACATGCATTCAATGCTGACATAAAAATTTCAAGGCATATCGTGATTTAAAATTTGATGGTAGGTGGAAGATTACTGAGTAATGTTTTCCAGTTTAATACAATTCGATATTTACTGAGGTTAGTACGTGGCACATAAAGGAAATTTGTGTATGTAATAATTGGTTCAGAATTCTTCCATGCCCACAGCACATGGTAATACCAGTAAGCACTTACTGGCAACTGGAAAGCTGTTGAACTCCCCAACATGCTCCTCTAAGAGAGCTGTTAGGTCCAACCGTATTCTGATGATACCTTTGTTTTAACATGTGACTAGTTCTGTGAGTCTGCTGAGACTGTGAGTTTGCAGTTCACACCTGTCCTCTTTCATATTTATTATGTTGTATATTGCCAAAAAACGAGGTTGAAAATTACATTATTGGTGCCTTTGTCGAGGTGAACATACAATTTAACCCTTTAAAGACGAAGCGTATCTGTTCTATATAAGGACTCAGTGCGTACCGCGCTATAAACACTCTCCACTTTGGTTATAAAAACCAGTCTCTTAATGTTTTATAAGGCAAAAGTTGCTGTTTGTTCTGAGATCCGTACAAAACACATAAACGCAATGTGGGCACCACGTAGAATTTTTTAATGTTAAACCTGGTGCTGTGTAAAGTTACCGCTAGGCTTTAAAAGGTTAAAGCAAATAAACTTACATTAAGTTTTGACTAAACGAACTGCAGTTCGCTACTACAGTAAATGTTTACTAAATCACATGCAGGCTATGATGATAAAGCAGAATACTTCATTGAATTTCTTGGCCTGCAGATTGATGGTAACTGAAACAAAAATAAAAACAGTGTTGACAATATGATTCTCAAACTTGGTTCAGCATGCATTGCTATCGAGGCAGTCACACCACTCTTGACAGCACATAATTGAAAAAAGTTAACATGGCATATTTCCAGCACTGTGTTATTCTTCATTTATATGGATATATATGTATCTATATCTTGCACGTGTACCTTTTTGTGATAAATGTCCTGCATGCGAGTGGGTCCACGTGTTTTCACTTCAGAACGAACCGCTGCAATAAGACAGGAAGGTAAAATTCTGCAGTGCTGTTTGAGATTGAATAATCACCATTATTGTCCGAAGAGAGAGTCATAAATATGAGGCATGCTGTAGGAATAACTGGTGACACATGGGAGTGCTGTAATGTAGCTGATGTGTGTCTTTGTGTTTGTAGACTGTGACCCCAGTTCGCTGATGAACAGTTGAGGCGGTGTTGATGAAACTGACTGACATGACACTGCAGAAACTGCGTCAGTGATGGTGCAATCACAAGGGGATGCTGAAAGAGTGCCAGTAAGCAGTGATCTACTAGCAGATGAGAGGGGAATGTGTGTTTTATTTCTCCAGCCCATCAGTAAGAGAGGAGGCTGATTGGGATCAAACACAGTAAGATCTGTTTTCTTTTCCTGTAACCTGGGAATGTTTTATTGCCAGTACTGTGCAGTTGAACACATGTAGACACTGAATTGCTAAATGTTGTCAAGTAAATAAGGTATGTAATGTCTCAGCAGCACTGGACAGATGAATCTGCATTCAAAGAATGCTTTGTTAGGGTCCTGGTGTTTCTGTTATAATGAGTCACTGTACGGATTTTGCAGGGCTTTGTTGCCTGGATTAGTGAACTAAGTCACATCAATACATTTCACAGCATGATTGTTTTAGTTTTTAATAAAATATGCTGAGGATGTAAGCGCTGTGGAAGGAACTGAAAATATCACGTAGCTGCCTGCCTGTTTTAGTTGTTTCATACCAAACACTGTAAATAAATTGCTGTCTTTCATTTTCCTTTTTTGCTGTGACACAGATTGTAAAAATAGTTACAGTGAAATGTCAGTATGAGCAACTTTTGTGAACTTACACATTGTGTTAATTGCAGTGACGTTTCATTTCAATGAAGGAGAATAAAAGCTAATTGATAAATTATGAATTACTGAGTCTGTTTGTGTCGAGCAAGTGACACACTGCATGTTCATTGGTGATAATGCAGCATAAAACAGCTGAGCATATGGTACTGTTACAACATAAGCTACAGCCACAAGAAGTAGGAAAGGGAGTGATCATTATTATAATTGATTTTAACCATGATGCATATCATAACACCCCAGCTGCCACTTTAGACACACTTTGTCACATACATAACAGCCAGTATCCTGCTTTTGAACTTAGTCCTGCACCACAGGGGGACGAACAGTTGTATTACAGTAGGGCAGAAAATGTGCAGGGAGATGCTCTGTGCCTATCAGCTACACGTGACTAGGGGGTACAGTGTTCAGAGGAGGGCTGTGATAATGAACACATAGTGACTGAAACAGATGGGACACAGAGCAGGAGTCTCAAATGGACCTTCTGCAGTCCTTATTGGCAGCAGCACAATTTCTTTACATAATCCACATCACCAGAACAGTTCACAAATAGCCAAGCAGTAGATGAATTCCTCGCTGTTACTGCCTGTATCACAGACACTAATACCGAAGTACGACTTGGTCAGTTGTACTTCTTATGGGTTGAAACAGCAGGAGACGTGAATGACCCTTGGAAGACCAAAGAACAGTTTTGCTTGGAGAGCCACGTTTTAGTGGCAAGTTATTTGGCTCTCTGCTTTAACCCTTTAAAGACGAAGTGTATCTGTTTTATATAAGGACTCAGTGCATACCGCGCTGTAAACGCTCTCCACTTCGGTTATAAAAACCAGTCTCATAATGTTTTATAAGGCAAAAGTTGCTGTTTGTTCTGAGATCCATGCAAAACACATAAACGCAATGTGGGCACCATGTAGAATTTTTTAATGTTAAACCTGGTCATATGTAAAGTTACCGCTAGGCTTTAAAAGGTTAAGCATTGAGCTTTTGCTGCACCATTCATAGTAGCATTGCTTCTTTGCCTTCTGCTCCTGTGGGGAGGAGTTGATAAGAATTCTTTTGTTCAGCATTTGAAGGTGAGTGTCGCCATTACTTACACCGAAATCCTTCTGTTGACCCTCAAAAGACAAAAATTGACCCTAATTTTAAGATTCAGTTCGTACCATGCAGTAAACATACACAGGCTCAGTTATAAAAGCCAGTTGGGCTCCATGTTTAACTTTTTAAGAGGCTGCACACGTGAATAATGTAGCAGTCAGTTGTGGGTGGCCACCAGTATTTTGGGTTTACAGAGCAGTGTGGGAAGTGTCTTGGACACACCAGTAGCATTGCGCTGGTGTCAGGCACGTAAAGGTGTCACTGTTCTGTTCTATTAACCCTGTAAAGACTAAGATGAGCCTGAATTGCATTTACAGATTCAGGTTACACTGTGCTGTGAAAACACTGGGCAGTGATTAGGTTCATGCAGAGGAAGTCACTGTGTGCCTTGTGCTCACAGTGGAGCAACACTAGATGTGGGTTTGTGGTTTGGTCATGCCATGAACAGTTCACTAACACGTGATGCCGTTTGTGCGTCACAACGATACTTCCGAGGTGCATGCAGTAGGATGGGGTTGGGAAGGCGACTGATGTCCTGTATTCAGCACAGAAACAGCTAGACTGGCGCCACACACACACACACACACACACACACACACACACAAAACTGTGCGTCTGTGTTTCACATTACAGTAGGTCGGCTGCATGTGCCTTACCTACTGTAATATAAAACACACGGTTATGTTAGATGGTAATGGAACTGTTTGTTTGTTGCTTAAACATCAGTTGTGGCCATGAGCTACTTAGGTGTCACGTATACGTTAAAGTGTCAATAAAATTCTCCATCAGAGTGTTCATTGCCTTGTTTTGTAAACTACTTTGTACATTATACATTCAGGCTTGTACCAAGTATGCCTGCCTCCGTTCGTTCAGACCTCTGATCACAACAATAAGCTACAGGGTCCGCCCAGTGGATGGCTGTAACAAGTCACTTTCTTAGTGGGGATTCAGGAGTGCCCGAAGGTATCTGACTCTGGTTTGACCAGAAGCATCGAGTGTAAAGTGCCCTGAGTGTGCAGCCACATTTGTATGTCAGGCCATTAAATGACACTGCACTTCGAGTGTTTTTGGTTTCATTGGTCAGTTGGTCTGGGTGATCTAGAAAGTTTCTGAGCAGTTGCAGATTTTATGTAGTGCATACTACATTATGTGTTCTCTTGTATGACGCACCCCAGTTCTGGTAGCTCCTGTAGCTGAGGGTTCAGATTCTAGGACAGCTCATCAACATACTTAATAGAGTGACATTTGATTGCCTGCCTGTCAGCCCTTTTCATTGTGTGAACAGGGTGAGGCCCATTATGCTGACCGAAAGTATATGAACACAGTACTGCTGTGCCCTAATAACATTAGTTGCATGTATTTTGGGGCTCCCTGGCTCTGTTCCCTCTGCTGAAGCTGTATAATGCTTGCATCAAAATGTTCGTAAAAGCAGAGTTTAGGTTTCAGTGTAATTAGGCCTCACAATGTCTTACTGCATGGTTTTGTAACATTCCCAGTGACAAAATATGAAATGAAAAGAAATAAGTTTTATGGTTGGTAGCAAAAATCATTTGGGCCAGCAGGCCAAATTTTTGTGGTAAGGTGGTTTTCTCTGCACAGTGTGACTTACACCAATCACCATTAAGGCTGTGGATCCAAAAATTGTATTAAGAAACCCCCACCCATAAGTACAGCATAACCACAGAGCTGTCGAGTCTGTTTCCAGACAACGTCGAGAAGTCCTGCGTGTTATCACAGCGGAACTGCTGTCTCCAGGCAAATGACTGCACTTACAGTGATCAGGTTAAAATTACAAAAAAAAAACCATCACCTTCCCTGCAAACATTATATGCCTTGTAACTTCTAAACGGTCTCAGCGTCATGATGCTTCTGTACGTCAGTGACTTGCCATCAGACTGAGAAATAAATTGTGTGTTAAACCCACATGTATGTGTGATGTCATGTCCATTTTGTGTGTGTGATTAAGTGGGGACGGGATGACGACAGTGGCAAATAGTGGCAAGGGCAGACTGGACAAGGGGATGTATAAGGGCTACGGTCCAGTTACTGTATCTTGGGACTTGCCCCCGGGGTGAGGAAGTGGGGAAAGATGAAGTAAAGGGGAGGCATGGTACTAGGCCAGTACCTGTTTCGTGGCACGAGATGTGGGTGAACAATACGAGTCCCAAATACATTAGGAGCAGGCACAGTCAGTCTGATGTAAGTGATAAACGTTTTGCACAAATAGTAGCCATTAAGTTATTTAGCCTTGCCAGGTGAATGCCTGCATTCCCTAAATACCTTCAAAGCCTCTGGTTACCAGAACTGAACAGTAGTGCCACCTGCATCACCAGAAGCATATCGAGAAGAGCAAGCAGCTGACCGCCAAAACAACAACAGTGCATTTCTGCTGTTCTGTAAGTGACGCCCTGTATAACCTGCAGGTGTAATTCCAGAGCCCCAAAATGCTCAGTCAACCGCTGAAACGTCTTTACCACATCCACTTCACCATAGGCGTAACTTGGCAGGTCCAAGGGCGGCAAATGGCCCTGTAATATTTTGCAACCTAAGAATATTTTTTTATATATTGAGTTGAAGAGAGGCAAATAAAAAATATTTTCTAAACGATTATTTGGGTAAATTCTAAAAGGTTCTGACGATGGTGTATAATATTGCTTCCGTCCCCAGGTGTAGGGAGGGGGAGAAGAGAGGAACACCTACTAGGGACCCCACAGAGTAGGTGTTCCTCTCTTCTGCCCCTCCCAACACCTGAGGACGGAAGCAGAGCCAGCTTCCAAACCGTTGTGAATTTCAGTTTTCATATTTTACTCTTTGGATGCTGTAATGACAGAAAAAATGAAAAACCTGCATCAAAACGAATTTCCCTCACTTTCTAACTTGATATTCGTACCATACAGTCCGTAATGCCCATAATACCCCTGGTGCATTTTGCCCTCCCCCGCCCCCATATTATTAGCCAAGTTACGCCTATGCACTTTACCATTATCAGCCCCTCCACCGTCTCCAACTTGTGATCATACGGCTGTCCGTCTGGCTTCCTATCCACTAGACCACGCGGCTGTGTCAGTGTAGCACAGGTACGGAACTGACCGATACATTGTGCGTTAGCGGCAAGTCCCCCGCCCTCCGCGGACCGTCTGTCCTGCTGTATCCTCGCTACAGCAAGTCGCTGCTGCAGAGGTACCAGGCTCAGTGCAGTATCAGTTCCACAACAGTGCTGCGGCTAATGTCGCGATGTGCGTGTCGCCTCCTGACTGTACCAGTGTGTACGGGATTTCAGGCCTGCGCCGTGATGTAGACGGGATCTGCGCTATTCTGGATATTACGCAGCGTTAAGCGGTAATTGTGTACCGACGTTTCGGGACAACCTATCGGCCGCGTTTTCAAGGGTGTTAGTGTTCTTGACCCTTGAAGATGGGACCGACAGGTTCTCCCGAAACGTCGGTGCAGAATTACCGCTGTACCCTGCGTAATATCCCAGAAGCCCGCAGCTCTCATGTACCAATGCAGTTTATATCTTCGTCTTTCTGCGATACGGCGCTGCGTCGCTGGCTCATGGTTGCGCGACGTTTTCACAGAATGGTGGTCTCATCTTAACTGGACCGCGCTGTCAGGAAACGTCGGGAGCCACTCACCTGACACAGCGTTATTGCAGGCTTACGCAGCAGCAGTAATATTTCGAGACATACGTCTGTTTTGCGCGCAGTGTTCTGAGGCTCGAAGACATGATGTTTGAGGCGGTTGGTCTGCAAACAGCGCCACAGCGAGTGTGTTGGTGTAGTGGCAGATCCTAGTCTTTACCGCAGCGGTACAGTTGGAGGCCGTGTTCTGGACACGGCGTCGCGTCGCTTGGTGAGCGAGGATCGACGTTTCGACACAGCGTGGTGTTATCTTAAGAAGCCTGTCCAATTAAGATGAGACGCTGTCTCGAAACGTCGAGCACATCACCCAGCGTCCCGACGCCGTATCGCAGAAACAAGATCTACACTGGCACAGTCAAGAGACGACACACACATCACGAAATTAGCCGCAGCACTGTTGCGCAGTACTGCACTAATGATGGCACTGCTGCTCGAGCCACGCGCTGTCATGTGGGAACAGCGGACAGCAGGACAGACGGTCCGCGGAGGGCGGGGGACGTTCCGCGAACGCACAATGTATCGGTCAGTTCCGCACCTGTGCTACACTGACAGAGCCGCGTGGTCTACTGGATAGGAAGCTAGACGGACAGCCGTATGATCACAAGTTGGAGACGGTGGAGGGGCGATGTAAAGGACACTGGGTTAGGAGATGTTTCTGCCAAAGAAATTTGTCCTCGCAATTCATCGGGGAGTTCCAAGATTGTTTATTTCAACCAGAACTCGGTGGTCGAGTGGATAAGGCACTTGACTACAAACTTTATGATCAGCAGTTCGAAACCGGCGGGCAGCAAGGACTTGCATATAAAATTTTCTGTTAAACTTGCTGGTCCTCACACTTCATCAGGAAGTTCTGAAATTAGTATTTCAACAAGAACTCTGTGGTCGAGTGGATAAGGCACTTGACTAGAAACTTGATGACCAGCATTCGAAACCGGCAGGCAGCAAGGGTTTGAAGTATGGAAATTTTTCTGTTAAGTTCCTTGGCCTCACAACAGCACGCCACCTGGGACCCACTCGAGGGACCTATATATATATATATATATATATATATATATATATATATATATAGAGTTTTTGCGCGGGAAAATGTTTTGGCCGAGAAAATTCTTACTACCATGCCCCTAATTTTTACTATCAAGAGTTCCCCCGGTTGGTGGCGGTCCCTTCGTTAGAAAAAAATTACTAGCCCACCGTTAGTATGTAGCTCTAGCGGTTTCGCAGAGATGGCGCAACCATCCGCTTGCAGAATATCTCAGGTATCAGGGGTCAACACTTGGTACAACCTCTTTACCCTTTCACTGCCCACACAATAGCACAGTTAAAAAGAGCGCTGCGCCCGACTTGCAGCTTTTTTCACCCAAAGCAGTCAATAGATGGCCGTGTGGTCATTTTGCGACCCCCAATATCTTACCAATACCACCAGTGATGGCATTTGCGTTAAGCAAACACCCCTTCCCCGCTCCCAGAAATTTACAGGTGGCACATCTACCACCAGCTTGCTCGGCATTTCAGTACAAATACAGACAACACCATTTGGGCAAATGCCATCACATGAAAACTTAGGTACCAAAATCATTTCAGATTGGTCATGCAATCCTACAGTTGCTTATAGCTGGCCTATATTTCCAGCACACCCCCACATCAAGCAGGTCCCTGCTCTGTTACCAAAATGCTGGACAGCACCAAAACCACTGTGTGACACCACCCAGGATTTAACCTGCATAGACCAACACAGTAGATTTCTTATGGTGACTCATCCCATTGTATTATAAACAATAAAAGCAACTATTGTAGCCTAAATACAAATTGTATTGTAGTGGTACACAATGCAGCTACTATTACATGCTTTCAGCTTTCAACGAGCGATCGTCAGGCTGCATATAAAAAGTTTTACATTTTATCTTATACACAGCCCCATGATGGCTTATTGAAAGCGGAAACATGTACACGTAGCTGGGTGTTATACCACTAAAACACAAGTTATGTTCAAGGGATACAATAGTTTGTGTTTACACTACACACTGCTACACAAGTTTATTCCCATCTTTTGGCAATTTCTTGAAAATGCCAGTAACCATAAATGCATAATTTTGGATACAACAGGTGACACTGGACTAATAAGGGATAAACTGAAATGCTCTAAATGTTCTGCATACCCTCAGCTTTCAGCTAACAGCTAGTGTTAAACACCTGAGCTAATATTTATGCACTGATTTTATAGAGATGTAAGAAAACATGACCAGTGAAAAGAGGGTATAACAAGGAAGATTGTGAGAAAGGAAATACACATGAATATGAGGAAAATAAAACATACACAGACACAGGCCAGTATCAAGCTAAGCCCGCAAACTGTCACAAAGCTCAAGTAGTGTGTGCTGTAATCACCTGGACTTAGCCACAGATGGGATTCATGGGGTCTGAGCTTTATTGTCATCCACTTAGTACATAAACAGAGAGTGGCAGCACTGACACATAACATTAATGCCATCGCAACACAACTTCCCATAAGTGAACTGTTTGACTCCAGGCCCCTGAAAAAGTGATCAAAGGTTTTCTTCTTTATGATGAAACAGTAAAGGTTAGTTTCACATATTAGGAGCTATGTGCCACTCTTGCTGCAGAAGTACTTACAGCATTTGCATCTCAGGAAATTATCAACACTGATTTCAGTGCAACTCTGACTACAGTCCCTTGAGTAGTTCAGCCACAGAGATGCTTCAAAATGACTGTCATTTTGGTCCCCCACAAAATTTTGTTCACAGAATCGAGTCTAATGTAGGAGAAAAGGATAGTTATTCACTTCCCGATGCAAAATTCTGAATGAATACAATACATTTAACAACAATTAACACAATCTTAATAAAGCAGCAGCACAGTGCAGGCACTGCTTTACAAAACAAGCACGAATTTAGAGGCAAGTACCCGCTGCTTGAGGCGACTCAAAAGTCCAACAGTTCTGAAATATGTTCTATTGATTTTTGCACAGAGGAAATCTTTCTACAAATAAAATGTGTGTAAAAAATATCTTTAAGTGCCAGTATTAGCCTTGACTTTCAGTGGGTTTTACAGTAGCTAATAAATTTACAAAAACCTTGCATATGTCAGTATATTAGTAAATTACAAGAAAAACTGGTTATGAATAATGTTTCATCCAGCAGCCCATCATTCCACAGCATTCTTAGAACCAGCACTAAACATAAACATGGGTGATGAAAGATTAAATGTGAACATTTACAGAACACATACCTGTGCCAGAGCAGGTCGGCATTATGTGCCTGATCATCTTACTGAGCACAAACCGGCTCCATTTTAGGGCATTTATTGAACTGTACTCACAGTTTGCCAGTCAGCAACTTGGACAAACATGGGGAATTTAAAATAATCACCCAAAAACAATAAATAATGGACATATGTACGCCATGACGAAGTTTACAGTAATACACAACCACAGATTTCACATATCAAGTCACATGTGAGGTAAGTTGGGTGAAGGTCATTTTTCAAATCTGTACTTATTTGGAAAAATCACAAAAGCCTGTAGAAACACTAATATTAAGAACAATCTATATTTATGAACATGCTTGCCTAAATTTATCTTCAAAGGAATTTCAAAGAATAAGGTAACAAACATTCTGGTGCTGACAGCTGCACTGTGAGTCACATGTGTACAGGGCACACGAGATGCAGATGGTAGACACCAGACCTTCACATAGTCACATGTGTACAGGGCACACGAGATGCAGATGGTAGACACCAGACCTTCACATAGTCACATGTGTACAGGGCACACGAGATGCAGATGGTAGACACCAGACCTTCACATAGTCACCAATGACATTTAAACATCTGTCCCACTGTGGCAACAAGGCTTGTATCCCAGAGCAGAAGAAATGTGAGTCAAAGTGTCTGTGCGCAGGGCGTGACAGCTTGCTTCTTCATGTTGCTGTTCGTTCCACATTGCCTGCCAGCCAGCGTCTGCTTATGGGGTAAGGTGATGGAAATCACTGGCTACAAGATTCTGGGCCCTTAGCACTGTTGACCAGTCACACCTCTGACTGGCAGTATGATGCCTGGTGTTACTGTGGCTTGGTGCAACAATGCATGCACTTTGTGACACAGTTACAACAGGTGCAGCAGCACCACAAATCAAGGAAATGAAACAGTACAGCTTTGTGGTCACAAGACAGTTGTCACGACCTTCCCTACTTATTGCAAGGCTTTGAATGTCTTCTGGAGAATATCATGGGTATTTCCTTGTATGTTTTTTTTTTGGTATCACATGATTCGCCCATTCTTCATCCCCTGGAACAGTAACAGTGTACTGCAGCAGCTGAACTCCATGATTGCAAGCACATGTCAAATGCATGAGACAAGGCCCATACAATGAGTTTGGCTGTTGAGGCTGTACAGTGCCCAGCATGTACACATGTCTCTGTAACACAGTTTCGGACAATGCTGTCCTCAGTAGCCAGCAAGATGTTTAGCTCTTGGACCCTGTCAGTTCAGTATGACTGGAGTCTGCATCACACACATTGTCATCTGTTTTTGAAATGCTGATTGTCGCTTGTCAACAACTGTCCTGCCATTATCGCAAGTACCGCACCATACCCACGTTTCCATTATGTTACATGTGGCGTCTACACTGCTAGCAAGTAGTGGTGAGTTTACACAGTGCTAGACCCTACATATGCATAAATCAAATCGCACTGTGTACTTCGATTTTTGACCATCTTCCTAGTAGGCCTGCCAGCTTTAAACTGGCCGTATGGTGATACAAGTAGCCTCTGTGGATGTACAACACCGACAATCTACAAATGCCTGTTACATAGTGAAATCTGTGGTCACATGGGACGTGCTGTTGCCTTAGTATTTGAAACTTTCTTGTAACTGGTTAAAGAGGTGGACACTCAATGCACACGTCTACAACATAACATACAATGGGGACCCGTCAAGATATGCCACACATTTGCAACAGTGACGACTCTTGTCATATAACTGATGGAATTATGAAAAGACTTGGCACTATGAACACAGGTACAAAGATGGACTTTTTGGAAAAACTGTATATCCATATCACAAAAAGAGGAAGACAGGCTGATCATGGCACAGGAGGTGGAAGGTAATAACCTACACTTTAATCTCTCCTGGTGACTATACAATATAGCTCTCTTTCTCTTGAACTGCACTGTTCTAAGCCTATATACTGGCACTGTACCAGTCAGTACAGCACTGCTGTACAACCACAGCAAGCACTAGTGATGCAGTTACACGTGTATAAAAACACTCTGTGAAGTACTACTGTACCTTTATACAAAAGGAACTTACAGAACAGAGCAACATAAAATCCCGTAAGAGTGCACATGTATCTGCACAACTTAACACTACCGGTCCGCAGACATGGTTGCAAGGACAGCAGCATCACTGCATGCCCACGGCTTTGATATAATTCTGAAGTATTAATGTAGGGGACGGACATGCATTGTTGGACCATATGTTATCATAACCAGCTCTTATTACAATGTACCAACATACTGACATACACAGACACCACTTGACTGTAAAACTAATAGGCAGGGAAAACCTTTCTCTTGATGATAATTTGGGTTTTGAAACATGTAGAAGCGCAATGTTAAATATACTCTGTGTTTTGATGGCATTAGTGTCTGTGTGTAACACAATGGTACGAACACACAACCTGGTGTTCTTACGAGACATACTGACCTCCATACACGCGTAGTCACTGTCTCAAATGCTCACTCATGATGGGGGCTGTCAATCACTTTTAATTTCCAAGCATGAACACACCACAAACATCATAAATAGTAATGACATTTCACTATGTACACTTGTAATATTATCCTGTTCATCTCACCCTCCCCACATATGAGCCACAAGCACTTGCACATCTGCACAACAACAAAATCCAAACTTTAGTATTCCTTACACCAACTCCATGCAGCAGCCTTTCACAGGCAGCTCAGCTAGTTAACAAATTTCCTGAATTTTACAGAAACTGTAGGCCTGTTACTGCGTTTACAAAGCCTACTGGTCTCTGTTCTGAGCAAAATAAATCCATTCCACACCTTCATGTCTTAAAGATCCGCTTTAATATTATCATTCCATTTATACATGTGTCCTGCAAGCAGTGCACTTTCCTTCAGCTATTCTGACAAAGATTTTGTACAATTCTCCACACATAAAACAAGATCATGTATTAAACTCAATTACACCTAAAAAGGGGGGTGTCAGACTTCCCTGATTCTGTGACCAAATGTCTGTTGTGAGGCCCCACACAGTTATACATGGAACTGTGATCACACTGCTTTTGTGTCATTGTGTGGAACTTGATGACCAAGGACAATACATTCAACTTGGTGAAGCTCTGATGACAGGAGGCTGTATGTGACAGAAAACAGGGTAAGTAACTGCCTGACATCAACACTGCTTTTTGAAAACAGTGACAAGAAACAAAGCTGCAGAACAAAGAATGGTTTATGAACAGGAATATACATTCATGAAAAATTTGTATTAGCAAAAGATGACTACAAGAAGCAGTTGAGAATGGGCACTGAAACTTCAATAAATATTTATTGATAGAATTTTTTCAGTTTTACGTGAATCTTGCACTAAATCTCCATACAAAAGCCATCTATCTGACCTGAACCACAATAACAAGATATCTCCTGTTTGTTAGTAACATGAATGAATATTTCATGATGTTCTGCCATATACATGGCCCTCATGTGCTCTGTCAAATGATAATGCTAGGGACTATCTAATCCAGAAGACAGTCCCATGACAGTTTGTACCTTCCTGCCCAAAACTATAGATATGTGGCTACCAGTTAACGGAGCAACATCCCACAAGACTTGAACATCCACACTGCTACAAGAATGTCAAACCTCATATAAAAGTTCTGCCAGGGGGCCACAATTGCCATGCCCCGGTCAAGATTCACACCAGGTGTTACCACCTGAACCAAGCAACCTACTCAGCAGATTATTCACCATTTGATCCACCCCACTGTCAGAATGACTTCCTTATTCATGTCTGAGCCCATCTCGTAATGTCCACACTGCAGCATTTCCCACCCTTCACAGCAGTACCTGTCTGTCTATATATGCCAGCAGGTGCCATAAAGTGCACAGTAGGACCCAGCTGCTGGCTTCACACTGGCTGCTACAATTACACCTCCTCTCTGTGCCCTGCAGTTATAGTATTGGCCACCAGTCAGACAGTGAGCCTTATTGCTGCAGTGTGGAGCCAATATAAAGACGCTCTTTGCTTCAGTCCCCAGCATACTGAAGTTCATCTTCATTACGCTGTCCAGCAGCAGTCAGGGTGTCAATCCTCTGTCCATGCGTCCTGTAGACAGCGAGAATGTTACCAAGTTGCTTCTGTGTGGCCCTTCAAGCTATTTCAGTTGACAGCACCACTTCCATTTCACCTGGACTGACACAAGGTCCTGTTTTGCTGTCACAGATATTTGTACTGTTCTGCTTCGCTGTCACAGATATTTGTACTGTCCTGTTTCACTGTCACAGATATTTGTACTGTCCTGCTTCGCTGTCACAGATATTTGTACTGTCCTACTTCGCTGTCACAGATATTTGTACTGTCCTGCTTCGCTGTCACAGATATTTGTACTGTCCTGCTTCGCTGTCACAGATATGTGTACTGTCCTGCTTCGCTGTCACAGATATTTGTACTGTCCTACTTCGCTGTCACAGATATTTGTACTACCTCCGATACCATCTAGGAATTTCTCACTGACTGCTATCGTCTGTATGCTGCATTGCTCAGCAGTCTTACAAATGAGCCATGTGCCAAGAGTCTCATCCATGAGACAACTTCCACTGTGGCATCCTTCACATATGGAGAACATATGGATATCTCCCACATGTGAGGCTCTTCTGATTCTGTTTCCTAGTAGCAAGCTGATCCACCTACAGTATTCAACACCATGTGTTCTGGTGGTAGAAGTATTGCTTCTAGTGCTCCCTCGTTACAAAGGGATGTTTCTCGCAGCAATATTCTTGTTCACTGCATGTAACCACACAGCACCAGAGTTGTTGCAGCTGATTTACAATATTGTCAACCAAACTGTTCCTCTACAAGTAAATTCATTTCATGTCCTGTCCCTAATAAATGTGTCTGCCATTTTCTTCAATGTTTCAAGTGAACAGGATGAGACTAATTACTCTCTACGCCTTAGCTTTGACGAAGTGTGGTGGTGTGACAGTTGAAAGGTGTCAGCATCCACTGCTATATGTGCCTTTCTGTTGTTCAGATACAGGCTTAGGTTTGGTAGTTTGCAAGCCTGGCTGTAACTGCACCAACACCTCAAACACTGCAATGCTTCTAAGAACAGCAACATTTATAAGTGCATGTCAATGTTATCCTGTCAGGGTTGCCAACTCGGATGGTTCCTATTTCTAATGAATGTGATGGTGGATACATAAAGCACCCAAGAATCTTTGTGTTGCTTGGCCCTTCATTCTTGTGATGTAACATCAGTACATGTGGAGAGATGTTGGCAGAAAAGCAGACTACATGCTGCATCACGCAGTCAGAAGAAAATGCAAGATATGAAATAGTGATAGTGATGAACACAAGCTGCAGCATTACTCTGGAAGATTAAGGCTAGTGTGACACAGAGTTAGTTGTTTGTGAAATGAACTGGAAGGTTAAATTGTGTCACTAATAGACGAGTGGAACACTGACCTGAACCTCTGCAGGTGTCTTGTGTGTGTGTTCTGAAGAAAGGTGTTAGTTAACTGAAGATTTATGGGCTAAATTCCATTACATTGTCATTAATATGAAACATTAACTTTCATGTTATAAATACTTACTGCTAAAGTGCACACCACCAAAGTCAAAAATCAAATCCCATCCTCTGTACAGTACAAAACATTTTTCTTTTTCCACACATGTTTTTTGACCTGAAGGCATAATGTTGGTGCACTAAATGTTTGTCACTTAGTAACAACTACAGTACCGCATCTTGAAATTGTGCAACAGTTTCACATTAACAACATATTTAGAGGTTACTCCATGAATGTGAACAGGTACCTGTGACAGCCACAACACTTGTCTGAAAGTAGCTTGCATATAAAGAGGCATTTCACCTATATCCAAGTTCTCAAAGTACATTCAAATGCCAGAAAAAATATATTGCAGAGAAGACTTACTGTTATAGTCCATGCTGTAAAACACCACGTATAATTCCATTTGTTCCCATCAACTTGTATGGTTTAAACTGATAAATGGCCACCTGGTTCTTCAATAATCCTTCTGGCCAGGCACTGTTATCACTGTTTTGCACTTCTGCATGTCCAGATTCAAATGTTCCTGTTCTCCAGGTTACTCCAAAATCAGTTTCAAATTAATTAATTGTGTTGGGGGCCCCTCACCAGGGACCTGTGATATTTCTTCAGGCAGTATTGCAGGTGTGTGAAAAAAGTTCCATTTGCCAGTGTGTTCTGCGTGAGAACCCATCTTGGCGACTCTTCTAAACACCACACACGTGCCACAGACAGTGCACCATCTCAACACAGTTACTGTCGGTCCTCTTATATCAGGCCATCCACATGTGCCAATAAGTCAGCCTGTGAATTTTGGTCAATGCTGCAGCACATAGGTGCTGCCATCGTGCCTAATCTCCCAAGGAATCTGATCACTGCATAGATCGCTTCACAACATCACATTTTGACATTATTACCATTCTGAGCTGACATCGTCTCTACAACACAACCTCTCTTGCACCCTCTACACTGCACACAATCTGGGCAGGACATTCAAATGCATATGGTTACTTCTGCACTGAACATACACGTTCTCTTCTACATGCCACTGAATTTCACTTAATGATCAAGGTATAACTATCATTTGCCTGCAAGGTATCTGAAAGACATACTTTCACTTACATCACAAGTTTTCAACCAACTTGGCGTCTCCAGAACATATTCCATGCAAACAGATCATAAGTATTAGCACACTATAACTGTCTGCAGTGTGAAATTCTTGATCAACTGCTCTGTGTCACATTACTCCCACACAGATTGATCAATACGCACGCCTCTATGTCTTCAGAGCTGGAGAATATGAAATAATGTGTCTGACAATGTACAAATGACCCTGCTTAACAGGCCAGACAACAGAATGTTCACAGATAGGAGGCCCTTTATCTTCAGTCCCTTAAATGAAACACCTTCTTCTCATGCTACCAACACACACACAAAGAAAACTATTTGTTATCGTGGAGTAAGTTAGATGTGCAACTAAGTACTTTACGTTACAGTAACAAATAACACCTGCAGTGTTTATCTTTCCACAATTGCTTCTAACTAGCAGAATGTCAATTACAGCTCTTACTCTGAAAACACTAGCAGTGCCAGACACATTCCTGGCTGCTGACACCTTTGCAGTATACAGCCAGGTCCTTCAAAACCCAATACACTAGACCACAAATAATTTTACTGCACCAAAACTCAAATTTAGTTGAATTTTTGGTGCAAGTAGAGATTCTTACACTGGAGCGCACCTACTCTCCTATCCAACAAGCACTCGTGGCTCTCTCCCCAAGGATGAATTGCCTGGAGCAGTCAACTTTTGATGTCATTCCTACAAAGAACCTTAACCCTCAACCTTCATCATATAACCAGATCATAATGGAGGCCACCAAGAGTAAGAACACCACATACCAAATGTTATAATGCGTACCTTGAGCTCTGATCTTCCTTAACAGCACTGCTGTTCTCCCAGTGACTCTTCCTCTTACCTCTCAATTTCAGTTCCTCTTATGCGTGGCATGGAAGAATGAACCTCTTGGTGTTGGAGAGTGAAGATACACTGATCAAACTGCTGTTGGAAGTTTAAATAACTATGGACCCATCTGCAGCAACACTCATCTGTTGCTTCACATTTACAACACTTTTCTACTGTTGTAACTGACAGACTTGGACTCAAGTTATCACACTTCCAACAGTTGCACAGATGGTAAAAACTGGCACAATGAAAGGCACCACAGATGATTACATTTCATACTGCACACTAGGATATAAGAACAAAGGGTAAGAATTCTGGTGCATTTACTCCATACTTTTTAATTACAGCAAAAACTGTCAGGATTTACAGGAAGTTCACTGGCCACAAGATGTGTTTTGTTCTCCTTTGCAACTTTTGTTTCACACACTTCTTACTCTGAAATACAGACAAGTTTTGAGCTAGGTGCCCCATATTGTCCCATATTAATAAAACCTAACAAATTTTAGTAAAAGAAAAGTACCAATGCTGAGTTGCAAGGCAATCTGTTCAACAGCTGTCAACACACTGCACGCAGATGGCAATGACAATCTGTTCAACAGCTGTCAACTCACTGCACACAGGTGGCAATGACAATCTATTCAACAGCCGTCAACTCACTGCACGCAGATGGCAGAACATGGCCTGTGAAGGCAACAGGCTCACTGTTTTAACTTTTCCTTCTGAACGTGCCACAAAATGGTTTGGTTTTCCTGAAAATGTTAATAACACCAGGTACATGCAGAGGATGAGTACTCTGGATGGGGATTGGAGCACTTTGGACAAATGGTCGTCAGGACAGCTCAGTTACTACTGTGGCCACACGACAACCTGGGCAATGGGACAGCAAATCCCAGCAAAGCCAAGAGATTTTTCTCTTCTTTGAAATGTTCAGACCAGCTCTGGGGCCCACCCAGCCTCCTGTACCATGGGTATCTGGGACTCTTCTCACACAGGGGCAGCACCCAGCCTCCTGTACCATGGGTATCTGGGACTCTTCTCACACAGGGGCAGCACCCAGAGCATGAGGTTGAACACTCACTCTGGTGCTGAGGTTCAGAATGCACCAAGCTACACGTCTACTCCCCCACAGACCTTAATGGTGTCCAGAGAGACAACTTCGCTGTAACTTTACACGTCTGACATTCTTCCAGAAACTCGAAGTGGCCAAAAACCTCGATCAGACTTGTCTTCACTTCAACTCGCAACATGCAGCTCCCTGGTCTCAGCCACATGCTTTTGTACTTCATTTCTGGACTGTCAGTCATGCCCCATGATTCATCACACATTGTAACTATCCAAAAAGTTGTATCTGGTTATCAGACACCACCTTTGCTGAAAATTGCCTCATTTCCAAATCTTCCTCACAGTTTCTCTCTTTACATTAATGTCACCTGTTTTCCTTTGAACAATTAATTGTCTGTCAATATGAACCTATTTCCACATTCTTTTCTCATTCTTATCTGGCCACTAAATTGTAGGACATCAGTTGTTCTGACATCTTTTAGGTTTCCACCCACTCTAATCCCATAATTCCACTCCAAGACACTCAACCTTTCCACATCTTAAGCCTGTGTTATTATCTGTAGTTGCACTCATACTCTTTGCCAAACTTTGCTTAAGACTTACGTTAACAAATGAGATATCTGTGCTCGACTGAAAACTGTTCGCTAACATTGATGTCAATGCGTTGCTTCAAACACCTAACACTCATTTTTCCATCAGAATAAAAATGTGCACTTATACAGACACTGCTTCATTACTGCTGCCTTACTGGCTTCACCAACACACAAGACACAACCAGACACATCACAACACATCACTGCCTAGTTACTGTTCTCACAACTCCAAGTGACACTGTGCTGGCATTCTGGGAACTGTGTAAAGAAATAAATTCACCAAAAATTTCATTTCATAATTACTGGCTTCTATGCTGTTCTATGATTTTCCATCTGCATACATGTTCTGCTGGAGATAGCTACTTTTTTATTTTTCTTCTATCTGCCATTGTATTACTTCCTGAATCCTCTATCATGTGTTCAAATCTACACACCAGCATTATTAACAGTCTTCTCGAGTAATACCACACATACCATAATGTAATGTGGCCATGGGTGACAGGGGTTGACGAGAAGGATTCTATGGTTCAAGTAAGACAAGAAACCTATGAATGGTGGTTAAATGTGCAGCAATTTCAGAAGTGTGTTGACTCAATGCTTGCACCATCTTTAGGACCAGTCTGAGGAATGTGAAGAGAAAGGAAAAATGTGTACTTGAGCTGAAGGTCACTTGAACTGCATCAACTACATTAACCATTTCTCATCCCTCTGATTGCCAGTGTTGCTCAGCCTGTTGCAGTGGGTGCACAATGCAAGCACAAACTGCATAAAACCTGTTAACGAAAATCCTATCACTGGAGGAGTGTCAAAGAAAGTAAAAAACACAGGCTGGTAACTCAGTGTGCAATCATATCAAGAAAATTAATTTAGCATGTGGTGTGACGGGCTTTCAGATGCAGCACAGCAAAGTGTTAAACATCATTGTGGAAAGCAGGGAAGATACAGTGCTTCGTTCAATACCATCAATTCTGCAAATACCAAAAGATTTGAAATGGCCCCAGTCACACAAAGAACTAGACGTTTAAAATGACCCCAGTCACACAGGGAACTAGACATTTGAAAAGACCCCAGTCACACAGGGAACTAGACATTTGAAAAGACCCCAGTCACACAGGGAACTAGACATTTGAAATGACCCCAGTCACACAGGGAACTAGACATTTGAAATGACCGCAGTCACACAGGGAACTAGACATTTGAAATGACCGCAGTCACACAGGGAACTAGACATTTAGTTCAAACCTCTCGCTGTCTGCAGATAAGGCAAGCATTCATAAAATGGAAGGGGTTTATCAAACCTCATTTCTGTGAGCAAGCTTGCTCACAGGCTGGCTGTTTCTTAGACAGACGGGGAGTAAACATTTGTGAATTCTTACTTGAATGCTACATGATCATCGAAGTCTGGGGACACACTGGAGTATGAGTGGAGATACTGTAGCGCATGGATTATTCTGGGTCACAAAGCTCATTTTTTCACTTCTATACACATCTGGAGAATAACTTTCAAAACAATTCTCAGATGGAAAGATGTTACAAACAACGGTTAAGAGAAAAATGAATCACATTTTATGGACCAGACACTTGTTCTGTCTCACATTTTCTGAGATAATTACACAAAATGGAGTGAAAACACCACCTACTGAGTTTGTATCTCACTCTAATATATATTTTGAGAAATGCCATTTTCCAACACTGCTCAACACAGCAAAATTAATCCACTTTCACCTAACATCACACTTGTATCAGAGGTCTTGAAGTTCATGCTTCAGTTGTGCTAGAATTCTGTCTTGTCACCAGCACAGGGCAGCTGTATGCTCCATAACCACTAACATACACAACAAACAAATAGCCAGCATCAGCCTTTTGTATACATACATTTAATGTGAGCTCACAAACTTCACAGACACAGAGTTCAGCAACTCAAAGTGCCTGGACAACAGTCAGATGGGGCACGTAGAAGAAATTAGTCATGATATAAACATTCCGTAAGTGACAATGATTTTGACACAAAGTATAGGTGTGACTTTAATTATGAAATCCTTTCTGTTTCATTTAACTATATTGAGCTTTGGACATGGGCATCCTGATTTTCTGCGAATAACTTACAATAGGAATAATGCTGTATCCAGTTTTGACTGACTGGCACACACAGCTGCCCAACTGAGGATAAATACTCACCCACGTGATACAACACATCAATACGTATTGCTGTAATGAGTGTCAACTTGTCACTAAATTTAAATTCTTCAGTTCTGATACAACCTACCAGCTACATACACGCGCACCTTTTTCAAGCTGCTATACATGTGCTACAGTAGGAACCCAACTTATTCTCCACCCTATGAATTTGAGACAGAGTAAACATATTGAAGAGGGGCAGTCAGTTGGACGAAATAAAAACATGTAACATTTATAATAAAAATGCCAAAAATGCTTTCCATCTAATGATTACTTATAAACAATAATAATAAATAACAAAATGCCCTTCTTGGTTATTATAAACTGAGGTTTACTTATAAATATTTTAAAACATCCACTCAGTACAGGGAAGCATGGTGCCGGCTGGATTGGCTTGAGCTCGTTCTGCTGCCTGTCAGTTTCACCAGCACGGGACATCTAGCTAACAATGCTTGATGAACGGAACATACAGCACTGTGAACGCAGGGACCAGACAGCAAGTATATTTCCGCAGACTGTGTTCCTACAACCAGCACACATGTGCATCATCACATCATTCAGATGACAGGGCCGTGACAAATGTGTACTCCATTTCTCCAACACCATGAAGTAAATAACAGTGCCACCTGTTCGGTATGGTGCCACATGTCCAGCTGTCCAAGAAGCAGAGGATACCTGAGAACACTGCTGCATCTCCCCACAAAACAAACAACATGGAAGGTGCTACTGAACCTACAGTGCCAAGTGCACAAAATTTCAGCCTTAACCTTTTAAAGCCTAGCGGTTACTTTACGTACCACCAGTTTAATATTAAAAAAATTTCACATGCTGCTCGCATTGTGTTTATGTGTTTTGTGTGAGTCTCAGAATAAACAGCGATTATTTCCCTATACAGCATTAACTGACTGGTTTTTATAACCGAGACGGAGTGTGTTTACAGCCTGGTACGCACTGAGTCGTTATATAAAACAGATTACGTTTCGTCTTTAAAGGGTTAAAGAAATAGTGGTATCTGACAGCCTGTGACATCTGTTGGCATTTTATATGAACTACATAATCGAGAAACAACTGTATGGCTTTCTGTGCTCTCATCAGTTTATGTGAACATGAATATTATTTCCCTACATAAGATTCAGGGCACTACCGAACACTTCGGTCAATAGACAAGTGTGAATATCAAACAGAGCATTCAAACTTGTATTTTTTCTATTAGCTGAATTATGCGTACTGTGCAATGAACAGGCATAAGAGGACAAAATATAACAGCAACTGTATATATACTCAAATACTGGTAACTGAATGAAAGTATTTGAATAATGGCAAATTAAACTGTTCAACTGATGACAACCAAACAGGTGCCACAACAAGTAATTAGTATGATATTTGTCTGAATTCACCATTAGATGATATGTGACCTTTACACCTTCGATGACTGTCAATTTGTGGATCCAGTAACTTTACTCTTCTCTCAGTCGAGGCAGTGCAAACAGTGACTGGCTACTGGGTGGGTGACTAGTATTTGATTAGGAGAGGTTAGCTGGAGCAGCTAAGTCAGTGCAGTGTCCCGCTGTACAGTGCGCAGGTGGCATTCATTTACAACAGTGAGCC
This sequence comes from Coptotermes formosanus, assembly GCA_013340265.1. NCBI lineage: Eukaryota > Metazoa > Arthropoda > Insecta > Blattodea > Rhinotermitidae > Coptotermes > Coptotermes formosanus. The sequence goes on from BLKM01000181.1 coordinate 1,313,008, forward strand.
AGGCCAGCTATACCAATACAGTGGCTGGCTACGGGCTGCACATTCAGTGATCACTTCCTAGCAGAGGCATAGACTTTTCTTTTCACCATTGTCTCCAGACTGGCTCTGATGTCACTGCAAGTTCCTGCTGCTCTAGTAGTGCAGGGCTCTTTCCCCAGGAGTAGAGTGGCCAGGGCATGTAATTGACAACTCTCCTCCAACTACTGCTAAGGTAAGAATACTTGGAGCTCTACCTCCACTCCCTCATGTCTTCACTGTATGATGTTTAATGAAGGACAAAGATGCCTTTACCTTTACTTCTGATGCATAATGATATCACCAGGTACAACACTGGAATGTACAGTTATAACAAATACCAGTTTTTAAACACTAAAATCTCATCACATTTTATAGTAACATATGAGGTGTTAGCCAGAAGTTTCTGGACTGGGGAAATAAAATCATTTTATGCTTACATTAGTTACAGGTCGGTGTTGTCCCTCTGGTGTTCACACAGCATGCCAGTGCCTCTCCCGCTTCTGCGAGCATCTCTGGAACTCCTGCTTCATGATGCTACCCAGCACTGCCTCCAATTCAGCTTGAATCCTTGTCCCGTGAAGTGAAATCCCATGTTTGGGAACAGGAAGGCCTTACAACAGAAGTTATGACCTTATGACCTGATGTTGCATGTCTTTGCACACAGGAAGCCAGTTTTGTTTCTGGTCATCATTCAGCAGCCAGGAAACAAATCTTGCAGGAATCAGCATCACATGTATAAATCTCCAATTAAAATGCACCAGCACGTACCACACGATAGGCCGAAAATGCTACAAACGTCATTACTTGGACATTGTCTGCCCTCCCAAATAACTTGATACACTGCTTCCACATTTTCATCAGGATGACTTGATGGTGGATGACCTGAACATTCAAAATCCTAAATTTTTGAAATGTGAGTACTATTCAATCATTTGTGTTGTACTCATTGCATCACCATAAAAGGCTTTACAAGAATTCCATAAGTCTCAGAAGCTGGTTTCGCAATGATAAATCAAAACTTTATGCAAATTTTCTATCTTACAGTCTTTCATTTTTCAGGGCTACAATCACAGAACACAGTCACCACAAACACACTTACACATCAAATGCACAAAAATGTAACATTTTGTTACAATGACACTCACCACACAAATTCACAATAAATTAACTCACACGGAGCTAGTGGTGCACAGCTGCACTGTAGCAGCATAGCACTCCATGTGAGCAAGCAGAATAATTTTGGCTTGCTCCTCATACATATTTAGCCAGCAATTCCAACAGTCACATGATAGTAATTGTCATCATGTCGTTCCTCACAAGCACTGAAACTGCAAGATGTCCAACCTGCAGTTCCTACAATGCTTTGCCACAATACTGTCAAATCCTGTCACATCATTTTCATTACTTTTGTGTTCACTTACAAAACCCTTCTCCCCCAGCGGAGAGCATGCAATGAAGAGGCTCTGAACTGCAGCACAGTGACCCAATGTGTAACCCATATTAGCAATGTGCACAGAATAATTCTGTTGTTTACAGTGCAAAACAAATAATTCATGGAGCTGTTTTAAATCCTCAAGTTAACTGACAGTATGTAACACATGCCTTATTCAACTGTGCCCAGTGCTAGCTCAGACAACCTAAATGGCACACTGGCACTGTAGGAAATAAGCTGAACACCTAAGACTATAACGCAACCTGTTACCCTCTCATTCACCTGTTTGCAGCTGCACGTCCTGGTAGTCATGCCTCAGGCCCTGTGAGGTACGGCGGCAATGTCACGCAAGTGTGAATGAATCAGGAGATGATTCTGTGCAAAGCAATGACAAAAATATTTGTTCTGAAAAAAGTATGTGATTGCACTTCTGTTGTACAGCAGCCAAGCCTGTTTGATTGTGATGCACTTAAAATATATAAAAAAAAAAAAACAAATCTACGGAAATAAATACGTCACACCATTCAGATCACTGCAAGACTTCAGCTCAGCCCTTTTAAGCAGTGGTTAACTGTACGTACTGCCTGCTTTAACACTTAGCACCCTCAGCTGTACGTGTCATAGAAGAAAAACAGCAATTATGCCCTAACAGCATTGTTTAGTCATCTATTGCAATGAACACTATGTCCTTTATGGACTGCATGAAGCCACTTATTAAATATTATGGACACAAGTTTCAGGCTTCAGTTTATTAACTGCCCCTCCTGTCTGCAACTTATTAAGCCAGATAAGCACAACCTGACAGCATCACATTACTTTCCCAGTGTCACTCCAGGCCCTGGATATTTTGTGCAGAAAGTAACCCTTGCACTTTACAGAACAGTATTCAGTTGCATGATATTTGGGCATGTTCAGACAAATGACACAACGGTAAATTATGTAAGTTTCATATTTGTATGCTTCAATGCTGCTGAATAAGAAAAGACTGAATGGCAAACTACAACCATACTGAAACATTATATAAAGGTAAGTGCACGTAGTTATGAACTTAAAATGCACTGACAAGTTTTCATTCAGGCTTTGCATTTTCTTTAATTTGGGTCATGCATTTCAGTTACAATTCCAACAGTGGAATAATTTTTGCACTGTAACAAAATTTATTATTCTGAATCAAAAGTGGCAGGAAGCTTTACAAAGTCTGAAATAAATATTAAATAACTCTGCTATAAAAATGAAATAAAAATGTCGGAAATGTGAAAAATGTGAATTGTCCACTGCGATGTCACAGAATAATTACACTGCACATGCAAACAGCAGCGCCACGCATATCATCACAAAGACTAAAAAACTGTGATGATGAAATTCTGCAACAGATAACAGAAACACAGTGCCATGTAGTGTAAAATGACAGTAATAAATTCAAAATGACCGTTTCATTTTCACCTTCCAAACATCAAAACAATCAATATGTAACAAAACACACACCTTAGTATACTGAATACTGGACTCCAAGCAGTGTTCCAGGTCAACTTCCAGGGACCTCCTTCCCCAGTCTGAAGTTGATGACATCCTGTGGCACCGGAAGAGCAACTCACCAGTACCACTTCATGACTGTCAACAGACAGACACAATCATGGTATATAAAGCACACACATAACTGTCAAATTAATCCATCTACTGGCTTTTGCCACATGCTGTTACACCTTCTTGAAATTTTCAAATACACTCCACACTTACTAGTGGTTACTTGCCTTTATTCTAGTGAACTCTGGCCCCAGTGGGCAAGGAGGTACAGAAATGCCCTGAAATGCATGACACCCATCATCACCTGCAACAGCACAATACTGATGTGTTCTTCCATCACAATAAAAGACAAAACGATTACATCAAGCCTTACAACATTTTTAAGAAATGACCGCAGTGATCTGTGATAACATTACGTAACTGATCAAGATGAAAGCCACTAAGAAAATATGTTACACACCCAGCCACACACATACTTTTAACACAGGGATGAACTGCACAACATCAGAACAGCTTTATCACCTGTACCGCAGTCCCTTCACTGACATCAACAGTCTCACAACACACGTACAGAGTACCGAGCATGCCAGCTTCAGTGCACAGAAAGCTTACATGCATGTGGATGCAACATGCCAATTTGCAGTGCTCAGGACAGCAATAACTGAAATGCACTGCATTACATTCACACTCTGACATGTTCTACATTCTTACACTACGAGAAATGTATGGAAAATAAAGAAATTTTATTCTCTCTTTTAGCAGGTCCCACAAACATTGCAAAACCTACGTATTTATTGAAAGCTATAATAAAATACAGCTGTCACATTCTGATTTCAGTGTAGAAGACACTGAACTCATTAGGAGGGTTCAGGCAAACCAGGAGGGCTTGAAATTGAATGGTACACATCAGCTTCTGGTTTATGCTGATGATGTTAATATATTGGGCGGAAGCGTACATAGCATAAAGAAAAATGCAGAAGATTTAATTATTGCTAGTAAGGAGATTGGTCTAGAAGTAAATGCTGAGAAAACTAAGTACATGGTCATGTCTCGAAATCAGAATGCACGACACAATCACAACATAAATATAGATAATAAATCCTTTGAAAGGGTGGAAGAATTCAAATATTTGGGAGCAACCCTAACGAATCGAAACTCCATTCATGAAGAAATTAAGAGCAGATTGAAGTCGGGGAATGCTTGCTATCATTCGGTGCAGAATCTTTTGTCTTCCAGGTTGCTATCCAAAAACACAAAGATTAGGGTATACAGAACTATAATTTTACCTGTTGTTCTGTATGGATGCGAAACTTGGTCTCTCACACTGAGGGAGGAACAAAGACTGAGGGTGTTCGAGAATAGGGTGCTGAGGAGGATATTTGGGCCTAAGAGGGACGAGGCGACAGGGGAGTGGAGAAGACTACATAACGAGGAACTTAATGACCTGTACTCATCACCAAATATTATTCGGGTAATCAAATCGAGAAGACTGAGATGGGCGGGGCATGTGGCACGTATGGGGGAGGAGAGAGGTGCATACCGGATTTTGGTGGGGAGACCCGAGGGAAGGCGACCACTTGGGAGACCCAGGCGTAGATGGGAGGATAATATTAAGATGGACATTCGGGAAGTGGGATGGGAGGACATGAACTGGATTGATCTGGCTCAGGATAGGGACAGGTGGCGGGCTCTTGTGAATGTGGTAATGAACCTTCGGGTTCCATAAAATGCGGGGAATTTCTTGACTAGCTGAGAAACTGTTAGCTTCTCAAGAACGCCTCTGCTCCATGGAGTTAGTTAGTTAGTTAGTTAGTTAGACACTGAACTTCTGTACTGGGAGGGGGGGGGGGGGTTGTGCTTCATGATATGCTAGTGTCCTTACGTTCAACACAAATAACACGAAGTCCACACTCAGTTGTGCTCCTGACTCCATATCTGTAGTGTTATTCACACAAAGTGATATAAAACACCACCAAAACACAATTCTGTATGTGTCTGTTAAACACATTCAAACCCCATCAACATGTTTCAGCATCTATGTGATCATCTTCAGGAGAATCTGTTTTTAACAACATGTGAGGTACGGCTAGTGGATTGAAACTACTGGCATTTTGCACAGAAGAAAATATACAAAGGCACAAAATTGACGACAAGATTAATGCAGCAACCTGTGTATACTATTGTACTTTAACATCATGTTATACACGATACTGTCAGAACCACGGGTGCCTCTGGGTTTTTTCATTATCCTTGCAGAGGGGATACTTGCCATATATTTTAACTTCTGGATTATGTGGTGAAGAGTTAGACTAGACAGCATGGGATAGACTAGGGTTTGGGTACTGGTACACATAGCACTTTGACAAAAAATTACACATTTCAACTTAAATATTCCATACTGCAAACCTAAAAAAAAAAGATTGAGCACTAGATTTACTCAGCTTTACTGCAAAGTTCTTTTTTTTTTAATTAGCATGGAACACCAGAGGAATCATACTGTGAGGCCAAGTGGAAGTACTCAAAGACCTGTCCCAGTGTCAGTTTCTCCACCACAAACCTCACATAGACTTGCCTGGGACTGAACTCAGCCCTCCGTGGTGAGACGTCTGCAACTAACTACCTGACCTGTGGCACGGTCAGCCAAGTTTTCATAATACAAACAGCACTCTTATTTTGTCACGTTAACCCACAAAATTACGATTACTGGCATTGTGGATGAGATAACATGTGGGTGGGGTGCCGGACATCAAATTACATGACACCACATCCCAGAAAACTGTAATCTTCATAGTTAACTCAACTGAGAGCTTCATGTGTTGCAAAGCAAATTAATATTTACAGAAAGAAAATTTTGAAAAAATATAATTCTCAACAACAATCAATGACATTTTGGGATATTAATTGGTAGTGTTTGCTCATCCTGCATTTCAACCATGGTAACAGATATGATAGACTGGTGACGGGAAACCCAGTTTATCGGATAATATGAACGATTCTCTACACATTTCAATCACATTCTTCATCAGTTGCCTCCAGCTGTCTGAACATTATGCTTTAATTAAAAATTCCTACGAAGATTTCCACAGAATTTTAAGTTGTTAACTACACACATATCCATGAAAGGAGATGATCATACTTGACATTACAATTTCTTTTGAAATTATAATTGGCTGAAAATGATTGGGTCATACTTGCCTAACATGGCTATCAAACCTTAAAATGCCAAATAATTTTACAAATAATGTAGGCAGTAATAACAATTTTAAAACAGAAAAATTCTTAACATTACCATCTGGAACATTGTGTTCATTTTTTATTCTCATACAGACTTTGCTGCTGAAGTGCCTGACCCCACTTCATCCTTTTAATATAAATATGAAACATACAGGCCCACACCCAAACTTATTACTAATTGGTAAAACAAAAAAAAATTACTACAGTCATACAGAAGGAACAATATGTAAGGGGCAGAAAATTAAGGCTTGTAGTTTCTAAACGAGACTGATATTCTGTGGCACCACCCTATCCACGAGCCAACAGCAGAAAATTACATACTTTCTGCACATGAAGATTGCCTAACATCAGTTATCACAGAATAACTAGTTAATAATTACAACCCTTCAAATTCCACAAAGTCTCGCAATTTTGTAAAACCAGTTAACCTACGAACATGCCAGAAACAGCGATCTTATAAAATACGACTGTGCACACAAATAATCACACGACTTCTTTTATTTTTCCTCTCCCTTTCTTAAATTCGCAGTAACATGGAATAGGGAAGACACTTATTTCCTACCTCTCGCAAATGGTTACAATTCACTTCAATTCGAAATACAAAAGCCATTTTTGCGTGAATATGCTAGTGTAATCGCAGCATATACCTTAGTCTTTGCTGTCCTTTCATTGTTAACTCCTGGAACTTCGACTAAAAACACAAGACAGGTGAAATACATATTCCACGAAGAAAACTCTAGAATCGTTAAGACATGCACTTCACGTGCGCTGTCTTGCTACAGCAATGAACGCATCCTAGTTATTTGGAATCATGACACCGACTAGGTCAGAATTAGTACACAATACCGCCATTAACATTCGTTACTAATTGCCACATTCTAAAATCTCACATCGTAGAAATTCTATACTTTTAACTGAATGCCCATGCAACACACATCAACTCTTCCTCCATTTTTTAGAGTGGGCCTTTGCAGCCAATCACATCGCACGTCTACAGTGGGAACAAGATCACGGATAAGGCATCACTGATTACTTAGGTCAAAACACAGCAAAGAGCATTTCCTTCTCACCGTTCCAAAAATTCCAGCACCCCCACCTGTCGATCTCCGCAGTCCCTGATTTACAACGTTTCTCTTGAATGCCAATGTTAAGGAATTATAACCAGAGTCCGGAATGGCAGAAAATCCTAAGTTTCGGTAACAACCGGCAAAAAATTTAGAAAGGAGCTTCACCGAACTCCCAAACCCTGTGGACATCTCCTGTTATGAATCTGTTTCCAATATCGACGGAAATGCACGAAATACAGGCAGAAGTTCAATCACATTCTTCAGTAAAGCAACTTACGGCTTCCACTGCACCGATTTTTACGGAACTCTACGTTGCTTGACCACACTAAGGCGAAATCTTCTATAGGCGTACCGAATTTTACCCAAGTCGGTCAATAAAGATGGACAGTAAGGATAAAAATTCACTTACATCCGTAAGAAAAGTGTGACTGTCAGTGAGCCAATTCTCACAAAACTCACGCCTGCTTGACGTCTATACTAAATTTAATGAAAATCCGTCGAACGGTTTATTCGCTGATACTCGGTCACGAAAGGACGATCGGGCATTATATCCACATACGGCGTTCTGATTTTACTTCGTACAGAATTCCTAGGATTACCATGGCGTTTGAAGATCACGCTGTCGTGTTTGCTGCTACCCCGACAGCGACTTGCTTGCACGACAAAACCGCTCGGTGTCCTCGAGGCACCGCAACGCAATGTTAATGCCGTTCTGACAAGTATCACTGCACGTGGCGTCTGAGAAACCCCGCAGCATTTTGCTTTTGCAAGGTATGGTAGCTGGGCACATGCTCTGATATGTTCAGAATATGACGCAGTAAGGGAAGGGGAGAGGGAGGCACTATGAAATCATCTAAATACAAATTCCAACCGGGGTTTCTCTGGCCTTTCCGCCGACTTATTAACAACGCAATGTATACAAATGCGCTGGACTTGCAAATGAAACCAATTAAAGGTAAGGAAGGATGCAATTACGCTCGTTTCGTGACCTAGCTCCACATTTAACTTTTTAAACAGGCCGAATGCATGAATAATGCAGCAGTCACTTATCTATCGGTGGCCGCTAACGTTTGGACTTTACAACACCGCCGCAGGTTTCTTGGTTACACGAACAGCGTTACTTTGGTATCACAAACGTGCAGGTGTACTGTTTCGTTCAATTAACCCTTTAAAGGCTAACACTAACCTGAACTATGTATAAAGACCCAGTCCTTACCGCGCAGTAAACACACTCCGTCTCGGCTATAAAAACCAGTCAGTTAATGCTGTATAGGGAAATAATCGCTGTTTGTTCTGAAATCCACACAAAACACATAAACACACTGTGTGGGCAGAACGTAGAATTTCTGAGTGTTAAACCTGGCGGTACGTACAGTAACCACTCGGCTGTAGAGTCCTCTTGATGCATAGCACATGTGGCACACGGCGAGGTATAGGACAGGAGGGGAGGGCGTAAACTGGATTCATCTGGCTCAGGATAGGGACAAGTGGCGGGCTGTTGTGAGCACTGTAATGAAACTTCGGGTTATATAAAATGCGGGCAATGTCTTCATTAGCAAAGGGGGCCGCTAGCGTAAGCGCAGTCCCCAGTTATAGTCTATTATTGAGGTGTCTATTATTGAGCCCAGCGATGCGGTCAAACGCAGGAATAGCTAAACAGGTCTGAGATCTTTGGCTTGGCTTAGCTTCACTGCCTGAGGGACCTGCAGCCTGCCAACGGGGGCTCTTCTCCATGGTGTTAATTTCGTGCATAGGCTATTTCCTTTTAGAAGCAGTTAATTCAGGCGACTTCCAACAGATGTCGTGCAGATTCAATAACAGAAGTTTTGTCAGCAGATTTTCAGAGTTGCTACCCTATTGCCACTGTGGAACGGCCTGTAACCCCACCACAGCCCTTTATAGGGTTGTACTAATTTAAGGCAGTACGTCACAAATGATATGGGTTTGGTTCCTGGTATTGTTTCGCCGTTTACGTATCGATTTTGATCTCTCTAGGCAGTTCCCATAACAGCTGACTGTCGCAGGGCGCGCGTTGCGTGTGAACACGCCAAAGCTTTCACCCTAACGATCAGCGCAAATCATTAGCGGTTACTGCATTTTCCGTCAGAACAAAGGGCGATCAGTGACGTCACGATGGCGGGAAACAGATGGGCGCGCGCGATGAATGATGGGAAACCAAGCACATACGCCACGCGTCGAAGAGCTGCCGTTAGTTAATTTGCAGTGTTACTCCTGTTATTGTGACAAATGACTTTCACCGCGGCCAGTCGGTGCAACAAAAATGCACAGTTGGGACTGCTGCACTTCTCCGTCAAATACAAATGCCAAAAAAATAAAAAAAAAATTGGTTATAGGTAACACGGAGTGTGCTGGTGCCTGTCGACGGTTACGTGAACTGCAAAACAAGAGAACAACAGCTGGCGGGGGCGGAGGGGACAAATTAATGTGCATTGTGGGGAAACAATGAGTGCCGCACCGCAACAATTAGCCGCAGTCAGGCAGGAAATATCCCACTTGATCACCACGAGATTTGAACAGTGCTTCCGCTGCGTGTCACGAGAGGGGAGCACTGTGCTCCACTGTTAGCTGAACGGGACCGTGATCAAGCGCTGTATCAACTGCACAGCTTGCATGCAATACCATTAATGGCGAACACGTTAGCGAGAGACACTTGTGAACTTCAGGCAGCCGACGTTTTGAACTGGACAGGCGGAGGGGAGGCAATTCAAAGTTGTCTAGCACAGGCACATTAACAGCTGAGACAGAACCTGCAACTATACGGAACCGCATTCTTTCTTCTAAGCTGATGGTTGCCCAACTAGTCAAAAAATTTCCCGCCTTTTACGGAACCCGATGGTTAGCTGTGGTCTATGGCAGTGAACCGTATCCTGCGCCACTTGAATCCATCACAGGCGGTCCCACCTGCGATTCACTTGAATGCCACCTGCTCTCCGCACGAGATCTCCCCGGCCTGCGGAACGCACATCAGACCCCAGAGCATCTGAAGTCACTGTTACTTAACACATCGGTAATTTTGAATATCCACCTAACAAACTCCGTGGGCACGGCCCTTCGCAAGAAGCTAACAGTCGTTAACCTGTCCACAACGTTTACTGAATTTATGGAACCAGAATATTCACTACAGTATTCACAAAAGCCTGTCACTTATCCCTATGTTGAGCCACATGAATCCTGTCCACGCCCTACAATCCCGCATTTAAAATCCATTTTAACATTTTCTTCTCCATCTACGCCTAGGCCTGCCAAGTGTTTCTTTCCCTCAGGCTTCTCCTCCAAAATATTGAGTCCCTACTTCAAGAAAACACACGGTGTCACTTTGTGAAGAAGAAGCTATTGCCCAGTGTTAAAGCTAGCGGTAAACTTACATGTAGCAACCACTGTGCTCTACAGGGCGCCGTAAGCGGCACGAAAGCGTCGGGCTTGCATTCGACGCAGGTTACATGCCTTCCGCGTGCTGTATCCAAACACACAATGCCAATAAAATCATTTTCGGACAGTGGAGCTCGAAACGTCCGTTTCTTGCGTTAACTTCCGGAACACAACACTGTTATCACCATGTCTGCATTATGGTGCACAACAATATGGCGACTGGGCAATGCTGCCTCTTTCAATCTGAAACGTACTGTGCGCTGAGCAACTATGAGCTGCCGGGAGACGTCGGGACGCCAGCCCAAACACTGTTCATGCCGATGTTACGGCCGAAATTCGTAAGTTAGGGTCTATACGAAGATAAAGATCAAAGGGAAGTTAAAAAATTAAAAACCTAAATACACTGCCGACGTTTGTCTTAGGTTAAAATGTCGTGGACACCCCCGTCTGGGCCCTCTTTCTACAAAAATACCAATGGCTACACAGCCTGAAAAAAGTAACCCTTTAAACACAGTGTTTACTGCGGATAACACCTGCTTCAACAACAACCGTTCAAATCCCACACTTTGCTTTATGTACCGCCAGGTTTAACATTCACAAATTCTACGTGCTGCCCACACGGTATGTTTATGTGTTTTGTGTGGATCTCAGAACAAACAGCGATTATTTCCCTATACAGCATTAACTGGCTTTTTTTTATAATTGAGACGGAGTGTGTTTACTGCGCGGTACGGACTGGGCCTTTAAATGTAATTCAGGTTAATTAATATTCACAAATCCTACTATCTGCCCACACAGTGTATTTATGTGTTTTGTGTGGATCTCAGAACAAACAGCGATTATTTCCCTATACAGCATTAACTGGCTGGTTTTTATAACCGAGACGGAGTGTGTTTACTGCGCGGTACGGACTGAGTATTTATACATAATTCAGGTTAATCCTGGCCTTTAACCGTCGTCAGACGGGGTGCTCCAGGACCGATAGACGGTAGAATTCAGCACACCAAGGTGTCGTTATGTGCCCCAGGAGGGGTTCAAAACCAAGACGGACAGACGGACGGACGGACGGACGGACGGACGGACGGACTGACTGACAACCAGTCGTTCCGTAACCTTGACTCTGACACAGTCTTCACAGTGCCAATAACATCGCCCACCAGAAAAGATGAAAGCCACAAAGTGCTGGGTCCGCAGCTGTAGGCTGAAGGCAGTGTGAAAGTACGGACTGTAGACCCGGTCATAAGTGGCTGTGTAGACCGCACATACTGTAGCCTATCTGATACTAGTCTACAGACATCTAGCCTGCATGCCCCTAGTACCGATTGCACAGCCTAGGCCGATCTAGTGTACACCTAGACACTAACGCAGTCCACAGACAGCTAGTGATCGCTGCGCAGGGGTGCGATGCAAGCCGTCATGCGCCATTAACCCTCCGCTCGACGCTGTCACGTGACAATGTACATCACAGTTCCGTCTAGCGTGAAACCTTCTTAATGTGCCTCACAATTGTGGCCCTCGCGCTGCCAACTCTGTTTCCAGGGGTGGCCATTACCAGCCTCATGCCGACACACATTCCCAGGCTCCTAGTTCTTTGTGGTTCAGACCATTTCATTAGGAGGGCGGGGCGCAGTGGCGCCGACCGGCGGCAGCCGCTCTAATTAATACGAGTTGTTCTGCCTGAGCCATGGGAACCACTGCAAGGACAGAGGAAAGGGCATAAACAGGACTGCGATACGTGACAGCACCTGCTCAGATGGGTTGGATGAGTAGAAGGTAGGGCAGCCGAGCAGACAGGTGTGGTCACGTGTTAACACGAACCTTACTGCTAGATGAACCGTGTAGGTGGTACGGTGCTGTCAGAAAAGGTGACGGCAGCGTCTGTTGTCGTCTGGGTTGGGGGGTTGTTACTAGCATTTCGAAGGGACATACTGCCTACATTCTCAGGACGGTAATTCTCTCCCGGAACGTCCCTATACTTACCACAGCACCCTATTAGAACCCAGAAAAGTATAGTATGAATAAATACGCTACAGGACATGGATTTTGTCGCTACGGCGAGGAACACCGCACCGATGCCACTCTTGCATGTAACGGAGTACAACTGGAGCCGTTCCCCTCCTCCAGTTACACTCCATTCCGTAATAAAACTATCATGATCACCCTCAAGTACATGACTTGACAAACAACAGTGCATTGTGGGAACGAAATGACTATCGACAAGCGACGGTGGCGCCGCCATTGTAACCTATCCATTAGGGCAGGCAACTGTTCTTTATTTGGCAAATTAATGGTTGTTAGGGGCGGCAGGGAAGTGGATATAAAATTATAGCGGGGGCTGCTTCAAATCTAAACACCCCTAAAGCTACAGTAAATTACAGCTCGCGTCACGTGGCTGCCAATTGACTTCCTGCGGCACAAAAAAGAACCAGGCGTGGTCTGGGGTTCACTTCTCACTGCAGCACTCGCTGTAACTGGGAGCGCGTCGCCAACTGTCCTGGGTTCCACTGCGCGTTTGGACAGTGCTGTTGGACCGCTGCTCTCTGTGTGTAGGCAGTCTAAGGCACAGTGGAAGTCACGCCACGACTTACCTTCAGTCAGTGTGTCAGTCAGTCAGTCCTGGTGTCGAACCCTCATGGAGCTCATGACCCGTTTCCAGTCCGAGCAGTGAACTCCGCCGCCAGTTCTGCCCCTGTGACAGTGCGGGTCTACCCACCAAGCGAGGGCTTCTCCAGCCCTTGCTCCTCAGACATGCGAACAGCTTCGCCTTGTTTCGAGGTTCTCAGGCTTCGCCCGCTTGTCCTTCTGGTAACAGTAGTATTAAGATGAAGATAAGTATTAAACAATGCTGGCACGATACTAACAGTGTAAACCCGCAGTACTGGAAGAGAAACTTGCCTCAATACCTCTTTGTCGGACACAAATCTCACCTGGACTGACCTGGGATCGAACCTGTACCTCCGCGGTGACAGCCCGGCGACTGACCGCCTGCACTATGGCACGGCCTGATGAAGGCGCACAGATTAATCTGAATTATAATCAAAGATTCAGTTCGCACAGCGCAGTAAACACACTACGTGTCGATTACAAAAACCAGTCAGATAATGTGGCACAAGGGTTCGATCTCGGTCGGGTCATGTCAGGTTTGTAGTGGACAAAGTGGCACTGTGACAGGTTTGTAGTGGACAAAGTGGCACCGTTACAGGTTTGTTGTGGACAAAGTGGCACTGTGACAGGTTTGTAGCGGACAAAGTGGCACTGTGACAGGTTTGTAGTGGACAAAGTGGCACTGTGACAGGTTTGTAGTGGACAAAGTGGCACTGTGACAGGTTTCTCTCCCAGTATTTCAGTTCTCCCCTGTCAGTAACATACCGCCAACGCTCCGTACCCTTCGCATAATTTCAGCAACTGAGAACTTTGTTAAACAACGCAGTTTAAACAAATTTGTGGCCAAGCCAGAAGCAAGAAACACAACAGTTGTGCTGAGATGCCTGAGGAAGACAAAGGAATGTTCTAAACGTCGCCAGTCGCCGAACGCCACATATTGTGACAGTCTGCTGTGTTGCTCCGAAAACAAACTGATAGAGCGATTGGGATCAGCCGGTTATTACGAGTACAGCTGCCTGCGCACCGTGACACACGAAGAAGGAAATGCAGCCCGTGCCCGAAACGGTGCGTTCACTTCCGAAGGCACACAGCAAGCCAGCAGCACACAGTCGATGTGAGATTGTCTGTGCCTGTTAATTATCGCCACAGTGTAAACTGCTTTCTGCGGGGCCAAGCGCCCGCCGTGTATTCAATTTGCGGGCCATTGTGTGGGCAGTGCGCGGTTCACACGCGAGCGACAGCCCCGGCAGTCCTGTACGTGATTCTATGCATTGCTTCCACACAGGCTGTGGGACCGCCCAGTGGCCACCGGGGGCAAGGAGGCCAGAGCGTGAAGCTGTCCACCGGCCACCACCCAGCCGGTGGACAGGCCACTGCACATCTGTGCACCGCTCACCCCACTGCTGCGCGCGCCTGCCGAGCGGACAGACGCCGCCTGCAGCCTGACATCGCCGGACGACAAACACTCAGGGCCCTCCTCACAGTAAATGCACTGCGCCTTCATTACAGAGACAAATCGCAGAATGGTTTCAATGGTACGCAGAGTGACCACTGCGCTTTACAGTACCAACCACAGCTACCGCTTTCGCGACGTTTCGGAGACCAAAAACGCAACGCTACTGTTCGATCAACAGAATGTTCTAATTATATTGAAATCGCCTTCTGTGGACAGTTCGTGTGTGGCGCGGTCGCAAAAAGACGTTGCGAAAATGTGCCAGCCTGCCTGCCTGCCTGCCTGCCTGCCTGCTTGCCTGTCTACACACAATATCTCAAGAACAGCAAACAGATTTTCATGGATCTGACACTGGAGAACTGCACTGAAGCTCGCGGTCACATTCCAGTTCAGGTTACAGCCCGACACCACATGCAGACTTACACGCTGTTCTGTCCGCATCTAAATACTTATTGGAGCGAAAATACTGCAAACAGAATTTGCTGGAACACACTAAGCACGAACTGTGTGCGCAAACCGTTTCTGTCAGCGTCACATTATTCTAGGCAATAAAACAGACAGAATCCTTGAGAACCACTGAGCTGCGTTTTTTAATATTTTTGTTTGGAAACGGATACAGTCAAATTTAAACAGCCTAAAGGAAAGGGGGCCCCTTGTGAATTTCTGGATCCAGAGCCCCACCACCCCGTCTCTGCGCCCTTATAAATAACCCCGTGATTATACGCTCTGTCAGTGTGCACTATTTCCGGGCATTATTTAGCTGGCCTGTATTTGGCATTGTAGATGGAAGCAGCAGGCTCCCCGAAACGTCGACGCCTGTCTATTAAACCAAAAGGCGTCACGCGATGTATGGGGCTATGCACCACTGACAGCAGACTGTGCAACACGTGTCTGTCAGGATAAGTCTGCAGTCACAGGCAGGCTAACGGCACGCATATAATGCAGGTGACAATCACAGGCAGGCTAACTGCACGCATATAACGCAGGTGACAATCACAGGCAGGCTAACGGCACGCATATAACGCAGGTGACAATCACAGGCAGGCTAACGGCACGCATATAACGCAGGTGACAATCACAGGCAGGCTAAGGGCATGCATATAACGTAGGTGACAATCACAGGCAGGCTAACGGCACGCATATAACGCAGGTGACAATCACAGGCAGGCTAAGGGCATGCATATAACGTAGGTGACACTCACAGGCAGGCTAACGGCATGCATATAACGCAGGTGACAATCACAGTCAGGCTAAGGGCATGCATATAACGTAGGTGACAATCACAGGCAGGCTAACGGCACGCATATAACGCAGGTGACAATCACAGGCAGGCTAACGGCACGCATATAACGTAGGTGACAATCACAGGCAGGCTAAAGGCACGCACGTAACACACTCGATAGAGCTTGTATTCAAAACGAGCAACTACACATGTAAACCGCCCTCATCATCTAGCGAACATTTCACATCAGGACCTTCTCATCCCCCCACGGCCGTAGTTAAGAAAGAGTGGAGCTATATCCTCCACTTCCCCTACGCGCCTTTTTAACTCTTTGTGTGAACCATGCTTGTCCGTGGCCAATATTTAATATCAGCACCTCCTCGTGTGAAGCGCGCTGTTGCCGCCCCTTTGTGGTAACGCGCAGTCAGATGGGGCAGTTCCCACGCAAAGCCAAGTGTAAAATCATTTCCCCCTATTTATCTCTCACCTTTTTTATCACGTATTGTGCTTACCCCAGCCTTCCACTCTTTGATACGGTTATTGGTCTTAACAAACAAATCGATTGTGAATACTTAATGTCCACACGCTCCACTTGCGTCTTTTGTTTCCGATGCTTGGAGGCCCACGACTCGAGGCCCGAGGGTTTATTACTTTGTAAAGTTTACACGCCAGCAGCCATTAATAAAGCGTGGCTGTTTGTTTTGCTAAAGCGAGTATCGGAAAAGAAATCAAGACGGTTACATGTGCCTGTAATTATCGTGCGGCGGAGAGACCTTGACAAGCTAATGGTCTCCCCCAGAGTTACGAACGTCCACGCCTTCCGCGGTACCAGAGGTTCGTTACAGCGCGGGCTCGCAAGGCACTGCTGCTGCGTAGCCCTATCCCAAGCCACCTCAGTCCAACTCACTTCCTGAGGAGCCAGCTTCGTCCTGCCCTGCCATATAGACCGTGCGGGTTAAGGTCAACGGCTAGAAAGTTGCGGGCTTCGCCCTTGTGCGTACTACATGTCCTACCCACCTCACCCACAAGATACGTATCACGTACAGACCTACAGACAGGGCCTGTTGTTCCTGCAATTTCGGACGTTATTTAGAACAGCTCGGACAGAAGTACAAATACAGACACGCAGGCTGCGTGCCGAACTGTCTTCTGTCACATGAACAGACGATGGAAGAGTAACGTATGCAGAAAGCACACAGCTAAATTTACTGCTACACAAAGATCTTCAGCAACAGAGATTCTCTGTGTGCCCGCACGTTACAGTAAACGTGTGCTGTTGGACAAAAACATTTAGAAACCGGCAGGGAAGATTCAACGTCCTTACACTGTAACAAAACGTAGTACACTGTCAATGTTCGTTGCTGTCTGTGCTCACGCTTCTTTTTATTTTCTGTCTGTACTCACGTTCCCCTCTCTGTCTGTGCTCACGCTCCCCTGTTTGTATGTGCTCACGTTTTTTGTTTCTGTTTGTGCTCACGTTTCTTTCTCTCTGTCTGTGCTCACGTTTCTTTTTACTTTCTGTTTGTGCTCGCGTTTCTTTGTTTCTGTCTGTGCTCACGTTTCTTTTTATTTTCTGTTTGTGCTCACGTTTCTTTTCATTTTCTGTTTGTGCTCACGTTTCTTTGTTTCTGTCTGTGCTCACGTTTCTTTTTATTTTCTGTTTGTGCTCACGTTTCTTTTTATTTTCTGTTTGTGCTCACGTTTCTTTGTCTCTGTCTGTGCTCACGTTTCTTTTTATTNTGCTCACGTTTCTTTGTTTCTTCTGTGCTCACGTTTCTTTGTTTCTGTTTGTGCTCATGTTTCTTTGTGTCTGTCTGTGCTCACGTTTCTTTGTTTCTTCTGTGCTCACGTTTCTTTGTTTCTGTCTGTGCTTAGGTTTCTTTTTTCTCGTTGTGCTCACGTTCCGCTGTTTGTGTGTGCTCACGTTTCTTTTTTCTGTTTGTGCTCACGTTTCTTTTTTTCTGTCTGTGCTTACGTTTCATTTTTCTGTTTGTGCTCACGTTCCCCTGTTTGTGTGTGCTCACATTTCTTTGTTTCTGTTTGTGCTCACGTTTCTTTGTCTCTGTTTGTGCTCACGTTTCTTTGTTTCTGTCTGTGCTCACGTTTCTTTGTTTCTGTCTGTGCTCACGTTTCTTTTTTCTCTCTGTGCTCACGTTCCCCTGTTTGTGTGTGCTCACGTTTCTGTCTGTGCTCAGGTTCCCCTGTTTCTGTCTGTGCTCACGTTTCTCTGTCTGTTGTCACACAGTAACAACACATTACAAACTGATATCTGTCGTCTCTTGACACACGCCAGCTGTTCGTGCCCTCATATTGCTACAACATTGCATTGTAAACTTCCTGATTAAGTTTCTTTGTTAAGGTGTCGACACTGTGGCCTGGAAACACATTAATATTCTGTTGTTGAGTAATCGTTCGTCTTGCGCCCTTGTGGTGTGGTGCAGAGACACCATCGCTTCGTATGGAAAAGCTGAAAGATAGCGGGCGTTTGGTATTCATGGCTTGGGAATTGTGGGGCCGCATCGCGACGAGCTTGATTCAGGGACAGTCCCTGCCACGTCACAACAGTCGGACCGACAGGATCACCTACACGTCCCTCTAGAGTGCTCCGTCGTGAGGGGCAATGACTGTACCGGGGTGCGAGGAGTCGGAAGAAGCTTACAGCAATCTGCATACCGAGATGAGACACACAGCGCTGGGCTCTTTACAAACTCGTTCCAGCAGCGAGCGGCAAGATCATTTGATGCCTTGTAAGAGTGGGCGTACGCACGACCGGCTCTGACCAATGAGATTCACACATAGGTTTGTTTGTAAACAGGGTGATCCAACACACACAGCCGAGCCAGTGATAGTAGGGTGTTCCAAAATGGAGGCATAAATAAACACACGTGTAACTGAGAGCCACAGGGTGCTCCAAATAGGTCACAACACTTTCTGACCGACAATATTCACTGCACGACGCCGAGTATAGAATTTGTGCGACGGTCAAAAACTAAGCATTTGAAGGATCCCTTTTAAAAAAACTTTTCTTTTGAAAGTCTTCGTTACGAAGAAACTTTTACGGCAAGCTTTCAAAGCAGCAAACACTTGTGATAGGTTTCTGAAGGCAGGGCCCCTCAAAGGTTTGTTCGATATTCCGCAATGAGGCAATGTTTATGTATTAAGCGGGAAAAAATACAGCGCAGTGGGGGACTGTGAGGTGGCAGTGTGGGACTGTGACCTTAAATGCACGCGTTACGAGAGATGCCTTGTGATTGCGTGCGTGAGGGAACAATTAGTTCGCGTGACGCCTCCCCACTCCCCCCACGCTTCCTGTACAACAGAACTCATAAAAATTTAGTGGGCTGTTAACTTGTTCCATACACGATTACCACGTCCGCCAACAGATGGCAGAACTGAAAGGAAGAAAGCAAAGAAGAAGGAAGGCAGAAAGAAAGAAGAAACACACGAATGCTGCATCTGCTGGCGTCCGCAGGAAGTGCCGGGCAGCTGGCACAGCGGCTACTGTGCGCGATTTATTATTTCATTCCAACAATCCAATTGTGTGTTAAGTGCTGGAAGATTCGAAAATAATAACAAAACGAAACGAATTGGTTCATTTGTCAACTCAAGCAAAAATCTGGCCACTGCAGGATCGCGCGCTGCAGAAGCTGCAGACAGTTTCACGTGGCTGGCATCCGTGTAGCTAACTGCTTTAAACCGTGCTTCCGTGACATGAAGACATAAATCTTATCTGTTAGTGTTCAAAGTGATTTCAGGGTCAGGGTTCTGTGTTCATGTCTTCTCTGCTTCGAATCGGAGAGGCGTGTTAACCTCACAGCACTGTCCCTCCTGCACACCACAAATCGCTGCTACGTGGAACCGAAGTTCATGCCAAGTCCATCCTCCTCACAGTTCTGAATGTCAGGTTGTTCTGTCACAGTAAGACAGTGCCTCTCACAACGCAAGTCAAGTTGTTCTGTCACAGTAAGACAGTGCCTCTCACAACGCAAGTCAAGTTGTTCTGTCACGGTAAGACAGTGCCTCTCACAACGCAAGTCAAGTTGTTCTGTCACATTAAGACAGTACCTCTCACACCGTGGCCAGCCAGCACTTGTGACATTTACTGAAATCTGTGTTCTCTTACACTGCTTTTAGCTTCGACCTTCAAGCCGCACTACACTACACTACACTACACTACACTACACTGCACTGCACTACACTGCACTGCACTGCACTACACTACACTGCACTACACTACACTGCACTGCACTACACTACGCTGCACTATACCACACTGCACTACACTACACTGCACTGCACTGCACTACACTACACTACACTACACTACACTGCACTGCACTACACTACACTGCACTACACTACACTGAACTGCACTACACTACACTGCACTGCACTACGCTACACTACACTGCATTACACTCCACTACACTGCACTACACTACACTGCACTGCACTGCACTACACTGCACTACACTACACTGCACTACACTATATTGCACTACACTACACTACACTACACTACGCTGCATTGCACTACACTACACTACATTGCACTACACTACACTACATTGCACTACACTACACTGCACTACACTACATTGCACTACACTACATTGCACTACACTACACTGCACTACACTGCACAGTACTGCACAGTACTGCACTACACTACACTACACTACACTACACTACACTACACTGTAAGACACACCACAGAATACCAACAAATTTTAGCCAGTGACTTTACTGGTTTGGAAATGAGCGCCTGATCGAGCATCCGTCTGTGCCGTGTGTAAAGCAGCCGAAGCTTGAAGCTGGCCAATCACCTTTACCGCACGATAAGGCTTATAATACGAGGAACGTAATCTCCACGTTCACCATACGTCGTAAAGCGCGACTGCTTTGGAAAAATGTTGTTTGTAAGGTACATACAGACATGAAAGTTTGCATAATGTAATTCTGCAGTGCAGAGGACGCTACAACTGGCAGTTGTCACAGCTCAGCCACAAATTGACAGACAGCAAGAACGAGTAACTGGATGGATTCAACCGCCCTGTAAGACAGCAAGTTTTCACGGCGATGAAAATTCATATGTGGGTCTTCTGAACTGACACTGTGTAGTCTGGTATCGGGCACATCCATGTTCAGGGTAGGGGATCGAAACCCTGACAGGGCGTTTTTCCATTTGTCTCCCCAAAACACAACCACTGCTGCGTGTGGAGAATGTGGGCAGCAGTGGGCAGACGGGACCGCACAGACCCAGTCCGTACCGTGCAGTAAACACACTCCGTCTCGGTTATAAAAACCAGTCAGTTAATGCTGTATAGGGAAATAATCGCTGTTTGTTCTGAGATCCACACAAAACACATAAATACACTGTGTGGGCAGAACGTGGAATTTGTGAATGTTAATTAACCTGAATTATATATAGACTCAGTCCGTACCGCGCAGTAAACACACTCCGTCTCGGTTATAAAAACCAGCCAGTTAATGCCGTATAGGGAAATAATCGCTGTTTGTTCTGAGATCCACGCAAAACACACAAACACATGTGCCAATGCCCTATTTCCTACTGCCCACACAACACACAAACACGTGTACAACGCACAACAGCCACAGCTGTTAACGCAGTCTGCAGTAGGCCTATCGATACACTATTTGTGGATCGATCCCAGTCTGCTGTTTCATCGTAACAGCTTTAGCTGCGGTGTGCGTTCACCAGACGGGTCTCTGCAGTAATGACACAACAGTCGGGGGCGCACATATTTAAACACGGTAGCAAATGGCCACAGGAAAAACACTTGCGGAGCCTTGCCGTAACCACAACAAGCGATGCACACTGGTGACCTCAGGGCCGTGTACAGCCGCGACTGCCAACCTAACCAGAACAACAGAAAGGCAGTAAAAATGTTTGTACCCAGGGGCAGGGCCGGCCCCACATAGGTGGGCGCCCTGGGGAGTCCATCAATTTGGCGCCCCTTTAAACTTGAGATCTGCGCTCTTCTGCGAATCACACAGCGTCTAGTGGTACTCCTTCACCGACGTTTCGGGACAACGTATCGGTCCCACCTTCAAGGGTCAAGAGTCCAAGAAGAAAGACTCTTTACCCTTGAAGGTGGGACCGATACGTTGTCCCGAAACGTCGGTGAAGGATTACCACACGACGCCGCGTAATATCGTACAAGAGCGCAAATCTCATCAACATCGCGGCGGAAGCCTGAAATCGCCCTTAAAAATGTTGGCCTAGGACAGGGCTGGCGAAAATTTTTGAGGGCGCGTGCCCAAACTGCGGATAATTTTCGGAGAAATTCTTGCTCGTGTGAAAACCTGAGTCTACTGACACCATATTTACGATTGTTTCAGAGACGTCTCGGCGCCCCAGACGGCTGTCCGGCTGGCCCGCTCTTCAGACCGGTCCTGCCGACGGCCAAACCAGACACACAGCCATGGTGACGTCACAGACCGAAGCAGCCACACAGGCACGTGGGCTAGGTCTCCATGTACAGTGCCCGCTATTTCTATCCGATTTTAACCAAATTTGAATTGTCTAACATTGCCATGTCTGGAAACGAAACGCCCCGTCACGGTACACCCACTGTCAGGCTTCATGCATCACGCCCCAATACAGATCCCCACGTCCTTTGTTTTCTGTGACCCTGAGTCCTGAGGAAGACCACGCGCCATCACTTGCAGAGTGCGCTGCACAGTGGCAGCAACAAGGTCAGGCCGTGTGTATAAAAGCGACGGTCGCGCGCGCGGTCACAGCACCATGATAGTCTTCGTGCTGCTGGCCGCGGGCATCGCAGCGGCGTCCGGCGGGGTGAGTAGCGAGGCTGGGTCTACTGCAGCACTCGAGGAAAAGACTGGCAGCCAGTGGTAACTACACATACCACCTCGTCTAACACTGAGAAACACTGAACTGTGCCAAGACAGTGTAATCATGTGTGTACTGTGATCGCCAGGGTAAACATAAACTAGGTGTTTCTCTCCATCCAGTTGGTTTTGTAACGGAGATGCGGTGTGTCTTCTATGAGGTAGGTAAGTTAGACCTATGTGGTGAGTGAGTTACTCAGTTACTTCGCAGTATCCAGCCGCTGTGCTGTGAAGGTTTCGCCGTACGTTCACACAGCACCGAACGCCATACATTGGCAGCGCCACCATACGAGGGGGTAACACAATGTTCACGCGCCACTCCACGGCCCAGGTAACAATTACGTAATGACTCAGTCACTGAACATGATTTCCACAGATAACCCTTCAACTGAGCCCTTCTTGTGTATCACTGCCACAGGAATATACAAATAACCCACAGTTTCACGGAATACTCAGGCCACCAAGTTGAGAAGTCCTTCGCTAAAGTTGTTATCGGCAAAACAAGACGCTGCATTGCCGATCGAACAGACGTAAGACTTTACTTCTTGACTGCTTCATAACGACTACGGCCGTCTGCCATAAGCAGGCATGCATTCAGCTGATCACTCACTCACAAACCAAGAGTATTCCGCGTTGTCTCCTTCGGACCGTGTAATGGCAATCAGTGTCAAATGTGGGAGCTGAAAAACGGTCAAATGTAGGCTAACTCGATAAAGTAAGCAGTCTGTTTTCGTTAGACTCACACCTACTTCGTCTTTCGGCGCTTATCCGAAATGCCAGCCATTATTCTCACTTGAACAGTCATGTCACGTGTGGTTTCCGCACAGCCACGAGCTGTCTGTGTCCGTCAGCTAACTGCCTGGTTGCTTCCTCTCACCCACAGCAGTCCAACGGCATGCTGGGGTCACTAGGGGCGACCCTCAAGTTGTTATCCGCGCAGTCTATTAACACTGCCCGAGAAGCAGCCGTCCCTGTACTGCAAGTGGCAAATCAGACAGCCGAGGATGCCCGCTCGACCCTGCAGGACCTGGGAGGCGACGTAGCCCTGGCCGTTGTGAGGGCCCGGGCGTCTGGTTGGGACGCGGCTCAATGCGCACAGGGTAGGTAGGCGAGGTAACCGCGACTCTCCGGGTCGTGGTCCCTGTCCCTCCACTCATGCCGATTTGCTGCCTTCTGAACAGACAAGGAGAAAGAGGCGCAGGCGGCAATCCAGAAGGCACTGGCGAAGCTTGAAGGCTGCACAGCGCTGGCGGCGGTGCAGGCGCAACAGCCAGTCGCGGTCATCCAGAATGTGACACAGGAGGCACTGCAGCGCATCGACATGGTGACGGGAAATGTGGCGGCCTGTTTAAGGGGCACAGGCACCATTATGTGTCTTGCTGAGGAGGTAGGTCACAAGTGGGCAGGTGTGAATGGCGTCAGAATTTGCAGGTTTGGGTGTCACACGTGGTTCTTTTTCGCAGATGAGAAACGTGGCGCAAGATGTTGACGCCGTGGCGGGCATAATCACGAAGCAAGCGCTTGGCGCAGAAGAGAGTGTGGCGCACGTCGCGCGTTACCTCACATCGTGCGCCAGAGGACAAGTGCAGAGCGCCCGCAGCCTGGTGCAAGAGCTGAACATCGAAGGCTGCACACGGTGAAGTCAGTCGACCCACAGTAGCATTGCAAGTAGCTGTAGATAGCCTACATTAAACGTCATCGTTGCATCAACTGATGTTTTTGTAACTTCTCCCCTTCCCTTCCTTCTCAGTTTCATCTCAGCACAGCGCCATCCCTTGCGAAAGGACATCTGACGTTGCGGTCGGCTGGAATCACAGCCGTACACAAACGGGCAGTTATGAGACCAGCGTTTGCTAATGTAAATGCGCGTTTGAGACAAGGTGACGGTGCTGGTTGCCATTAACAGGCCGCGAACGATGAAAGGACTGGCAGTGTGGGTGGCAGAAACACACTGCAGCAGCTCGACCAGTAATTAAACTACTCTCCTGTCAAGTACAGACGCTGCTGTAGACTGACTATTTAATACCAGGTTTAACACTCAGCAATTCTACGTTCTGCTCACACTGTGTGTTTATGTGTTTTGTGTGGATCTCAGAACAAACAGCGATTATTTCCCTATACAGCATTAACTGACTGGTTTTTATAACCGAGACGGAGTGTGTTTACTGCGCGGTACGAACTGAGTCTTTAAATGTAACTCAGGTTAATCTTGGCGTTTCAGTTTGCCGTGTCATGGCTCAGGCGGTCAGTCGGCGGCCTGACACCACAGAGGCCCGAATTCGATCTCGGGCCAGTCTGTGTGAGATTTGTGGTAGACGAAGTGGCACTGGGACAGGTTGTCACCCGAGTACGTTGGCTCTTCCCTTGTCAGCACCATTCCAACATCGCTGCATAGTCGAACTTATTTTCATCTCAATGCTACTCTTGTCAGAAGGACAAGCGGGCGAGACCTGGGAGCGTTCAAACAAAGCAAACGTTCTCCCGGATGTCGCAGAACGCTGGATATAGAAGCACTTGCACATATTTGCAGGCTCCAGGAGGCCAACAGGCCAGGTAAATGTAACGCCTTTGCTGGCAACAAAATTCTTTCCATCATCTCTTTGGTCTTTGTGTGAGACCCACGCTTTGCCCCGTAAGTCTAGCATTCCATGCCAGTTGGCAAGCCACACTAATTCTGTATCTCTGCATGCAGCACCCCCCCCCCCGTGACAGTACCACACGCCTCACCTTTCTGCAGTGGCCCTGCAGTCTCTGACACCAGACCCACACGCCTCACCTTTCTGCAGTGGCCCTGCAGTCTCTGACACCAGACCCACACGCCTCACCTTTCTGCAGTGGCCCTGCAGTCTCTGACACCAGACCCACACGCCTCACTGCCTCCATGCAGACGTCTGTCTCACTATCCTCCTAGCACCATTACAATGCAGATAATTTCCCTCCGGCCAGTGCTAAGCTTCAGGAAGCCAGCAATTAGACGCCTCGGCACCCATTGTATGCAAATGTCCGCAGCTCGAGGCCCGACGCTGCTGCGTTCATGCTGCCCGTTGAAATAGACACGGGCATCCACAGGCAGCGGCACCGGTTCTGCGAAACAGTGCGACAGCAGACAGGTTCGTGCGTTTTGAACGGTAAGAGATGTGAGGGGCTCACAGCGCTGAACGGGATGACTGTAGTCTTGTGGCACGTTTTGATGTTTTGGGGAAACCTGCTGCCTCCATCTTCAGGGTATAAGTTCGGTAAAGCAGTGAAATGTTTTTCACCCGTCATATTTAGGTCTGTGAATGACTGTCACAAATGGCGTCTAACCTTACCAGTCATATTTAATCAATTTCGTTGTGATGTTACTTCGCTTATAAACAGGACACATAGTTTTGTACCCTTCGCCAAAGAATATTACACGTTCACAGCCCAGTGGTTACTGTACGTACTGGCGGGTTTAACATTCACAAATTCTACGTTCTGCCCACACAGCGTGTTTATGTGTTTTGTGTGGATCTCAGAACAAACAGCGATTATTTCCCTATACAGCATTAAGTGGCTGGTTTTTATAACCGAGACGGAGTGTGTTTACTGCGCGGTACAAGCTGTGTATATATATACATAATCCAGGCTAATCTGAGTCTTTAAAGGGTTCAGTCCCTAAAACAAAGTACGATGGCAGCAACGACAAGTCCTACAGGCCTAGTCAGTCTATATTTACAGCAGGCAAAACTGAGCAAAGCAGTTTGCTTGTGAAACACAGAATTGGCTCTGCCGAAAGCTAATACTAAAGCGGATCTCAGACGTCAGGCGTCTAGATGCGAGGGTTCGTCTGGCTCAGAATACACGTGTTGACTACTGGCGGGCTCTTGTGGGCAGACAGGGTAACTCAGGACGGGTGAATATGAACTTGTGTACGGAGCGAACTGCTGACACAGAGGGAGCACGCACTGAACGCTGGTCACATGCGGACGACCGCGAACAGTGCGCACTTGCTGACTGCCCGTGCAGTCCGCACGCACAAACCGGTTCACCGGCTCTATGGACCACAGCCCTTGAGAAGCCGAGAGGTCTCAGCTAATGAAGAAAGTCCCTGCACTTGTGGGTCTTGGGGATATATTGGCGTGTACACTTGTCCCTATCCTGACCCAGATGAATCCAATCTACACCCTTCATGCTATTGCCTTGACACCCACTTTAATATTATACTCACATCTAAGCCTAGACTTTCCAAGTGGTCCCTATCTCTAGTCCCCTACACGTGCCACATGCTCCGCCCATCTCATCTTCATTGACTTGATCGATCTGACAACACTTCAAGAGGAATTCACGACAGAATGTTTTCCCACTCCCCTGTGACCTCCTTCCCTTAAGACCGCGCGTCCTCCTCAGCAGCAGGTTCCCCAACGCCCTCAGCCTCTGCCCTTCTGTACGTTCCGACAGTGGTGCAGCTATGACCTTTGAAGCGTCAGCCTTCTGGACGTCTTCCGTAGTGCGCATTGCAATATAACACACGACGTTTCGGGAACACGTTCCGTCCCTGCCTTCAGGCTCAATTGTTCCCGAACAACTGTCTCCACACGGTGACTGTTCACGCTGCAATGTGATGCCAATCCTGCTGCAACTGCGGTGCGGACAATCATCACATGCAGACAGATGTTGAGGAAGCAGTGGGCGTGGAGGCGGGGACGGAAACTGTCCCCGAAACGTCGTGTGTTATGTTGCAGTACATATGACGGAAGAAGTCGAAAAACATGAGTTCAAACCCTCGGCCTGTGTTCTTCCCTTACTGCGACACACCAGGTTTCACACCCATACAGTACAACAGGCAGTATTGCAGTTCTGTACATGTTAAAACACACGCACTTCTGTATGACGGCCTGGGAAGGCAGGACGCCCTCACAAGGCTGTGGAGATGAAACCTGTCAGTGCATGACGGTGCCGCAAACAGCTGACTGTGCAATTGCGCTAATGAAACCAAATGCTGAAAACGGCTATGCGGATTTGCAGACGTGCGAGGGGACGCGGGTTCGAGCCCTGGGTAAACAGGAAGCTACACAATGGATCCTAATAAGACCGAGTTTATATTTTCCTTGCACAAAAAATGAAACCATTATGAAACGAATAACAATAACAAGTCAACTGTCAAGCAGCAGCCATCTTGCGTGACGTCAGTCAAGGTTGCGGTGTTCCAGTGCCTGAGCAGCCATTTTTGTGGCCATTAAGTGTGTCCACAATACACACATTACAAAAGAGTTATCCCATTTTATAGTACTTAGTGCCCCTCCTGGATACTTTCTCATGAGCAGAACAAAAAGTGGATGCAATTGTACTGTCAAACAAGCGGCATCAGTGGCGGACTTTATCCTACAGTAGCACTGCCAGCCAGTGCAGAACGCTCACGCAATGCGGCATTGTCAGTACCTACGCCCCTCTATCGCGCAAAACATCACGCACTAGCACTGTCACTAGCTACAGTTGTCTATCACGCAACGCCTCACGCATTATCCCTGTATCTACTTTTCTATAAGGCAACGCCTCACGCACTGTCCCTGTAAGTATCTACTTTTCTATAAATCAACGCCTCACGCACTGTCCCTATAAGTATCTACTTTTCTATAAATTAACGCTTCACGCACTGTCCCTGTAAGTATCTACTTTTCTATAAATCAACGCCTCACGCACTGTCCCTGTAAGTATCTACTCTTCTATAAATCAACGCCTCACGCACTGTCCCTGTAAGTATCTACTCTTCTATAAAGCAACGCCTCACACACTGTCCCTGTAAGTATCTACTCTTCTATAAAGCAACGCTTCATGCACTGTCCCTGTAAGTATCTATTTTTCTATGACGCACCACCTCACGCACTGTCCCTGTAAGTATCTACTTTTCTATGACGCACCACCTCACGCACTAGCACTGTCAGTAGCTACTGTTTTCTGTCACCCTTCACGCAATGCCCCAGGCTGCAAGTGACCCGCCACTGAGGCACGAACAGACCAACAAACGCTACGCTTCCTTGTTCACAGTGATGAAACATGGCCAGATTCGAACCAACGTATCGATGTGCAGTGACTCGGACGTAACGAATTTCGTCGCGTGTCCATAAAACAAAGGAATATTTGAACAGCCGTTTCGCATGTAAAACACACAGTTTTTAAAGAAGTGAACATCGAGGGGCCAACGCTGCAGCTTCCTGCGATACCGACCGTAATTGTTTCCGTCGCGTGTTGAGCCGCCATTACCCTGTGAGCTCTCGTCTCTTTAGTCAAGATAAGCATCTCCACTTCTCAGCTGCAGCAGAACAAAGAATAAATCAAACCTCGGAGTGCTGCAGCACTGCTGGTTAGGTGCTAACGACCGATTAGCATAAACAAGCGTCCCATGCTGACAGGATGTCAGCAATCAGCAAACTGATGTAGCCTGCTGCAAAACTTGTGGAGGGAAAACTGCAGGCAGAGAAGAGGGCGAAATGAATAGCCCAAGCACAGAGGTAATACACGTACCGCCTGCCATAACAGAAACGCTTGTACAGTAGGCTCCATGACCGTGATTAACTGGCACCGACAAAACCGTCACGAACATCGGAATCACGAACATCGGGATCACGAACATCGAAACCGATTTGTAATGTAAAATGCCTGTTTGGTTGTAAGACGTTGCGAGGTATCAGTAACAAGTCTAACAAATCCTAAAACAGCACAAAAATTACGAAAGTTAATTTTTGGTAAAATATAACAACACTTTTTGAAAGTGTAAAGCAGCTACGTTAAATGGCTGGAGGAGAGTACCAGTCTGCAGTGTGAACGCAACCAGCCGCACGTACTGAGACAACAGGCTGTGACTGCTCAGCTCAGAGCGACCTGCACCGCAGCAGGTGAGTGGGGGAAGTCGACTGGCCAGCCATGTGGTCTCATCCCGATTCCTCGAAACCAGTCATGAAAGGTCGAAGCAATGTTATGCAAATGGGAGATCGCCGCTGGTCGAAATCACGAATATCGAGGCTCACGAACTGCGAGACAGGGCTGTTCTCCCCTTTGGCTAGTGTGTTTATGTGTTTTGTGTTGATCTCAGAACAAACAGCGATTATTTCCCTATACAGCATTAACTGACTGGTTTTTATAACCGAGACGGAGTGTGTTTACTGCGCGGTACGGACTGGGTCTTTATGTATAGTCTATGCTATTTAGTCTTTCGGTGCGCGTGACGACTGACAGCACTAAAGAACCCCCAGTGATGTAAATTTGGCATCACTGTCCGTAACAGCTGGCAACTGCTGAGTTCGAGGATTCAAATTTTGATGTCGAATAGCACTATGACGTACGAATATGTCGTCGTCTTCTGGTTCACGACGCCGTGCAGTCCGGTTCACGACGCCGTGCAGTCCGGCAGGTCTGCCAACGACCCGCCGGACCCGCGCACGGCACACTGGTGTCGTGTCACAGCCCGGACAGCCTTAGTGCCATATGGGCTACTGTTCTTTTCAATTCCGCTGCTAAAAGCAGTTCCTGTTGCTGCAGCCTAACGCCGTTGGCCAGCCGCCGGTCTGTGTGCCCTCTAAAGCCGACAGTTAACGGGGCCCTCCAGAACGTTCGCCAGGAACTGCCTCACGCTGGAAGTCCCGCCATTCTTGTCACACGCCAATTATAACGACGGCCCGTGCATGCAGTAACAGTGCCTGTCACTTTGCCTGATGCACTTCCAGAGTCCGCAAGCAGACCTCTCCAGAGCGCAGGTGGGAACGTGCAAAGTAACAGGACGGTGTCGAGAAGAAACTGCGGTGCAACGGCACTACTGCACCGTGTCGAACAGAGCTGGGTGGAGGCACGCTGCATTTGATCCTTTGGAACCCTGAAGAGAACCCATCATTCTCGTCCGACGCGCAACAAAAATCAGGCCCGAACACTGCATTATGAACAGCTCTAACTGAACAGGTCACTGCTGCTTCACAGAAAATAAATGCATCTCCATTACACAAACCAGCCAGTTAATGCTGTATAGGGAAATAATCGCTGTTTGTTCTGAGATCCACACAAAACACATAAACACGCTGTGTGGGCAGAACGTAGAATTTGTGAATGTTAATTAACCTGAATTATATATAAAGACCCAGTCCGTACCGCGCAGTAAACACACCCCGTCTCGGTTATAAAAACCAGTCAGTTAATGCTGTATAGGGAAATAATCGCTGTTTGTTCTGAGATCCACACAAAACACACAAACACACTGTGTGGGCAGAACGTAGAATTTGTGAATGTTAAACCTGGCGGTACGTACAGTAACCACTAGGCTGTAAAGTGTTAATTAAAATATTAGAAGCTTGTAAGAACAGCAGAGTGCAAAGAAACTGCATTTTCTTATTTTAGAATATTATTGAGAAAGCGATCTGAGATTGCGCTGTTCTGGGATACACCCTCAAGTAGCTGCATACTCCCCCACCTTCAGAGGAACCTGACTCATCGGAACTCTCCACCCTACGAAACTACACGCACTCATAAACCCAGCAACATATCTAAACTTTCACCTCCATATTATCTACGAAAGAAGAATTTTCTATTGAGAGAAAATCCTCCGACACATTCAATTAGCCCATAATTAAACTACAGCGGTACGTGCACTACCGCCTGCTTTAACCGTGAAATATCAGAATTTTGCCCACACTTATGTGCTCCGTACATGTGTGATACTCATAGTCAGCAGTGATTATTTCCGTATGGAGCAACGACGGGTTGCTCTTTGTAATGTAGACGCAGTGTGTTTACTGTGAGGTAGGAACAAGTATATTATGGCATTGTTTGTGAGAGCTTAGCGCTGAGCACCCAGGTTCGTGCAACACAACACAATGCAACACAGCACAGCACAACACAACACAGCACAGCACAGCACAGCACAGCACAGCACAACAGCACAGCACAGCACAGCACAGCACAACACAGCACAGCACAGCACAGTACAACACAACACAGCACAGCACAACACAGCACAGCACAGCACAGCACAACACAACACAGCACAGCACAGCACAGCACAACACAGAACAGCACAACACAGCACAGCACAGCACAACACAGCACAGCACAACACAGCACAGCACAACACAGCACAACACAACACAGCACAGCACAGCACAACACAACACAACACAGCACAACACAGCACAGTACAACACAACACAGCACAGCACAACACAACACAACACAGCACAACACAACACAGCACAGCACAACACAACACAGCACAACACAGCACAACACAACACAGCACAGCACAACACAACACAGCACAACACAACACAACACAACACAACAGAGCACAACACAACACAGCACAACATAACACAGAACCACACAACATACAGAATGCAACTACGTTCAAAACGTGGAGTTCAAAACGTTACATAACAGGGAGCTCCGTAACTTCTTCTCTTCAAAAGATATTATTAAAAGGGATAAAATAAGATGGTTGGGAAATGTAGCATGCATAGGTAGATGTTAAAAGAAAAATCTGAATACAGAAGACTGTTGGTAGGTGTAAGGGAGGGCGGCAATAGCAGACAGAGCATGTAGCAGCAGAATGAGTGTTCGTGGGCTGGATTCATCTGGCTCATGGCGAGGCCCTGTGCGTTCTTACATAGGCGTTAATGGACCAACAATGATAATATTAAAATAGATAATAGAGAAAATACAGGAGCGTGTGGACTCGTTCATCTGGTTTATGGCAAAGCCGTTCGAGTTCTCTCAAAAGCAGCAATGGGTCATGCAGTTCTACGAAGACCGGGTGACATTTCTTGACCAAGTCTGCTGCTACTCTCGTGTTTGAGAGCGGCCAGTCAGCCAGTCACACCGCGACCTGCCGGGCGGGCGGATGTGCGTGCAGCAGCCCCCCGGAACCACAAATGACATGTCAGTTAATGCCGCATTGTCTAACTGCACTCAGACGAATTTATTTGGCTTACAGCCTTAATGACGGCTGAGCGCTGGGAACTTTTCCTGCAAGATTTCTCTCAGCCTCGATACTGCGGCAGTAACGACCAAGTCGCCACGGCAACCCACAGCACACGGGAGGTCCGGGCCACGGGCTGTCGTGACAGACAGATGCGTCACTGTGCTGATCGAAATATCGGCAGTCTTGTGCAACACCTGCGCTTTGTGCAGGTTTATATCTAACTAACTATCTATCTAACTAACTAACTAACTAACTAACTAACTAACTAACTATCTAACTAACTAACTAACTAAGTCACCAAGTGAAGCCTAGCAGTCATTCCCCGCAAGCTTGTAACATGTCAGGTACTCAGTAAGTTACCCAGTTTGTGCAACCATCAGCTTCACTACCGCCTTCAAAACCCCCCGACGCATCCAGTCGACGTCCTGCCATTCTATACCTTCGCGATTTTTCCTTCCAGATCGCGAAGCAAAACCAAAAATAACATACAGCCAGTAGATGAGACGCCTGTCGGGCTAGGCACAGTGTCCAGGTGCTGTCGGTGCAGCGAGCCACCACGGGCACACCGCCGGGCAGTGGCACCGAAATGCACACCAGGTACAGGCTAATGCTTAGACAGCGGTAGCCTGCAACATGCGAGACACTGCTGATTTGTATGTGGACTTTTTCCATCGTCACTGATTACACAAACACGACGTTTAGAAGGCAGACTGCTTCCGTCTTCAGGTGCGCCACAGTGCTGGGGAAAGCAACAGTCTAACAGAGCCAAGCACTGACAAATGCACAGGTGAGAGACAGAACAAGCCAAACCTCTAAATATAAAAACAGCGCGCAGAACTCAAGCTGCAGACTGCAATAAAATGAAGAGGATCACCGCTTATTAAAAATTAAACTCACAGGCCGTGCACAGGCAACAAAACAAAATGTTCCAACAGACCAAAACGTGAGTTAGTTGCCACACAGCAAACCTGAAGGCAGAAGATTCCGGACCGAACGGTAGCGGACAGTGCCCGAGCTCGGCCCACTCTTAATTCCTTCGTGACTGCGGTTATGATTTGTTGGCGTCGTTATCAAACATGTTTTGGCGTCATCAAACATTTGTTGGCGTCGTTATCAAACATTTGTTGGTGTCGTTATCAAACATTTGTTAGCGTCGGTATCAAACATTTGTTGGTGTCGGTATCAAACATTTGTTAGCGTCGTTATCAAACATTTGTTGGTGTCGTTATCAAACATTTGTTGACGTCGTTATCAAACATTTGTTAGCGTCGTTATCAAACATTTGTTAGCGTCGTTATCAAACATTTGTTAGCGTCGTTATCAAACATTTGTTAGTGTCGTTATCAAACATTTGTTAGTGTCGTTATCAAACATTTGTTAGTGTCGTTATCAAACATTTGTTGGTGTCGTTATCAAACATTGTTGGCGTCGTTATCAAACATTTGTTAGCGTCGTTATTAAACATTTGTTAGCGTCGTTATTAAACATTTGTTAGCGTCGTTATCAAACATTTGTTAGTGTCGTTATCAAACATTTGTTAGTGTCGTTATCAAACATTTGGAATTTGCCAGATTTCAAGGACTCATGACGTATCTGTTTTTGCCCTGTGCTTGGGGGGGGGGGGGCCCCCGCATTATGTGCACAAGACGCGAACGTACTTGGTTTTGTCAGCATTTACCCTTCATCCTTCTGCTTACTGGCGACTGACACAACGTCCGCATGTCTGGTGTGCCAGCAGTGGTGATGCGGTGATCCAATTGGCAGACGTTTGGGCGATTTTAACCAAACGTGGCGCAGCGAGCAGGACGTGAACTCGGAGCGTGGGAAACTAAAACGTAGAGCGAAATGGCGTAAACGGCGGTGGGCCCGGGGCCGAGAATTTGCCCACACATGTGAAATTACATAGGAATGCCCAAGATGGCGTACAGGCACATGATTGGTGGGGGTGGAGCCGCGTCACGATTTGTAATACGCGAGTAGGCAGATCAACATCTCTCTCAAATTGCTACCTCCGACAAGTACCAATTTATTGTCCTTGCTTCGTGCGTGCCTCCGAGGGCTGCACAAGCCGCGGCAGGCGGCGCGCGACACGGCACTGCCAGCGACGCAACGAAACTAGAGGCGTTGCTTCGTCCATCTGCAGAAGATGGGCCACAGGAAAGATCAGCGGTAGGGTTTTGTTGCTGCAGTGGCGCACTGCAAAGTGTGCAGCACAATCTCGCCAGATGCAGGAGATGGACAGCCCTGTGGCCGGTGGACACGACAGCCAATGCGCGGCCTCTCTGGCGATAGCAACCCCGGATTGGCTACATCGGTCCGTAATTATGCCGTATCCATCCCACGGTAATGACATGTTCCCGAATTAAAATAATGAAACGAGCATTTTGTTCGCAGTCCAGAGGTCGTCGCAAACAGCAAGGCGCAGAATAGTGCAGTGCTGTGTGGGGTAATGCAGAGTGCTGTTCATACCGGCAGTGCCGCGGGGCCCTTTTGGTGCATATCATGGTGCAGGAACAGGCACGACGGTATAGCTCATGTTCTGGGCGGGTGCGAGGGCTTAGCTCACACCGTAAGGGGACTGCAGGGCTAGATCATGGTGTTGGGGACTGCGAGAGTTCAGATCATGGTGTTGGGGACTGCCAGAGCTTGGATCGTGGTGTTGGGGACTGACACAGTTTAGATCATGGTGTTGGGGACTGCCAGAGCTTGGATCGTGGTGTTGGGGGCTGCCAGAGCTTAGATCATGGTGTTGGGGACTGCCAGAACTTAGATCATGGTGTTGGGGACTGCCAGAGCTTAGATCATGGTGTTGGGGACTGCCAGAGCTTAGATCATGGTGTTGGCGACTGCCAGAGCTTACATCGTGGTGTACGGGGCAATATGGCTTATCCCATGGTGCGGGCGGCGCGACGATGGCTTACCTCATAGTGCAGTGGCACAACGGCTTAGCTGACGATGTGGGCGGTGCCACGGCACAGGCAAGGCAGTGGTGGTTATCTCAAGATGCAGCAAGCACCTTGATGCCTTAGCCCATGGTGTAGGCGGTGCCATGAGGTGTCATCTCATGCTCCAGGCGGCGGCACAGTAAGAGTGCTGTCACACTGGACTGACGCAATGTGACAGCAGCCTTAGCTCTCGGGCCGCAAGTTTGCCGAGACCCATAGGCCTAATCGCACATAATGGCCCCCGCTTTCTCATCGTGTGTCGTTACATTCAAGATCAGAGAAGGACAAAGCTAACCACTGGGATGTGTGCTGCACCGCGGCACGAAAAACTCTTCATTAAAGTCATTACAGGTTCGGTTCGTGAGCTGGCGGCCGCCGTCCCGAAAACATGCGACAGCACAAACTGGGTTCATCACGGCGGTCACAAAAGCAGGCATCTGATCTTATTTCGAGCAAACTCCAAAGCCCTAAAGACACTGCACCTGTTCTAACACCCATTTCCTTCCGCCCGCCACAGCTTATGCAATATCACTGCACGCATTTATACCTTTACGAATCTGTCGACGACAGAAATGAATTTATTTCGTACGGTCAAAATACAGAGTCATTATTTTATCTGACAACTGTCGTTTGTCCCTTCTCGCCGCTACTCCGCTGCGCGTCTGGCCGGTCAGTTGAGTAGGCTACGTTATTACGACAAACGAGCTGACGGGCAGTGGTAACCATTAGCTGTCCCACATAGCACAGAGCCTGTGTGCATGTCTGCAGGGACGGCACACAGTTGCAGCAATGATTGAGAAAACGGAAATTAACACAACAGGATAGCGACTGCGTTAAGATATGCTACTTCCAACTGAAACATTTTCGCACATGGCAAATATTTACCGGAATATAGAAAATGCAGTGCGATCAGCTGCACAACAACGCGCCCGATCTGCAACAATGCAGTGCGATCAGCTGCACCAAAATGCGCCCGATCTGCAACAATGCAGTGCGATCAGCTGCACCAAAATGCGCCCGATCTGCAACAATGCAGTGTGATCGGCCGCACAACAATGCGCCCGATCTGTAACAATGATGGAACTAGTTACAAACATTCACTTTTCCCTTTTGTGCCACTGCAGACAGCACAATGTTACGTATTTAACTGCACCGTACTTTGTTCATTTAAGCCAGTCAAAAGCCAGCGGAACTGAACGTGACTCAGTGCAAAGTCGGTCTGAAGCGCTAGCCTGTGGAGTGGTTGATATGCCTTCAGCGTTTCAGCATCAGGCCGTGTAACGTCGGGCGGATGCAGCAGACAGTCCGGGTATCGTATCTCGCGCGGCACCTGTATGAGTTAGTTCCATGTGTTAGCACACGAACAAGAATTAATCTCAGACTGTATTTTTTCGGCCACGCGCATTCTACCGCAAACAAGTGAACGCCAAGCCAATGACGTACGGTCGATACAAAGTACATTCTCAAGCACTTAGAGAAACAACGTGAACACACTTTGCTGTCCAATTCTCACACGGCATCCGAAACAGCATGGGTTTGTTTACAGGTTCCCAGGATTTGAACACTTGTCCTACTGGTCAGTAGTATTAACATGAAGAAGGGTGTGCAGCTGTCGGAATGGCACTGAAACACTCACAGCAGTCAGCCCAAGTAGGCACCTGTCACAGTGCCACTTTGTCCACCACACACCTGGGATCGAACCCACGTCTCTGCGGTTAGAGGCAGCAGCTAACGGCACGACGTTCTTCTAAGCAGCAAGTACATGAAGTGCAGCGCCTACCTCACAGAAAACACACTTGCTGTCCGTGATTACAGTAGGTGCGCATGTTTTCAGGCAGGTGAATGCGCCCTGTCTGTGAAATGACAACCCAACAGGCGTGGCCGCCATCACACGGCCGCAGTTGCATTAACTTGACTATTTCAACCCCAGTGGGGGCTCAAGCACTTTGCAAGTACCAGCCAGCACGCGCTGCGCACAGCGGAGCGGTGCCAACGCAGGCTACAGACCAATACAGCTACACACAATGTCAAGCTGTCGATGGGATAAAACCGGCTTGCGTAAGAACCTAACTGCACACGTCTCAAAACTTGCGGGTTCAAATTACATAACACGGCAGATTACGCAGACAACCAGGCTATAAAGCAGCCACGTGACGTCACATGACGCGCTGCTCCACTGCCTGTTTCATGCATCATTTCTTTATTCTCAGAAAAACCAAGCGTTGGTTAGCTGTGTTATCTTGCATTTCATGCTCGATGCTCAGCTGTTTCTTCAGCCTCAGCGTGTAACTCACAGAGAACACAGTCTACCGTACCAAGGTAAAACGCAGCCTAACTTCACTTGTTACTACGTCGACCGGAGGTGTGACTCACTCAGTCACATAAGTGTGTTAGGTAAGGCAGTATTCTTGCACAGTCAGTTGCCTGCGTCTGTGTGGGATTGGAGTACAAGTGGACAGAAACCTCGACATTCTGCCACGCCGCCATGAGGGCGGTGCGGCGGTGCGACGCTAGATGCGCCTGTAGGCTGTCTAGATGCTTCGCAGCTCGCCACAGGCCACGTGGCTCCGCGACAAAACGGACAGGTCTAGCTGCGTGGCAAGTTTAGTCTTCTGCTGGGGAATGGGTGGAGCTGGCCGCGCGTTTGTGCCTGCTTACTGTGTGGGCCTCTGTGCTGGCCTGCAGGCTTACAGACTGTACAGTGCTGGCCTGCAGGCTTACAGACTGTACACGTGTTGGCCTGCAGGCTTACAGACTGTACACGTGTTGGCCAGCAGGCTTACAGACTGTACACGTGTTGGCCTGCAGGGTTACAGCCTGTACATGTGTTGGCCTGCAGGCTTACAGACTGTACAAGTGTTGGCCTGCAGGCTTACAGACTGTAGACGTGTTGGCCTGCAGGCTTACAGACTGTACATGTGTTGGCCTGCAGGCTTACAGACTGTACACGTGCTGGCCTGCAGGCTTACAGCCTGTACACGTGTTGGCCTACAGGCTTACAGACTGTACATGTGTTGGCCTACAGGCTTACAGACTGTACACGTGTTGGCCTGCAGGCTTACAGCCTGTACACGTGTTGGCCTACAGGCTTACAGACTGTACATGTGTTGGCCTGCAGGCCCACATAGAGATGCACAAAACACGCCGCGCGGTAACGACACGACGCCACAAAGCAGCAAGTGCCGTTTTGTCCGTCAGGTAAAGGTACGTGAGCGTGAAGATACCACGCACCGCCATGTAGGACCGAGGCTACATATGCGTGGAGCTATACCTCCACTCCCACGCACGCCTTCATACCTTTATCAAAGGCGTTATTCTTCAGTGCACAAATTGTGACGCTTGTCAAAGACCTGCCAGCGCACAAAAGGCCCGCTTACAGCGGCCGTCGGAATGCGACGGAGGCAGACACTCACGCCGCGTTCGCCGAGTTGTGTGCAGATCTGCCAATACTCACACACTCAGAGTAACAAGGCGCATGTTTGCTCTGCAGATTGGCTCATTGTGTCCGCACTTAGCTATGCTTAGCGGCCAGATGCTAATCTGCCTCACACTTCCCGTGCAATTAACTAACGTTCGCTTAAGGCACACTCGGAACAATGCGTCACGATGGTTGGCTCCGGCGAGGGAAAGCTTTCCCAGGAACAGGCGGGCGGCAGTCAGCTGCACTCCTGTCGGCTAATGGCAGTGGCACTGCGTGCCGTTCTGTGGTGGCGGCCAGTCCTCGGCGGGACACACGGCTTCAGCACCGCTAACACAAAAGCCCACCACTGGTCACGATGCTGAGCCAGTTCTATCCACCTCCCATCCTCACAACCTATTTCCCTAAGACCCATCTCACTAATTAACTAACTCCCCGGCAGCAGAACACAAAGGT
The DNA here is from genome assembly GCA_013340265.1 of Coptotermes formosanus. Taxonomy (NCBI): domain Eukaryota; kingdom Metazoa; phylum Arthropoda; class Insecta; order Blattodea; family Rhinotermitidae; genus Coptotermes; species Coptotermes formosanus. The sequence continues at coordinate 1,352,569 of BLKM01000181.1, forward strand.
TCAACACCGCAGTTTTACACTGACAGTGAATTCCGACGCTCGTGACAGTCTTACCGGCCCCAATCAGACACGAAGCACGGCACTTGCATGCCACTCTAACGGCTGTGGCCACCGTACGTACTGGCCATGTCATAACAACACGTTAGGCTATCTCACATGCCCTGCTGGAGACGCGATGCGACAAACAGCTGCAGCCTCGGTGTGACGTCACCTTGATTAACAGGCCTACTGCATACGTTGAACACTCTAGGCTTCCGGAATATGACGCCGTGTAGATTGGTAAGTAGTTACCGACCTGCCTCCAATTTCAGGATCCAAATCATGTAAGAACTTCAGTTGACTTGCTGTTGTGCGGTACAGCCTGCGACACACTGTCTGTGTCGTACAGTCTGCATACGTCCTTACGTGATTGGATTGCGGGCCTGCAGGTGCACAGGCGGCACCTTGGTCCCAGCCACAGATCGCTTGCGGCCTCGCGACAAAAACTGTCAACTGGACTAACAGCGCGACAGCAACACGCAGTCGCGAGCCGACCGCCTGTGTTAACTCCGTACAGCCCAGTGGTTACTTTATGTACCGCCAGGTTTAACGTTCAGCAATTCTACGTTCTGCCCACACAGTGTGTTTATGTGTTTTGTGTGGATCTCAGAACAAACAGCGATTATTTCCCTATACAGCATTAACTGACTGGTTTTTATAGCCGAGACGGAGTGTGTTTACTGCCCGGTACGAGCTGAATCTTTAAATATACGTTCTGCCCACACAGTGTGTTTATGTGTTTTGTGTGGATCTCAGAACAAACAGCGATTATTTCCCTATACAGCATTAACTGACTGGTTTTTATAGCCGAAACGGAGTGTGTTTACTGCGCGGTACGAGCTAAATCTTTAAATATACGTTCTGCCCACACAGTGTATTTATGTGTTTTGTGTGGATCTCAGAACAAACAGCGATTATTTCCCTGTACAGCATTAACTGACCGGTTTTTATAACCGAGACGGTGTGTGTTCACTGCGCGGTACGAACTGAATCTTTAAATATACGTTCTGCCCACACAGTGTGTTTATGTGTTTTGTGTGGATCTCAGAACAAACAGCGATTATTTCCCTATACAGCATTAACTGGCTGGTTTTTATAACCGAGACGGAGTGTGTTTACTTCGCGGTACGGACTGGGTCTTTATATGCCTATAGGCATATAATTCAGGCTAATGTGCGCCTTCAAACACGACTCCACCAATGCTGCACGCTCATCTGTATCTGCACGTTGCCCACCAGAAGGCCAACCGTGCAAAGGCGGGGACCTTCAAAAAGCATCGTTGTTTCGGAAATTCGCGAGCGGTGGGTAGGAAGGTGCTCCGACCGAATCCTCACAGGGCTGAACACGCGCACTGCAGTTTGTTGTGGCACAGCAAGCGTATGTCGCAGCGCTGCGGACCTGATCACAGGGCAGCGTGTGGGCCTGTCGAGGAAATTTCGGCAGCCAGTTCCTTCGAAACGTCGGTAATTACGTATTACAAGAGTAACGGGGACCGAGAGAGCGCCGTCTGAAGCTAAGTCTGCTTCAGAAAGTGACAGTCGCTGAGCTGGTCATAACATTGCTGCATTAGGCCCGCGGAGCCCGACAGTTCATGGCCGTGTTCACAACAGGTGGCCACAGGTCCCTCAGCTGATTCAGATGAATCCTGTGCACACCGTCACATCCTTTTTAATATTATCATCATGTCCACGTCTAGGTCTCATGCTTTCCGCAACTTATTCGGCTCCATCATAGCTCAGAGCCGCACTGATTTCTCCGTGATTGCGTGCGGTGGGAGGGGCATCTTAACAACGCCGCATTCTTTAATGGTCAGGCGCATCGGTGACGTCACACAAATCAATTAGACACGCCCCACCGCTCACGGCCGGCGATTGGTCGGTTGGGCCCCGTGCAGCGCGATTGGCCACTTCCGCCCGAGGATGGGCAGAGCTCGCAAGATGGCCGCCAGAGGCGCGGCGGTCGCGCGCGCGACGCGTTCAGTCGCTGAGTGGAGCGAGCAGAGTGCGGGTCGCAGGAAGTTAGTGTCGGTCGGTCTGTCCAGCTGCAAGTGGCGGGTGATTCAGACAACGGCGGAAGAGTCGTGGTGATGCGTGAGTGACGTTTGTCGGATGGTGATCGTGCTGGAGCCCAGCACGGGACGGGGTGGTGCGGGGGGAGTGACAGTGGACGACATGACAATCAGCAGCTCCCCGCATCATCACCACCAGACCTCGCGGTCGCGCTTCATGATAACAGACATCCTGTCGAGCGGGCCGCGTTCACCCTGCAGCTCGCCGGCCTCCAGCAGCGAGGGTCCGCGGGACCTGTCCCTGCACTGCCGCGGCGAGGACAGCGACGGCCACGAGAGCGGCACCGACAGCGGGCTGCCGGGAGAGACGTCCAGCGTCTGCTCCAACGGTGAGTCTGTGCATAGCGCATGGCGCGGTGCCAAATCCCGTCCATAGCCTATAACACGGTGCCAAGCCTCGTCCATAACCTGTAACACGGTGCCAAGGCTCGTCCATAGTATATAACACGGTGCCAAGCCTCATAAATAGCCTATAACACGATGCCAAGCCTCGTCCGTAGCCTATAGCACGGTGCCAAGCCTCGTCCGTAGCCTATAACACGGTGCCAAGCCTCGTATGTAGCCTGTAACGCGGTGCCAAGCTTCGTATGTAGCCTGTAACGCGGTGCCAAGCTTCGTCTCTTGTCACCAGCACGGTGTCAGCAGCACTTGACGTCTTCCAGCAGCCGGTCGGATACTGAGCCGCGTGAAACGGCGTTCGCTCGGGTCTGACAACAGTCGGCACTACAGCCTGTATTTGTGTCTCTACCCTCGGACGAAATGGCCCTTAATGGCGCATCTTGTGTCGCCACATGACGCCACCTCTTGCGCTCTTCATGCGTCTTGACGGAGAAACACACAGCTTGTTCTTTGAAGACTGCCAGTAACCGGAATTATATATAAATGCCCAGTCCGTACCGCGCAGTAAACACACTCCGTCTCGGTTATAAAAACCAGTCAGTTAATGCTGTATAGGGAAATAATCGCTGTTTGTTCTGAGACCCACACAAAATACGTAAACACACTGTGTGGGCAGAACGTGGCATTTAAAGACCCAGTCCGTACCGCGCAGTAAACACACTCCGTCTCGGTTACAAAAACCAGTCAGTTAATGCTGTATAGGGAAATAATCGCTGTTTGTTCTGAGATCCACACAAAACACATAAACACACTGTGTGGGCAGAACATAGAATTTGTGAATGTTAAACCTGGCGGTACGTACAGTAACCGCTGGGCTTCAGTGCTGCCTTGCATTACATTCTCAGCACTTGTCGTTCCCACGGATTCAGTCTATACGTCAGGCAGCCCACGTAAGTACCAATGCCGGTTTTCTAATCGAGACGTGTCATCCAGAGCAGCGGAACGGTTGACGTGCGACAAGCTAACCGCCAGTTAGCTCGCGGCTGTTGCTTTACACGCCATAAACTCCGGAGGCTGAATGCTACACACTGTCTGCGTTCCGGCGTACTTACACCGCCAGTTCCTGGCTGTGCCTCTCGTATCGGCTCGCACCTGCAACACGTCGCACCCTGCACTAGCAGTCGCCTATCCACTCAAAGAATGCCTTGCAGTTTGTGGAACTCATTCGGAAGTTCATTATCGCGTTAACAAGAGTCTGCCACCGGTCCACAACCGTGAGCCAGACGAATCAAGTCCACAACCACAGACCCCAACACCCTGTTATGATTAATTTTAATATTATCCTCACATCTGTGCCCACGAGCTCCAAACAGTTTTTTCTGTGCGCCTTGCCGACTTGCCTTGTGTGCCTTGGCGTGTCTGCTGCATATTTCACCCCCATTCGGTTGCGAAGCCTCACGTATAGCTACCCACAGTGCCATGTCGCCTTCACATATAGCTAACCACAGTGCCATGTCGCCTTCACATATAGCTAACCACAGTGCCATGTCGCCCTCACATATAGCTACCCAAAGTGCCATATCACTCTCACATATAGCTACCCACAGTGCCATGTCGCCCTCACATATAGCTACCCAAAGTGCCATATCACTCTCACATATAGCTAACCACAGTGCCATGTCGCCCTCACATATAGCTAACCACAGTGCCATGTCGGCCTCACATATAGCTACCCAAAGTGCCATATCACTCTCACATATAGCTACCCACAGTGCCACGTCGCCCTCACATACACTCAGGGGCACAGCCAGGTGGCGGCAAGGTGCGTGGCGACATGAATGCGCTGCATATGTAAACACAGTTACGGTGACTCTCAGCTCTCCAAAGCATGAACGGGGTCGCAGCCCCATCAGCGTTCGGCCCAAGCGGCACCCCAGCAACAATCATTGCGCCACATCACACCCGACGTTGCACCTGGCAAAGCACACACTAAGCACACCTTACTTGTAATGTCAATTTAACTTTCGGGCTGTTGTGAACACGGTAATGAACATTCGGGCACGGCGAAAGGTGGGCAGTTTGTTAACTAGCTGAGCTACTGATAGCTTTTCAAAAATAAACCAACTTCTGTTCCTTAAACTTAGTTACACCGATCCCGCTAGCCACGTGGTCTGCAGCCTCTCGATTGCTGGGATCGCAGGTTCGAATCCCGCTGACGGCACGGATGTTCGCCTCTCGTGTGTGTGTTGTGCAGACAGCGGCCCCTGCGACGGGCTGATCACTCGTACAGAGGAGTCCTTCCGTGTGTGTGTGTTGTGCAGATAGCGGCCCCTGCGACGGGCTGATCGCTCGTGCAGAGGAGTCCTGCCGTGTGTGTGTGTGTGTGTGTGAGAGAGAGAGAGAGAGAGATACAGAAACCTCAACAGTGGGGCGGTCTAGGCCCCAGTGGGGCTGTTGCACCGCAGAAGAAAGAGAGGCTTAGAGACTGCGAACTGCACGTGCCTGCTGCGGCATTTCCTGGCCAAAACAATTGTTCGCACTGCCGCTAGATTATTATTAACCGCGGTCGCCGTCTTGACCCCGCTGCCGGATCCTCAAGTCACCTCCGTCTGCCACCCCACTAACCGTCTGCGGCACTCTGGAACACGCTGCGGGTCGGACCGCGGGGCAGACGAGGTAACCGGGCAGTACAAAGGTTCGAGTCGCGAACGTATTTCCAGTCCAGATTTAGGAACAGGCCACGACCGCCGTATGCAGACAGCTATACAACTGCACAATTTCACTTTCGTTACATGCCGCCCGACCGACTCCGGGCGCCGCCTCCATAATGGCGGTAAGCGCTGCATTTTGTGCCTAAACAATGCGTGGCTCCACTTTCACGCAATTAGAACGTCTCATAATTGCGCGAGGAATGGCTGCAGATCCGTAGAAAGTTACACCGGCCAATTAATATCAGACTTTCACTGCTCATGCAATGTTTCTATTCACTGAATCGACTACCGCACGCGGGAGCAGGGAGGGCTGTGGAGAGATGTGAAGGGATCGTGGACACCGAGTGGCGAGTGGGCAGCGTGGTTGAGTGTCCGCATGGCTGAAGGGGCGAATAATTTAGTTGCTGAATTAGTGACCGCGAGTGACAGCAATTGAGTCTAGGAGCGTATGAGTGAGTGTCGCGGCGCTTTGAGTGTACGGGTCACTGCAGTCACACGTTTCTCAGCATGTGCACAGTCAAGTGTCGAAAGGCGGTCCTCCTGGGCTGCAGGCGGCCGCAGAGCGCTTGTGTCACTCAGTTTCATTTGGCGCCACAAACCGCTTGATTGCCCCCCCCCCCCAAAAAAAGTGTACTTGCCCCTTCGGAAGTACTTATAACAATATCCAGCGCATCGCAGTTCGCTTTTGTTTAAAAAATGAACCAGGCCACGCCTGGGCTGCCACTTTGCGCCGGAAAGTGACACTTGTCTGGACTCACGTTTAACGGAGCTGTACTGTAAGTGGCCTGAATGCCTACACAGGCACACTGCCAAGTGACAAGAAGCTGCAGAGATAACAGGCCTACTAACACTGGTGCTGGGAAAACGCGGGTGAATCCTGCCTTTACGATTAACACTTTAAAGACCGAGATAAACCTGAATTACACTCAAAGACTCAGCCCGTACCGCGCAGTAAACACACACCGTCTCGGTTATAAAAACCAGCCAGTTAATGCTGTATAGGGAAATAATTGCTGTTTAACAGTCACAAATTCTACGTTCTGCCCACACATCGTATTTATGTGTTTTGTGTGGATCTCAGAACAAACAGCGATTATTTCCCTATACAGCATTAACTGACTGGTTTTTATAACCAAGACGGAGCGTGTTTACTGTGCGGTACGGACTGAGTCTTTATATACAACTCAGGTTAGTGTCAGCGTTTCAGAATGCCCTGCCATGGGCCCAGACGGTCAGTCGGCGGCCTGTCACCGCGGGAACCCGGATTCGATCCGTGGCGAGTCCGTGTGAGATTTGTGGTGGACAGAGTTGCACTGGGACAGGTTTTTCTCCCATCAGTTCGGTTTTCCCCTGTCAGTGTCATTCCACCACTGCTCCATATCCATTAATTAATTAATTAATTAATTAATTCATTCATTCATTCATTCATCTAGACGCTGCTCTTACCAGAAGGACAAACGGCCGAAGACTGGGAGCCTTGCAAAAAGCAGCGGCCTTCCGGCAATGGCAGAGCGGTGGACAGAGAAGTGCTTACACTCAGTGCTTAAAGGCGTCACGAGCAGTGTTTGTGTTTGTGTTTGTGTTGCGCGCGGTTATCACAACAAACTGACTGTTCACACAGTCTTGCCTCGACACCCGCAACACGTGTCGGGTCAGAGTTCAGGTCACAGGGTGTACTCTGCATCCAGACGTTTTGTCGCGCCGACAGACAACTGCAGTCCGATTGCAACCAACTTGCGGATGACTGTGTGCGGATTTTAGCGACAGTACGCGGATGTGTTGTTGTGACATGCAGACGCACAGTCGCACAGAAGCGCCACTGCGAGTACGCCTGCAGACAAACACAAGCTGTTATCAAACTGCCGCCCTGAGGCCTGTCGCTGGCTGGCAGTGCTACTGTCAACACAACACTGCGGCTCCTTTCTGATCCTGCCCCGCATGCTCTATTTCATAACGTCAATATCAACTCTTACACGCTAAACCACATTTATGTGGTGCAATGAAACTTATGTACACGCAGTGAAATCGTATGGGTGAATGGAGATACAGCTCCACCCATTTTTCATCTCGACATTAAATTCAGGTTGGTCGTCAGCTTCACGTCTCGGCCGCTTGACCACGAGTAGAACCCCTTCATAACAGACGGATGTAGAACCCCTCCATAACAGACGGATGTAGAACCCCTCCATAACAGACGGATGTAGAACCCCTCCATAACAGACGGATGTGAGGTTGTGGCCGCCACTGCTGCTGTGGACTGTCCTGCTGGAAATATAACACTCCCTACGCTGTCCGGCCCGTAGCAGAGTCACTACACCGACTGAGCTACCCCATGTTTGTTTGGTATGATGAACGGCTTTCAGAGTAGGCCTGATATTATGTTGTGCGACGTTACGCCGTTTATCTGGTAAATACGCATGATGGTTTGCGGGAACTTGCTGCGTCCATGTCTACTCTGCGTCGGATCCGAAGGACCGAAACGTTAATACTGAAAAGTTCAGATCTGTGAAGTGGCAAACAAGTGGGGCGGTGCGATTGTTTGGATATCAGTGAGCATTCAGAGAGAACAGTCTGCTCAGCGTGTGGTTTGTTCAAGCTTCTGAACACTAAGGGTAACGGGAATTATATATGAATACTCAGTCCGTACCGCGCAGTTAAACACACTCCGTCTCGGTTATAGAAACCAGTCAGTTAATGCTGTATAGGGAAATAATCGCTGTTTGTTCTGAGATCCACACAAAACACATAAACACACTGTGTGGGCAGAACGTAGAATTTGTGAATGTTAAACCCGGCGGTACGTAAAGGATTCATGACGCTCCCCGCCCCTGACACTGTACAGCGTCAAATGGTAAGAGTGCTGCTAAACAATCAATTGGAAAAATTGTGGAAGCAAGCGCTCCTTGGAAGGCGTCGCCGCTGGCCGAAGCAACGGCTTACGGCAGCCATGTGGCCGCGGCGAGAACCGGCACACAGCGCGGCGACAGCATTTGCCGTCTGGTTTGTGAGGGCAGACCTTTCGACAGTAAAGTAAATGAAATGAAGGCGTAACAGAAATACGCAGTGTGCATAGCAATGGAAACGTACTGCAGTTTTACACCTGCAGGAGTTTCATGGCACGGTGAAGCAAAGTGGCTTGGCTTAGTCTGGGGCTGCTCGCTTTTAGAAAGAAGTTCAGTGCGGCGAAACTTGAAAACCGCCAGAACGAACTGCCTGTGTTTACGTCTCACGTAACCAGATAACACTCTGAAGCAACAGGCATATCTAAATGACGTACAAAATTGAGTTCGCACCTAACAGGAAACACAATCTGCCTCTATTGCAAATACTAATCGGTTAACAATTAAAAGACTAACATTAACCTGAATTATATATAAAGGCCCAGTCCGTACCGCGCAGTAAACACACCCCGTCTCGGTTATAAAAACGAGTCAGTTAATGCTGTATAGGGAAATAATCGCTGTTTGTTCTGAGATCCACAGAAAACACATAAACACACTGTGTGGGCAGAACGTAGGATTGCTGAATGTTAAATTTATCTATACATTCAGACTAACACAACAAACAAGAACACTTTATACTCTTTGTGTTCACTACAACATGTTTCGGTCAATTTTCACTGCCATCATCAGGTAGCTGCTCAGTTCACATGAAACAGAAAGCAGGTCTGTACAGTTCCGATATCTCGTTACGCGTGACGCGGTAGTCTCGTCATTAAGTTCCAGGGCGTTCGCGTGTCAGTTGTTACTTTTCCACACAGCACCATACCAAAGGCTGCAGCTATTCATGAAAGCTAGTCGCAGGGTGTTACCCACTGCACAGCGCAAGACAGACCCTCTTCTATCTACCGCACGCTATCAAAAATACAAACGTATAGAGAAAGGCAAGCGGCGCACCTTTTGTGACTGTATCCTGTCTTTAGTTTCCAGTTTATTTTAATACCACTGCACTGTTTGGAACAACAGTGTTGTTGCTGATTGTGGTACGCACCGCTTGTAGAGACAGGCTTCTACCGGACCTACTTATTCTTTTATGCAAACTGTGCAAACAAAAATCGGCCGAAACATGTTGTAGTGAACATAAAGAATCTACAGTGTTCTTGTTGGTTGTGTTTGTCTCAATAAATAAGTAAGTAAATAAATAAGTAAGTAAGTAAATAAATAAGTAAGCAAACAAATAAATAAATAAATAAATAAATAAATTCGCTGTAAAACACAACGGCATGATGACACGTGAAATCAGTTCTGAACGCCGAACCTGGCGGTACACACAGTAACAGGTTACTGCTGCTTACTGTGACAGTCACACGGACTGTGTGGGCCAAGTGCAGACGTGTTTAATGTGCAGGCAGCTCACACACAGGGGCACTGCTGAGATCCAGACAATTTGGCACGAACATCGGCCGCCAAGCTGTAAGTAAACTGCACTAACGCCTGACGCCGCCCGCAGTCAGCTGCAACACAGGCCTGGGCCGTACTTACATCGGAACGGAATCACCCTCAGGGACCGTGAATTGTTGGCCTGCTGTCTTCGCTTATTGCTTCTTCATCATCATCATCATCATCACCACCACCATCATTACCGACAGTCGCCCTGAGGCCCGGTCCTTCCTCGACAGGCCGCAGACACTGCAGGCACACCAGTGGCGCGCAGCCTGCCCAGTGCAAGAAATGTTCATACAAAGCAAAATGCTAGAAACACAATTTGCCACGGCGGCTCTTTTAAGTGGAACTGCAGCAGCATCCAGCGTGCGTGCCTGCGTGCGTGCGTGCATGCGTGCGGTGCCAAAAACGGACTGAAATTAAATCCTTTCCACAACTTTTAGTGTAGACCATAAAACAAAGTTTCATCGAAGTGGCTTCAGAAATTTCGGGGATGAAAAATTCAGACGGACAGACAACCTTTAAAGCCCCGTATGTGCTGTACGTGCCAGCAGACCAATACCAAGAACTGCACGTTCTGTCCGCACAGCGTGTTCGAACGTTCCGTCTGATACAGCAAACATACAACCTGCTGTTCACCTACACAACATTCGCTGACTGTTGCTTCCGATGTAAGCAAACTGCGTTCTCTGTGCGGTACGAACTGTATCTTTTTACGTAATGTCGGTCAATTAACGCACCCCTGCGCACGACGTTCCGCGGACAGTGCCGGTGCCAGGTCCCCTGTTCGTTTCATCGAGTTTCGTCAGCTCTGCAGCTGTCGGACCGTATCGACTGCACTGACAATCACACTCACAGCACCGTCACCACCGCCACACGTTATCGGCGGCGCGACACGACAGCAATCGCTGTCACTGTTAGGCCCAATTCTGCTCTGTGTCACTCACAGTGCAGTGTCAATCGCGAGGCTGTTGCACGCTGGATACAGACAGACCGACACGTGTCCTTCGGATGGCACTGCAACAGTACAATGGACAGGATAAAGCGGCCTCTTTGCCAGCACAGCAAGACTGCAGCCTTCATCGCATTCCGTGACGCAGTGCACAGACTTCACCGAGGCGTTCTTTACGTTCGGAATGTCGCACGGTGTCACGGCACGCCAGTACACGCAGCTTCCTGCACGCCCACAACAGAGGGCCACTACTGTGGGCAGACATCGTACACCGAACGTCACCCAAACTCGACAACAGACCTGCAACGCTCGGACAGCAGTTCATTTATGCTGTCACTGCGTCCGTTTGCGCGACACTCACAACTAGTCAACGGCATTAAGTGGCGATATGTTGCATCGCACTTCGCGGAAATCGGTGCAAAAAACATGGGAAGTGCGCGTAGAAACTCATCGTACCCTTAAGTAAAGCGCGAGCTTCACTGGGCCGATTTTCAGGAAACTCGCGCTTTTTAGACAAGGTTTTGTACAGAACTGCTATACCGAATTTCATGAGAATCCGACAGGCGGCTTAGTTACTGACAGGAGGTCGCAGACGGGCGGACGTGGTCTCCACATCAAGCGATCCTTTTACTTCGAGCAGAATTCCCAAGATGTACAAAAGCTGATGCCACCTGCCACTGCCAAGTGGCATCAGATTCAGCAGAGGCCGTGCAGTGCTGCCCACAAGCCAGCAAGTCCGGTCGGCTTCGCCTGCTCCAAATTACGGGTTCCGTGCAGCTCTGTGCCCAGTTCCACAGCAGACTATATTTAAAAGCAACTAAACTCACCAAACTGCGTCCCACGGCGAAATGGGCGGGAAACTGGGAGTGCTCTGAGATGAGTCGAAACAAGCGGGTCTGTTGGAACTTGGGGAACAGCCGTCTGCTTGCTGAGACGGGAACAGGCCTGAGAACACAGAGACACGTGTAACAATGTAAAGACTGCCGGATTGTTGGTTCTGGCAATTCGTGTTGCCACAGCGGCGTACATAACAATGTAACGGCAACAGACACTTGCTTCATATCAACACTACAAGCCGTGCTCTGGGCATAGGCCTAAGGCGCCAGCACTACTGGTGTGCCGCACACTGTCCACTCGCATTTGTTCATTATCAGTGCAATGACATCTCCTTACAAAGGAATCTTCAAAGGTCAATTTTTGTTTGCTCCAGGCTGCGTCCTGTTCACAACATGTGCTAAATTTAAAAGCAAAACCTGTGGCACACCCATCGCACATGCTGCACAACACAAAAAGCAGGCCGCTACATAAGTTTGTTAACATTACAGCGACGTGGAGTGTGCCGCCGTGTAGTCTGATAGGCGGGAACAATGCGTCGCAGCAACATACTCATGGCTACCTATATACCAGACAGTACGGCGTCACAAGCCACACGAAAGCAATTTCAATAGCATGATCACAGCACCCTCTAGGCTACGTGTCACAACACACAGCCCTTTCGCTGTGCTCTGCCCTTTCCAGTAGCCAACACACGGGCCCTTCAGCTGTGCTCTTCCCTCTCCAGTAGCCAACACACGGGCCCTTTCGCCCATTCCCACTCGCCCACGGCAGCAGAACAGCACGCCCATACACTACTGTCCTTCCTTCCAATTTCGGCACCAAACAGTTTTCACTCATTACAGGTAATCTCCGTTCGCTTTCTCTCTACATTCCACGGTCAGAGAATCGTTCCGTTAAAGGCAAGTTAATAAAGATTCCTTGTTAGACAGATGCTATTGCTGGTACCCGCCACACAACTGCATACGACGGGCAACTGGCTGCTGACGGAACGACAGCCGCGCCTGTCTCAGCAGGGCCCTCGGCAGCGGTGCTGTCCGTACGGCACAGTGAAGCGCTGCGAAGCCCAGTGGTTACTGTACGTACCGGCAGGTTTAACATTCACAGATTCTACGTTCTGCCCACACAGTGTGTTTATGTGTTTTGTGTGGATCTCAGAACAAACAGCGATTATTTCCCTATACAGCATTAACTGACTGGTTTTTGTAACCGAGACGGAGTGTGTTTACTGCGCGGTACGGACTGGGTCTTTATATATAATTCAGGTTAATTAACATTCACAAATTCTACGTTCTGCCCACACAGTGGGTTTATGTGTTTTGTGTGGATCTCAGAACAAACAGCGATTATTTCCCTATACAGCATTAACTGTCTGGTTTTTGTAACCGAGACGGAGTGTCTTTACTGCGCGGTACGGACTGGGTCTTTATATATAATTCAGGTTAATTAACATTCACAAATTCTACGTTCTGCCCACACAGTGGGTTTATGTGTTTTGTGTGGGTCTCAGAACAAACAGCGATTATTTCCCTATACAGCATTAACTGACTGGTTTTTGTAACCGAGACGGAGTGTGTTTACTGCGCGGTACGGACTGGGTCTTTATATATAATTCAGGTTAATTAACATTCACAAATTCTACGTTCTGCCCACACAGTGGGTTTATGTGTTTTGTGTGGATCTCAGAACAAACAGCGATTATTTCCCTATACAGCATTAACTGGCTGGTTTTTGTAACCGAGACGGAGTGTCTTTACTGCGCGGTACGGACTGGGTCTTTATATATAATTCAGGTTAATTAACATTCACAAATTCTACGTTCTGCCCACACAGTGGGTTTATGTGTTTTGTGTGGGTCTCAGAACAAACAGCGATTATTTCCCTATACAGCATTAACTGACTGGTTTTTGTAACCGAGACGGAGTGTGTTTACTGCGCGGTACGGACTGGGTCTTTATATATAATTCAGGTTAATTAACATTCACAAATTCTACGTTCTGCCCACACAGCGTGTTTATGTGTTTTGTGTGGATCTCAGAACAAACAGCGATTATTTCCCTACACAGCATTAACTGACTGGTTTTTGTAACCGAGACGGAGTGTGTTTACTGCGCGGTACGAACTGGGTCTTGACACAAACTGAAGTTACTTTTAGTCTTTAATCAATCACCAGTCCCTGAGTTTTCAATTTCTTCTTCGTCTCTATCATCTTCTTCTCCTCCTCCTCCTCCTTCTCATAAGGTGTGAACTCAGTCTTCAAACTGCTAAGCGCCAGGGATCGCGAGGATGAAGACACGTGCTACAGATTTTTGTGACATGAGTGTACAAACAACAAAGTTACACCGAAGGCACAGACCCGGCTGTCAATACGTGTCTTTCTTTTAGGCCTAAAATATGACGGTTAAAAGAAATACGCAAATTCTTCACTTTTGTAACACAAATATTCATTCTTGACGCTACGAATCTGCAACTGCGTGTTGCACAGTGGTTGTGCAAGCAAGTGCCGCTGTCTCATTAGTGATCAGTAAAACGTTGCGTTCTGTCCTGCAGATATACGAACATAATGCACAGGTTGATACACAACGGATCGATCAAATTCTGTTCACAGAATATTTTCGAAACAGAAGGCAGAATATGCCGCAGTAACTTCACACAAACACGGTAAGTACAGATCACAACAACTATCGACTTTACAGGCACAGTGTTGTTCAGTAGCACACTTCGCACTACCGTCTGCGTGCCCAAACACTTTACATATGGACACAAAGCTGCAGTACTGCCAACTGGCAACACGTCGCCCTGCCGCAGTATAGACGCCTACTGTCCACAGGCCTTCTTTGCACCTCAGAATTTTGATTGCTCTTCGCTGTGCTGAATGCCTTCAGCCAACACACTGAAGAATCGTAACATTCAATACAAAATATAGGCACACACACACACACACACACACACACACACACACACACACACACCTCAAGATGGCAATTCGAAACTGAAGGCTGCTGAAGCTCAGTGGTTACTGTACGTACCGGCAGGTTTAACATTAAACAATCCTACGTTCTGCCCACACAGTGTATTTATGTGTTTTGTGTGGATCTCAGAACAAACAGCGATTATTCCCCTATACAGCATTAACTGACTGGTTTTTATAACCCAGACGGAGTGTGTTTACTGTGCGGTACGGACTGGGTCTTTCTATATAATTCAGGTTAATTAACATTCACAAATTCTACGTTCTGCCCACACAGTGTATTTATGTGTTTTGTGTGGATCTCAGAACAAACAGCGAGTATTTCCCTATACAGCATTAACTGACTGGTCTTTATAACGGAGACGAAGAGTGTTTACTGCGCGGTACGGACTGGGTCTTTATATATAATTCAGGTTAATTAACATTCACAAATTCTACGTTCTGCCCACACAGTGTGTTTATGTGTTTTGTGTGGATCTCAGAACAAACAGCGAGTATTTCCCTATACAGCATTAACTGACTGGTCTTTATAACGGAGACGAAGAGTGTTTACTGTGCGGTACGGACTGGGTCTTTCTATATAATTCAGGTTAATTAACATTCACAAATTCTACGTTCTGCCCACACAGTGTGTTTATGTGTTTTGTGTGGATCTCAGAACAAACAGCGATTATTTCCCTATACAGCATTAACTGGCTGGTTTTATAACCGAGACGGAGTGTGTTTACTGTGCGGTACGGACTGGGTCTTTCTATATAATTCAGGTTAATTAACATTCACAAATTCTACGTTCTGCCCACACAGTGTGTTTATGTGTTTTGTGTGGATCTCAGAACAAACAGCGAGTATTTCCCTATACAGCATTAACTGACTGGTCTTTATAACGGAGACGAAGAGTGTTTACTGCGCGGTACGGACTGAGTCTTTATACATAGTTCAGGTTACTGTTGAGAAGGGAAATGTTCACAACAATGGACAAGCCGAAGCCTAACACTAAAAATATAAGAGGGCGAGACTTTGCCTGAATCTGTAAGCACAACTCAGGTCAGTCTGGGGCATAAGTGTTTCCTCAAACTGACTCTCCAGCGCGCAGTTGCCGTCACACCAGCACTGCTCAGGGCAGACACTAAATGTGTCAACAGCGCACAGAGTGCAGCATCTAGTCACAAACTGCTCCGGGTTGTGTGCCAAAAACTGCTATTGGGCCGCTGTCAATTACAAAACCACATCTGCACCGGCCAAACACATATTTAGCCTATTTCGTAAGTGAACCGGTCTGCGGTTACACCGGCAAGCGAACACAAGGCGATAGACGGCTCCGGATCGGCCGTGCTACTGGTCCCGGCATGTGAAGGGAGGCGGCGTCTTATGGCAGGCAGTTTGTTGGTTCGTGGCGATTCACCAAGCCATTAGCTGATTCCGTTGAGACTCTCTGCATCACTTGCGACGTTCGTTGTTCTTACTGTGTGTTCACACTTCTGCAGTGTTCTTACTGTGTGTTCACACTTCTGCAGTGTTCTTACTGTGTGTTCACACTTCTGCAGTATTTTGAACATTCTACAATTGATACGCTTACAGAAAATACAATTTCCGAAATAATTATGACATCAAATCAACGACAAAAATCCGATTAAACTGAATAAAAGGACACGGACCTCCCCCTTTCTCGCCAGAGAACACCGACCGTCTATCGCTTCAAACGCTCCCGCCTTGTTATCATAAACCAGTTATTCAAAAAGCACCGCGAAAAAGGATTCGGCATCACTCGAATGAAATGCTTTGTTGACTAGACACGGGCGACATATATCGACCTACATCGGTGCTGTAAATACGCCTTTAATAATGTCGTTACTACCCAATTCCTAGCCTTCAGCTGGTGTGACTCCACTCACAAACCCAGCGCGCGCATTGCCTCAGATGCTTCACGTCCACATCACGCCGTGTCAAACACACAGCTGCCCTCTGTGCAGGCACACTACAGCTACAGGCTGTAACTGTGCCTAGAACCAAGCGCTTTATGTACTGCGATTGCTTATTTAAGGACGCTGTAAATATCTCAGACTGTATGAATCAACGCTTTTGTGTTAGCGGTGCTGAACCCTCTGGTCCTGCCACCGCAGTGTGTTGCTGCCAGTCCGTGTGCATGTTGGGTACCGAACGCAGTACCCACACCTGCACGCACACAGCCCCGCTATCTGCGTGCGCATCGCAACTTGTTAATGTTTACTGCACTCCTGCATACCCCAGCACACGGGTAAGCCCATGTCGCTAGTGCAATTACCGTCTTTGTATTTCCAGCTGGGTGCCCCGGCCGCAGAGAAAGTCCATGTTCCATTGTGTTTTAATTTCAGGGATATTAGAATAGCTAATAATGTTGGCTGCCGCAATATTGCACCTCTTTACACGTGACCGTGGAAAATTAATTTCGAATTAACATCCTGACGCAGGTAGAGCGAGCTGGCGAGCGAGCGAGGCGTTGTTGCGAGTCGCATTGTCGACACGTCAGTCATCCACACAGCCTAAGGCGATTATAGGTACTGACACTCACTCCAAGATGGCGTGCTAATCGGATCAAGAGGTCAGGGGGAACAAACGGACAGGTTATGACAAAACTAGGCGTCAGTCAGGTAGCGAGGTTGGGAGCAGCTGCTGCTTGAACAAACAATGGCACGCCGACTGGCGGCTTTTTGTTGTGCCTGCAATGACTTTCAGAAACCTGAATGATCGAACAAATGAGATTTTACACGGTAAGCCGCTACTGTGTATTATAGTCAAATGACGCTCGAGTGGGACTGATTGGACACCCCTCAAGTGGTTTTACGGTTAATGGTAGCGAGATTATTAAGTGGCGGCTTTAAATCATTAGTCGGCGTTTTATTTCTTGTCATTACAGAAAGTGCGCGCTTAGAATTTGCGGCAAGAAACGTCATTAGGTGGACGCTTAAGGCTAATGGAGGCTCAGTGGACATGAGAAAGGCAACAGCAAGACGCAGGCGGGCGGGCGGGCGGCGCCGCATTGCGTGGCCGGTCATTTTCAGGTTCGATTCGACGTCGTCAAATAACCTGCCAACAGAGGCAGCCCCTGCACACTGAAAGTTTCATGCCTGCAGATTGCTTCACGTTTCAATGTTTCATTTGCTGAAATTGATCTCCGAAGTGACCGACCGACCGACCGACCGCGGTCACGCGAGGTCTTAAACCCGCGCTATAAGACTTTTTTATGGCCTCCGAATGATGTAACAATAAATTCAATACGGCTTGATGCGGGTCCGCGTGAAGCCACGGTGTCAGTCGCGGTGTGCCTGGACACCCCACTGCACACAGCGGACGAACACAGCGATGAGATGGGCAGAGCAGTCAGCACGCACAACATGCATCAGAAAAGTGTATACGAGTACAAACGTAGCCACGGAACTGGAGGACATGAAGCATTTGGTTTGTGGTGAAGGGTCCCGCAGCAGACGCTACTGACGCACCGCAGCCTGACGCCGTACTATGCAAGCCTGTGATGAAGATGATTGGTTTTTCCGTGTGATGGAGCACCGGTGGAATGAAACTGACACGGTAGAACCGAAGTACTCGTGGAAAAGCCTGTCACAGTGCCACTCTGCCCACCACAAATCCCATATGGACTGACCTGGGATCGAACCTGGCCCTTCGCGATGGAATAACCACGTGGTCTGGATGGAAGGAAAACGCCGGAACGGATCTGGAAGGAGCAGGACATGCGGTGCGGCGTGCAGTCGGTCAGCTGGCTGAGGAGAGAAACAGTGATGACTGTTGGTTGGACAGCTGAGCGACGGTCAGCTGCTACGTGCGGATCAGTGCAGCTAAAAGTAACTGCGTGCAGACCGGCTGACATGTGACGCAGTGCAGAAAGGTTTAAGTTTGCCGACGTTTTGGCTTAACCTGCTGCCTTCATCCAGCCTGATAACTGGTGCAGCATGTTCTTCGGAAAGTCGGCACATATCTACCAGACTACACGGTGTCACATACCACAACACTATCTGCACAGTCACGGCCGTCACCACCTTGAATCTCGGATAGTGACAATACGGACGCAGCAATAAGCTCAGTCCTATCTATGCGGAGGTTAAGAATGGATGGAGCTTTACCTCCTCCATGCCATGGCGTGGTACCTAATCATGCCGGTAACCTTATTTTCCATGGACAGGGAACGGTCTTATATCGCACACGCGTCACACCGAAACAAGACGTACCTACAAAATTTTGTATTGGAGCTGGCAGCGGTTCGTGTCGGGGTCAGTGTGGCTGTGTGTGTGCACCTGTGGGCTCAGTGTGTTTAGTTTGAATCCCACAGCAGGCACCTGCAGCCCGCACTGCACGCGTCCTTCATGCGTGGCGTTCAGCGTTACTGGCACATTGGGGGCCATCTGGTTGGAGATGACACACAAGCCGTTTGTTACCACCGGCTAGGCAAGCAGTGCACTGCACCAGGCGCTCACCCAGAATTTGGGGGGGGGGGGGGGGCTGACCCTAAGGCTATGTATAATTTATGTTTTATTTTAAAAATTATGCTATAAAAGTCATGTCGTAAGCACAACATAACAACATAACACTGTCTGCAACTGCATGTATATACATACGAATATAACTACAGGTTCCGTGACTCAGTCACAGTGTCCTGTCTTCTTGTTCTTTTAATTGTATTAATTTATTTTTCAAGATTCCGATGTGCCGGTCAGCAGCCGGTTTCAGTGGCTGATTTCGGCTGAAAGGTAAATCACGCAAAACTTCTGATGTCCTAATATGTACAAAACGTGTGTTTTTTTTAAGTTTCAGTTTTGGGGGGTTTGGGGGGGCTGCAATCTGGTAGCCCCTTCCCCCCTTGGGTGCCCCCTGCCCTGCACTGCCACAGGCCTGCAATAACGCGGAATGCTGCGGCCTGTTTCTGACCACACAGCCCACACAGTAAACACCCCGCTGCAGGCCAGTTGCAGGCCTGCAGGCCTGCCGTGTCACTCAGACAGGCACTGCCAACAGGCTGCGGCCGCACTGGCAGGTCTCATGCCTTGCAAATGTGACCTTGTAACTACTGGTCCTTCCAAGGGTTCTGATTGGTGTAAACGCACGCGGGACCCGACGACGGCAGGAGTGATTTCGGTCGAAACATGTTGCCAGGTGCTGTACACATGACACAGCAACCAGCAGTTGTGTAGACGACAGTATCCGTGCAAACATACAGTAGGCGTATGTATAGGTCGATAGTGTGGACATGTAGAACGCGTACCATGTGCCTTGCCTTTCTAGAGCATGCGCACATTCCGGTAGGCCCAGATCATCACTTATCACGTCAGAATATTGCGCGCTGTCGCCATGTTGTATTTCTCAGCGTCCTAACGACTCACTGTCGCCACATTTCCCCACAGGCTTATAACCAGTTATAAGCAGTTATCTCCACGCAATAAATGCTGCGTATAGGTAGTGATGGCGCGTTCACCGTAACAGTCTTCTGGAATTTGAGGGCTGCACTGTTACCAAAAAACACGGCGTCATATCCCAGAACACCTTCGCCTTGGCCTCATACAAATTCACTCGACCGCCATGTTAGCATCTTCCGAGCGGCTGTAGGTACATAAGCGCTGTTAGCCGGTTTAGCGTTGCCTAACGACCGTCATCCCGAGCAGTCAAACTGCAATCACAGCCACGTGTAATTACACGTGAATAAAACATGCGGCGGGCCCTCACAGTCGCACGCAACCCGCAGCAGAGAACTGCTGCGGCAGGCGACACTCATTGCGCGCGGCGCCATCTTGCAGCTCTCAGAGCTGCTGCTGTCTGTAGCAGTCCGTACTGCGCTGACGTC
The DNA here is from genome assembly GCA_013340265.1 of Coptotermes formosanus. NCBI lineage: Eukaryota > Metazoa > Arthropoda > Insecta > Blattodea > Rhinotermitidae > Coptotermes > Coptotermes formosanus. Next base: position 1,372,692 of record BLKM01000181.1, read on the forward strand.
CCGGTCCAGTGGCTGCGGCACAGCAGGTGGCGGGTTCGAGTCTCGACATGGACGACGGATGTCCTGCGTGACGCTGTGCGTCGATTCACACAGTCCCTGCGGACGGCGCCTCAGAGAGACAACAAGTGGTGAGCCGGCCAGTCCTTCTGTGTGTCAGACCGCTGTTACAGTTCGTGATCACATATTTGAGCACTTGCACGTTGACATCATTGCAGCCCTGAGGCGCTCTGTCTGCCGTGACAGCGGGTCCGTCCGGTGTCAGAAGCCTTGGTTGGTGTCACTTACACACACACACTGACAGCACATAAGCACAGCAGGTCACGTAACTTCAGCGGCCGTAAACGTGACCGCCGTCAAGTTTCATCCCCTTATATTCAGTGCTGGGCTTCGCCTTGATCAGTGTTCTGAATATTTTCATTCTCAACACTAACCTGAACTATGTATAAAGACCCAGTCCGTACCGCGCAGTAAACACACCGCGTCTCGGTTATAAAAACCAGTCAGTTAATGCTGTATAGGGAAATAATCGCTGTTTGTTCTGAGATCCACACAAAACACATAAACACGCTGTGGCGGCAGAACGTAGAATTTGTGAATGTTAATTAACCTGAATTATATATAAAGACCCAGTCCGTACCGCGCAGTAAACACACTCCGTCTCGATTACAAAAACCAGTCAGTTAATGCTGTATAGGGAAATAATCGCTGTTTGTTCTGAGATCCACACAAAACACAAACACACTGTGTGGGCAGAACGTACAATTTGTGGATGTTAAACCTGGCGGTACGTACAGTAACCGCTGAGCTTTAACTCCCTAACATTCGACGCTGTATGCCCGTTATTAAGGTGCTTATGACGGCGACAGTAAGTGCACCATGCACAGGTAACCGAGACACCGTTTGATCTGGCGTGTAGCAACGCATCAAACACACTGCAGCATGTTCCGGCACAACTCTGATAACCGCTTACCAGACTACACGGTGTCATAACTCAGTCACAACACGCATCTTCACAGACGTGTCTGTCTGTGCGTTCGAGATCTGCCCAAACGCCGGTGTGTTGCAGTTTGCGTGCGACAGACTGTACGCGGCTGCTTTATCTACACATGCGTGTCCCGTGTCGGCGGCTAAACAGAAACAAAACACGGCTAACCGCTAATTTAGCGGCGCGACACGCAAGAGGCTTATCAGAATGGTAACAAAACAGTAGTCACCCTGAAGAAACTTTCGCAAAGAAGCAAATTAACCCAAACACCACCCTTCCCCTGTCGGGGGTGTCAACTAATGAAGCAATTAAAACCTTTTAGTGCTCGAAACTTCACGGAACTAAATAGGCCTGTATGAATGTATGGCACCGTCTCCGCTACCCAAACACATAACTGGTGATCTAAATTGTTGCCCGTTGTTTTGTGTGGGTGCGAAACTTGGTCTGTCACATTGAGGGAGGAACACAGGCTGAGGGTGTCTGCAAACAGAGTGGTGGCCCTGACAGGCAGCAAGGGACAGGGGGTTTAAAAATTGCATAATGTGGAGCCTGGCGATTTGTACTGTTCATCATAACAATTAGGATGGTCAGATGGGTGGGGTATGTAGCACACATGGGAAACATGACAAATGCCGGCCAAAGCATTGGTCGCGGAGCCTGAAGGCAGAAAATCTCTGTGAATATGTGTCATTCCGTGAATTTAATCTGTTCTTAATTCCTTGTTGCACGAAGCCAACACAAAGAGTAACCTTCAGTACAGTAACGCCTGTAGACTGTAGCAGCCCCCGGTTGCTACAGTCTACAGGCAAAGTGCAAGCCCTGTTACTGCCACTGCCACACAGTGTCGCATGGCAGTCAGTAGCGGCAGTGGCGCCACACGTCATAGGCAGTCTAGCCAGCCGGTAGGACCTGCCAGTGCTTTCTCCTGCTGGGTCAAGTGGACGGAGCCTGAGTCTAAGTGTCAGTCACTGACAAACACGTAATGGGGGTGTCACTTGCCCCCTCCCCCTGCAAGGCGTTAAGATTAGCGACTGAATGGCGATTTGACTGGCACACTTCAGTGGGGGGGGGGGGGGTGCCCAGGACACAGCAGAAGTGACAGCATCTGTGACGTCGTTCCTTCTTTGTCTTCCAGAGATGCGGAAATTTTTGCGCCTGGCACAGTAGATTTTAATTCGTGACGTTTTAGAAGTTTTCGCCTTTGTGGACGTTAGGCAAACCGCATTACACGCTGAACCCACTGGACCGGGGGCTTGAAAGCATGAGCGGCCTAAGGGAAGCGATTTGATGGCAGGGAACTGTCTGGCAGCAGAACACAAAGGTTCAACACCGCTAATGCCAAAGTCCACCACTGGGCACGATCCTGAGCCAGTTCTATCCACCTCCCATCCTCACATTCCATTTCCCTAACGGCCCTCTAACTAACTGACTAACTAACTAACCAACAAACCAACCAACCAACCAACCAACCAACCAGCTCTGTCAGTACGTCACGCTGGCCCACTGCCCACTCTCTAACGCAGTGTTCACCAGACACCGCACAGTGCCACAGTTCGCGGTGCCGACTCCAGCGCACATTCGCCGGCAGCTGTATTGAACCGGAAGGCCAATGTCAGACAGGCTGGTTTACTGACGCTGAACCAAATCCCCCTCCCAGCTTTGGAATCTGGCATAACGAAATGCGTCTTACTGTAACCCTGCCACCCCTTCCCGAAATGGATAAAAGGGGAAACTTAGAGGGAGGCACAAAATTGCCGGACGCTAAGGGACTTTGGCCTGGATGCGGAATTCTATTACTGGTACTGGCAACATTACGGACAGTAAAAAGAAGCACGCAGCAAACTCCGATAAAAAGGAACAGCCCGTGCAGTTTACGTGGAGCGGCGGGCGCGTCCCAACATTTGCCCTGACCAGTGGTGGAGCGCCGTGGGGTTCCGAAGGTTCAGGCTCGCCAGTCTGTTGTCATTTGTCGGTTTCGCGCTGTACTTTTGCTGTTAGTTCTAAAACTTCCTGGACGAATATTTAGGCACAATAAATAAATATTTACTTATTATTTATTTATTTGCTGACTTTGAAGCGCACATTACAAACCGATGCGACTGCTAAAACACGACTTCAGCCAATATTGTTTCGCAGAGCGTACCGTAACCACCTCTGACCTGTCTCCACTCCCTGTCCGCCATGTTAGCACTGTTAGCAACAGTTCGCTCAGCCCACGGACATCTGCACCGAGTTTTATGGAACCAAGCGCGTGGAGGCACACAGAGCAGTTACCGCGCCGCGCTACACGTCAGAAACAGTACCGCTGAAAAAACCTTTTCTGTGACATGGAGACTTCAGCATCTGAAGTTAAACAAGGTAAACAAGCAGACGAACTTCGAGGCTGACAGGCGACATAACCTTCTAGATGTTCTCTGCCTTTAACAACCCACAAATCCAATATCGTGTTCACACGAGCCGCCACTGACCTTAACCCTGATGCAGCAAGTTCCACGCACATTCGCACAAGCCACATTCCTGCAGCCCACTGCAGTGCGGGCCCACGACTCTGCGGTCTCTCTAGGCCTTCCACGTGATGCCCGTCTCTTCGGGTCTCCCAGACAATTTTTTGCGCCTTTCTTGTTTCCTTGTGTGCTACGCGTCCAACCAAACTAAGCTTACATAATTTAGTCACCCCAACAATATCACGTTACTAATTGTAAAGTTCGTCACGATAGAACTTGCCGCGTTTCCTAGCTCCAAGTATTTATGCAATATGCACATCGTGAGAAGGCCAAGTTTCACACCCATGCACAGCAAGTGACTAACTCTCTGGTAGCAGGCCGCGAAGGTCGGCACCGCTAACACCTCAGTTCCCGCCCTCTTTATTATCCTTGCACCCGTCTTAATGTTACCTGCCATCTCTTTCACGCTCGTGCCACTAGCCGCTTTGCCAGCAAGCAGCTTGGGACCCGGCCCAGCAAATCAAATCTCCGGAAAGAGCTCGCCAGAAAGCTTTCCCATTTTCCTATCTCCTTTCCGCGCTTGAGTTGCGACTCAAATGGAACGCAAGATCCCCCGGGACGTCGGCGTCACCTGCCTCCTCTCCGATCCCTTCTTGTGCCGCCCCGCCACTGTCGCAGCGGGGGAGCGACGCCCTCCCCCGGGGACGTCTTGTAACCACGTGACCCGACCTGACCCGACAGGAAGCAGAAAGCTTTTAAATTTCGTTTTCCACCACTCTGCAGACTTCTCCCGTCTTTTTATTTCCTCTTCCGCTCGTTTTTCTTGCAGTACCGGGCGTCTCCAAACATCGTGCTGTTAATTGCAAATGCAGGGAGGGCGCCAGGCGCATGCGCCGTGCCCTCCCCTCGCCTTGAATCCAATCAGCATCAAAACAGACGCCCTCTTTTCATTTGCAAGGAGGAGGGAGAGAAATGGAATAAATCTGACGCAGGAGACAAACAAGCCAGCACAGGGTGATCCGCAAACTGCTTCATGTTACAGGCCACAAGGATGATGACGCAGCAGGCGGGGGTAAAAGCGGCCACCCTAGTGGAAACCTGACCAAGAAGCAACGGAAGGCCCGGACGGCGTTTACGGACCACCAGTTGCAAACCTTGGAGAAGAGCTTTGAACGGCAGAAGTACCTGAGTGTGCAGGATAGGATGGAGCTGGCTGCCAAGCTGAGCCTGACGGACACACAGGTCAAGACGTGGTACCAAAACCGCAGGTGAGTGCCGCGGTCGGCTGCACAGGGTAAGCAAGCAGCCGCTGTGTCGAGTGGCTAGGCTACAGGTAAGCAAGCAGCCGCTGTGTCTAGTGGCTAGGCTACAGGGTAAGCAAGCAGCCGCTGTGTCTAGTGGCTAGGCTACAGGGTAAGCAAGCAGCCGCTGAGTCTAGTGGCTAGGCTACAGGTTAAGCAAGCAGCCGCTGTGTCTAGTGGCTAGGCTACAGGGTAAGCAAGCAGCCGTTGTGTCTAGTGGCTAGGCTACAGGGTAAGCAAGCAGCCGCTGTGTCTAGTGGCTAGGATACAGGGTAAGCAAGCAGCCGCTGTGTCTAGTGGCTAGGCTACAGGGTAAGCAAGCAGCCGTTGTGTCTAGTGGCTAGGCTACGGGCTGGGTGATTCGAGGTCGATCTCCGGCATGTCCGAAACGTCCAGACCGGGTTTGGGACTCACCCAGTCTCCTTATAGTGCAGAGGTTAAGAATAAGCGGAGCTGTTCGTCCACTCAGTCCATACACCTTCAGCGTGTACACGGACACCTTACCTTCACCCAACAACGTCAGGCCTACTGAACGGCCGCCCTCAACGCACCAGGCACATCTCCCTACATCAGAACGTCCCTCCAAGGGTTGCACTTCACATTTCTCCGTCTTACATCCGTAACGTAAACACTGACTGTCTTATCACACCCTGCATATAAACTAGGCCTAACCACTGGCTGCCCTATAACACCCTGCATATAAGCTAGGCCTAACCACTGGCTGCCCTATATCACCCTGTATATAAACTAGGCCTAACCACTGGCTGCCCTATAACACCTGTATATAAACTAGGCCTAACCACTGGCTGCCCTATAACACCTGTATATAAACTAGGCCTAACCACTGGCTGCCCTATCACAGCCTGTATATGCTCTCCACTATGTGTTCTCTTGACCTATGTTTTATTTATACTGTGAACAGAAATTTCAAGTTCCCCAGCTCTGTATAGCACACTCACATCCTACAAGAAGTTAGACGCGTTTCCCAGCACGTTTAACAGTTCTACACCAACCCTGCAGTGCGGACGATGAGAGTGCACGGAGCTGCACTATATTGCCACGCCAATTCACCCCCCATATTTCTTACTCGGTGTGACATATTCGACTCAAGTTATTAGTTCGCAGATGACGAATCACTTACATTTGCTACTTTTCTGTTACGCGCAGAAGACTACAGGCTGTGTTGACGCATGTTGGTTTCACTTCCACGCACCCCTGTGCGTTCAGACGTCAGAATGTTTAATTTTGAACGGTCTGCAAAGCAACTGCTGCCGTTAGCTCCAAGTAAGACACGAACGACCCTTCAAGTCTCAACCTAATTGAAAAGGCGCACTTCCTCGAGTTCAGAAAACCAACTGGGTAATGTTCGAAGTTCGTGCTGAGGGCCCAAAGGAACGGCAGTGCAGAGGCCAGCGTCGGGGTGCTTATCGCGCGGGCTGCGAGCCGCTAATGACTTCCGAGAGACGCTTTTCAATTGCTGCAGCACAGAAATTACGAAGAAACACGCGAACCAATTGTTAGCATTAGCAAAACGCGGGCCGGCCCGGCACGGCCGGCGTCGCGGTCCTCGTGATACAAACCGTCGATAGCCTTCGTGTAATCACAGCGCGGGCAAGCGCCGGGTTCACGCTGAGACGCAAATGGGCCTGTGACGTGTAGTCTGGTAGGCAAGGTACTTCTACACCCTGAAGAAGGAAGCAGCATATGTCTGCCAAACGTTGGGAGCCACATGCCGAACCACACGGCACCAAACGTGCTTCACACCCGACAGCATTCTCACCGGTCGGACCGCAGCCGTCATTGTGTGTGCCGCCTGTTTCAGCACTGACACACTGCACACCCTGCCTGCACACTGTAACGTGTTCTGGCTGGTCTTTGTAATACAGACGGGGTGTGTTTACTGTGAGGTAGGGACCGGGTGAGTTCAGTACGTTATTTAGATAAACGTCAGGCCTCACACGGGTGAAGTTCTGCTACAGGGTGCTCACAAATCTGCGTGCCTCTATACACACAGACGCATAAAAATATGAAAGGCGGTGGCCCAGACCATTAGTGTCCGCTGTACAATGACTGTTTATGATGAACTGCAAAAGATGTGGAAGCAGCAGTCGTGGCCACGATCCAAGTTAATGTTTTTAAAATTCCATTTTCATATTATCCTCTCATCTATGGCTAAGTCTTCCAAATGATCTCTTTCCTTCAGTTTTTCTCACAAAAACCTGTAAGCATCTCTGTGCCACATGTCCCGCCCATCTCCTCACCGCAGAGTGCCTATCATGGCAGTCCCCAGGGACCTGTTCCAGGACACCTCCAGTGCCACCCACACACCACACACAGCCCACAGGACCAGCATCCGTTCCGCTCAGCATGGCCCGACTGCGGTCTGCTGTGCAGTGCTTTACTCGTTCAGTTTGTCACACTTGCAAAGGACGCACTGCCTGTCCCACACTGCACTCTGCTCAGCAGACATGCACACAGCCCACGCCAGTTCCCTCAGCAGCCCCCCCCCCTACTTGCAACGAAACAGCCCCTGCATTTTTACTTGTCACGATACATTTTGGCCCAATAAATTAGCACCATCAGTGCAGACCATAGGACTGCCAATGCTGTATTCCGTGACGCAGCATACACTCTTTATCAACGCGTTCTTTGCTTTCAAAATATAGTAAGGTGTCGCGGTAAATGCAATTTCATGTAGTCAAGGGAGTAAGGTGTAGCTCTCGCAACTGGTCAACGGCACAACGCAGCGATGGGCTCTGCAGAGCTTGAAGCACTGCGAGAAGTACGGCAAGAAATCCATACATGCCCTTAGCAAAGCATGATTCGGTGAGCCGACTTTTGCTAAACTCATTTCTCATAACAACTTTTCGTAAAGAACTCCGATACCGACTTTCACGAAAATCCGACAAACGGTTCAGCCGCTGAGGCCGGCGCGGTGCACACAGGAGTTCCGCTGAGACCAGGTGCCAGACCGGCGCGGTGTACACAGGAGTTCCGGTGTGGTTCGTAAGAACGCCAAGAAGGCTAAGCGTGCTGCCCACACGGTGTGTTTGTGTGTTTTGTGCGGATCTCAGAACAAACAGCGATTATTTCCCTATACAGCATTAACTGGCTGGTTTTTGTAACTGAGATGGAGTGTTTACTACGCGGTAAGGACTGGATATTTATAACATTTCGATGGGCTGCTAATGCCCGTGTGTGTGTGTGTGGGGGGGAGGCTTACACGTTATCGCGAACTGCAATCAGCGACACCTGACACCCACCCTCTGCGTTGACATGTACGCCATATCAATATATTCCAATTTCCCGTGTGAAATGCGAGTTCTATTGTCGCCTGCCAGGAAGCGTGCTGGTCGAGTTTCAAAAACCAAACAAAAGTCTTTATTACCTACAAAACTGAGAACCAAATATCATTGCGATGCTTCCGCTGCGTGCGAAGTTAGTCCGAATTTGCTGCATTTCGTGGCACTGCGCCACTGTAATTGCTTTAAATAATGCATGAGGTACAGTCCGCGCCAACACTGACATACGATATGTACAGGCCGCTCTATGTCGCTCTCAGGAAACAGACTCTACAATGATTGGTGACTAATGACTTTGAATGGACAAGGAAGGAAGCGGCGTGGCCTGATTTAAGGCACTACCCTAAGAAAAGAGAGGCGGTGCAGCTCCATGTATTCTGAACATCAGCACTAGATGGACACGACATGTCGGCTGCGCGCTGACTGCCTTAGCTCTGGGAAGAGGACCCTCATGAGGCTGCGCGGGCCCCAGCGCCGGTCCTGTCGCTGTGGGGACATGAACACTCTTGCACCTTCTCGCATTCACTGCGCCGCTGCAGCCGGGTCACGTTCGGCGCAACACAACGGCCACAGCCACAGCCGGGTCACGTTCGGCCCAACACAACGGCCACAGCCGGGTCAGGTTCGGCCCAACACAACGGCCACAGCCGGGTCAGGTTCGGCCCAACACAACGGCCACAGCCACAGCCGGGTCAGGTTCGGCCCAACACAACGGCCACAGCCGGGTCACGTTCGGCGCAACACAACGGCCACAGCCACAGCCGGGTCAGGTTCGGCCCAACACAACGGCCACAGCCGGGTCAGGTTCGGCCCAACACAACGGCCACAGCCACAGCCGGGTCACGTTCGGCCCAACACAACGGCCACAGCCACAGCCGCAGCAATATGCTAACCTGCCGGCCGCTGCTCCAAGTGACAACACGGCAAAGTCTCGATATTTGGGACTTCGACCTGTCGTGGCAAATTCCGAAAAACGGGTATGAGGCCACGTGACTGGCGAGTGGCTTCGCGCACTGACGTGCTGTTCTCAGCTCAGTCAAGCTGTGTCCTTCGTGAAGTGAGGCTGGCTGGTTACGGTGTCAAGGCACCAAAGCCTCCTCCGATGACTCAATGTATTTTACTGAAAATAACATCGCACGAATTGTGACGTGCTTCGGACTGTTCGTAATGTGTTACTGGTGTTTTGTAAGTTGTCGGGTCCCAACAGCGTTTAACATTGCAGATGTATTCCGATGTTCGTGACGGTTTTATCGGTCACAGTCACGAACACCGAGACCCAACGATACTTGAACACACCGCCGCCATTTTCCGCTGTGCCAGCCACTGTTCTGTGAAGCTGTTACATTCAGCAACCGACCTGTTCCAGATTCCTTACTATCTAGCGTTCTTTTAACAATGAAAAACCGCGTGTCCTCAGTCGAAATTTTCAAAGATTCTGCAGGTCACGTGCCTCCCACACTAAACACAGAAGCCCTACAAGATTCCAGAAAGATGTATTCTATACAGTGTCCCTTTCATTTTGTCCCCGAGCATGGCAGCTGTGGCGGGAGGTGCGGACGGATGCCGGCTATGTGACAAAGCTGTCGCGCTCGGAGAAACACCCTGTATAAATATATACAGCGTTCCTATCCTGTCAGCAGGAGGCAGGATAAAATCACAAGATAGGCTACGGACAGCTTATAAATCGTGTCAATATGTGACAAAGCTAAAATATCTCGGACCGACAGTGGCAGTAGAAATGGCACTGACAAGGCAATTCAGAGTGGATTAAATTTGGTGAATGCTTCAGGCCACGTCGTGTTGCCGATCAGTAGGCACACGTGTCTCAGTCTGACACAATGTCTTTAAATATCACAATGATACAGCCGCCACGTGTTTCGACACAATCGTGCCATCTTCAGGGCACTGCACAGATTTTGTTCTTCACAGATACCTAAAATTTTAAGCTCAAATTTATTGCTGCCCTTGTTTTACTGAACTGCAGTTGGACAATAATTTTGGTTACATTCCAGAAGATACGGTGGTGCCGAAACACGCAGCATGTAAAATAAGATTGCGATACTGAATGAAGCTATATTCTGGACCGAAACAGAGGCACATACTGCTGATCAGAGAGCTGCTGTGCGGCAAGTAACTGGAGGGGAAGACAGTACGCACTGAAGACTGAATGCTGTGCGGCAAGTAACTGGAGGGGAAGACAGTACGCACTGAAGACTGAATGCTTTGCTCCCTGCAAGGAAAGCCATTAGCGCGGTCAAAAAAAAGGAGTATAAAATTGGCGGGGAATGTAGCACGCACAAGACATACGAGATATGTAAACAACGATATGAGATTTAGGAGATCCAGTACTTGATGGAAAATATAATACGAAAATGACTGCTACAGGCATAGGAAGTGAAGAGGTAGATTGGATTAATCTGGCTGATGACAGGGGCAAGTGGGGGGCTGCTGTGAACACGATAACACAGCTTCAGGTTGTACACACTGACAGCTGATGTGCTGTGCCACACACACTGCAGCTGTGGCAGCAGCAGCAGCCTGACTGCACAACTGCACGCACACACGGGAGGTCCACAGTCAGCATTCAGCAGCGGGTCTTTGCGACCGAGCCGCAATGTGCTGACTGCTAGTGGGAATTGAACTTTGTACGCTATTAAAACAGAAATGGACTGCAAAGGACGAAATGTTTACGTCACACGTTAACCACTTACAGCCCAGTGGTTACTGTACGTACCGCCTAGTTTAACACCCATAAATTCTACGTTCTGCCCACACAGTGTGTTTATGTGTTTTGTGTGGATCTCAGAACAAACAGCGATTATTTCCCTATACAGCATTAACTGACTGGTTTTTGTAACCGAGACGGAGTGTCTTTACTGCGCGGTACGGACTGCATCTTTAAGTATACGTTCTGCCCACACAGTGTATTTATGTGTTTTGTGTGGATCTCAGAACAAACAGCGATTATTTCCCTGTACAGCATTAACTGACTGGTTTTTGTAACCGAGACGGAGTGTGTTTACTGCGCGGTACGGACTGCATCTTTAAATATACGTTCTGCCCACACAGTGTATTTATGTGTTTTGTGTGGATCTCAGAACAAACAGCGATTATTTCCCTATACAGCATTAACTGACTGGTTTTTATAACCGAGACGGAGTGTGTTTACTGCGCGGTACGGACTGAGTATTTAACTGTAATTCAGGTTAATGTTAGTCTTTGAAAGCTCGGCACAGGGCATTCATTACATGTAACTCGTTTTTATGCAGACACACCACTATTATTAAATGCCTTTCAAGCTTCCAAGAGATCACGTGGCCGCTTCAGTTCAGTCGGTTCAATTGCGTGTCACATGAGCACAAGCTCTTACTAGCTTCACTTACGCAGCTTTCCCCCGTAACGCCACAGAACACAAGAGGGGTGTCCGTGAGAATGTGGTGTGGGGGGGACTGCACCCCAGGATGCAGCGGCCCAGAAGTAATCGACATTCAGAGCGCGCGGCAATTTGTCATGCGACCGCAGTAAATGTCGCGAAGCAATGAATAGTTGCGCGGTGCACTCGTCACGCCAAGTTTCGTCGAAATCAGCCGACACTCGACGTTACTTGCTCTATTGCAGAGGCGATGAGGGGGGAGGGGAACATTACTAACCCTTTGAATTGAAGAGGTGGGCCGCCGGGCCCTGAGACGTCACAAGCCTCTTTGGCGGTTCAGTAAGTAACGTTCGGAAATGCCGCGGCGCGCTGCTGGGGTTTGCTTGCCTCACAAGCCGTGACACTGACGGCAACGCATTAATAAGAGAAGCCGCGGGGTTGCATTTTCCTCCACAACTTATCTCACACATTTTCCGCGCCGATAACAAGTGCTGAGGCGGCAGAAACACATGCACAGTGCCCGTCGCTGCTGTCAGACTTTGACCACAATTCGATGGCCGACATATTTACCACAACGTACCGGTACCGCGTTTTATGACACAGCACTTGGCAGTTCCATATTCAGACAGACAGACAGACATGGCGAGGCTTGTAGGCGCATATGTACAACTTGTCGCTGCGAACGCGTCAAGCATAAGTTCGTTATTTTATCTGACAACTATCGATTGTCACTTCTTGTCGGCCCACACGCGCAGCCGGCAGTGTAGTGTAGACTGTGCAACTGATACAGCAACGCTCTCCGTGTTCTGAACTCGCATTATGGAAATGTTCTGCTGTGCGTGGTGACTGACAAGCGGACATGTTGGGGGGGGGGGGGCAAACCTGCAGGCAGGGGTGCGCCACAAGGTGCAGTTGTTTGTGATGTGGTGGCGGGCTGAGGCTATGTGTGGAAGTGCCGCCTAAAGTGAGCCGAGCCAACTGTACGTCCGCCGGGTAAGAGAGGGAATGAATATGGAGCGCTGGTGGAACGATGACTGACAGGGGAAAATAACATGCGCGGAGAAGAACGTGTGCCAGTGTCACTTCGAGCACCACAAATCCCACAGAGGGTGGGATGGAATACCACTCGAGCCGCCGGAGTGAGCAGCCTGTGATCGAACTGACCTGCGGCACGGCCACAGTGGCCCAGTGGTCACCTGTTTGGGTACCGCCAGGTTTAACAGTCACAAATTCTACGTTCTGTCCACACAGTGTGTTTATGTGTTTTGTGTGGATCTCAGAACAAACAGCGAGTATTTCCCTATACAGCATTAACTGACTGGTTTTTATAACCGAGACGGTGTGTACGAGCTGCCGCTTTCGATCACAGGCCAGTCCACGTGAGATTTGTGGTGGACAAAGTGGCACTGGGACAGGGTGTTTTCCCAGTACTTCGGTTTCCCCTGTCAGTATCATTACCCCAATGCACCATACTCATCCATTCATCTACATGTTGCTGTTACCACAAGGACGAACGGGCGAAGCCTGGGAATATCCAATAGCAACGCCCGTTCGTGATGCGCAGCAGGGGACGGTGGACTATGTAGTCTCGTTTAGGCCTTAGAGTTTTGGCGTCTGTCGTGCGAAGCTGTGAGCACTCCATTCCGTTGCAGGACCAAGTGGAAGCGCCAGACGGCTGTGGGCCTGGAGCTGTTGGCCGAGGCGGGCAACTACGCCGCTTTCCAGCGCCTCTACGGCGGGCCTCCTTACGGCTGCTGGCCTTATCCTGGGGCGGCACCGGGACCGGTGCCTGTGGCACCCAGCACGGCGGACCTGTACTACCGACAAGCAGCTGCGGCAGCAGCGGCGGTCAGCACGCTGCAGAAGCCGCTGCCATACCGCCTGTACCCGGGGGCCGGCATCGGCCTGGGACTGCCTGGGCCCTCGTCCGCCTCACCGCACCTGCCCGCCCCCGTCGGCTCTGGACTGGGGGCCCTGTCCAGTTACTACAACAGCCACCGGTCACCCCAGAGCCCACCACAGAGCCCACCGCCCGTCAGCAGGCCCAGTTCAGAGGAGGAGGACTCGTCCCCTCGCGTGTAGGGTGCGGCAGAAGGCAGACAGCCGGACGGTGTATATACGGTGTACATAACACGACGTGTGGGACAGACAGACTGACGCCGCTGCAAGCAACTGTGTGTCCGGTACAGCCCACAACAGCGCCTGTTCGCAAGCTTCATTGGTTTTAAACAAATACATATACATATATATATAACACTGAAAACTGCATTACTACGGACCGAGCTAAATTATGTTGTTGTAGGTTGGCAGTATAGACGTATACGACCCCTTGTTTTCTTCAAATATCAAATTTTGGGGCGCTCGATTGGCACCCTCACCCCCCGAACGCCCCGAATTTTTAGAATTACCGACGCTTCGGTTCGCTCTGGCAACTCGTGCAGCTGCTCCTTGCAAGCGAGAGGATATTTTGTATTTCAAAGTTTTCCGCCCTGCAGGTCTGTCATTTGTATCCATCACAACACCTGAGTGCGATTAAATAAAAGGAAACGCGGAACAAAGGAGAGAGAGAGGGGGGTGGGAATTTGCGTGATTAATCGTGCGGGCGCGGGAGAGGGGGCAGAAATAATCAGCACGGCGTGTTCAGTGTCACTGGAGGGCGGTTCACAGCAGCGCGCGTGACGCGGGAGCGCAGTTCACACCAGCGCGGGTCACAACAACGTTCATGGCTGGAGCGTGGTTCACAGAAGTGCGCGTCAGAACAGTGCGTCCGCTTGAACAAAGTTGACACCTGCCCGAGGTGCCAGTACCCGCGCGCAACTGTATCATGCTTTGTAATAATAAAGATAAGATGTGCATATGTGTGTTTCATTTCGCTCCCTTTTCCCTGCCGACAGGCATTGCACCAACACTTGGCACACCTCAATACACCCCGCACCGCAGTGTGCTGGTCCGTGTGGCCACACCCGCAGTTCCCTTGCCTAATGCCCAGGTCAGATTCCCGCCTTGACGTGGCGCCCACACACGTGTCACCCAGACAAGGAAACACACTGAGCCACTGATGAGGTGGGCATGTAGCATACCTGGAAGGTCAGGAAACTACCACAGCTTAGTTTTCATATCATAAGCTGGCTTAGGAAATCTAAATCTGAAGATGAATGCACAACTTTGCTACGAAATGTCAGCCTCACCAACAGGACAACGTGCGGTCTTAAAATGCACCGTCACGAGACAGTCTCATGACGTCACCAGTCTGCTTGCCAAACACTAGAACACTGGTTAGGCGCGTTCGCAAAATTTCGAAAAACAATTGTTAGGGTGTTCATGTCCGTCTGTCCGTACGGAACAATTCTGCTCCCATCGGACGGATTTTCATGAAATTTTATATTTGAGGACTTTTCGTAAATCTATCGAGAAAATTCAGGTGTCGTTAAAATCAGACAAGGATAACGGCCACTTTACATGAAGATTTGCGTCCACTTGTGCCTCGCTAAACATTTCTGAGAACGAGAAGTGTTTCAGACAAAAGCTGTAGTGAAGGTCAAAACACACATGTTGTGTTCAAAATTTTTCCCCCCGAAAATGGTGTCTTTATGAGACAACGTGGCAAAATATGGTGCAGGCACACAAACCACAGCTAACCATATAAAGCGGCACAGAAAATACGTCATTTGCGTGCAGGCTGACTAAGGCAAGGACGGACACACACACACACACACACGCACACACATATTCATGATATTTAATACTCACTGCTTTTCCTAACGCGCCTGCACGTTACCTCATGTCAACACTGCCTGCTGCGTGCCGTACAGTGAAATGCTCTACACAGTTACCGCACAGGCATTAAGCAGACCGAGGCGGGTCAGTCAGTGTAAAGTGACTGATGAGCACAGGTCGCCTGGTGTTGGAGGGTGTGATGAGATGGACATGCAGAAGGATACGGGAGACCACTCCCGTACAACGTCCACTTTGAAGGTGATCCACCCGCTGGCCGTGTCAGCGGCATACTGTGCAACTGGCTCAGTTGATGTGCAAGTCTGTGACACGTGAGCAGCACAGATCACTGCCACGTGGTTCGGCAACAAGAAAGGATCAACATGAACGCAGAATTACTCTCAATGCTTAAAGGTAAGACTTAGTTAATTAGTGAGACAAACAACAGGAAAATGCATTATGGGGACGGTAGGTGGATAGAACTGGCTCTGGATCGTGTGCCGTGGTGGGTTTTGGTAGTCTGTTGGAGCCGCTGGAACTTGGCGTTCCGTTGCTAGCCTGCAGTCGGTACAGCTGCCACTGGACCCTGCACAGTGTGCACTGTGTGTGAGGAACGGAGGCTCAGCGCCTGTCGTGAAACTGCACCGAACTGACATGTGTCAGGCGCCATATGCAGCCTATGTCTTCCGTCAAAGCCAACAGGCTCACAACCGCTCGTCCTTCCCAAGGCATGCACGGCCTAACAATCTCTTCAGCAGGTGTGAAGCGCCACCCTAGAAGCGTCCTGACGCCTACAGTAGTGACAAGGTTAATGACCCGTTGTTGGCGGTGTGTGTGTGTGTGTGTGAAGAGGCGAGCTACTAAGAGGTGAAGCACTGCGCACGCACCAACAGGTGCCTTCCATCACTTCCAAAAACGTCCACAGTAGCTGCAGCTATGAATGGGTCCCAACACAGTAAATGTTTTTGAAACAGGTATAATACTGCGTAGCGGCTCCGAAGTGAGCCTAGCAGCGACCACGCCGCACCGACTGCAGCCACGTACAGTGTTACGGAGCTCAGCCAGCAACGTGCGTGGCCACTGCTACTACCATCCTCTGTAAGCATGCACCACACCTAAACAAACCCTCACTGCTATTATCGCAGGCTTTGCTTTTCAAGGGGAACAAACGCGTTTCATTTCGAACTGTCTCGGTAGAGATACAAGCTGCATCCAAAACTGTGCACATTCACCTGCTTACGCAGCGGATGCCTTCATTCGGACTGCCCGGTCAGGATACCAGAGTGGCCCTGGAAAGTACGCTGTCTCCGCTTGCCTTCTGCATGTCTCAAAGACACTGCGGCTTGCAGGGCACGTGCTGCGTCGGGAAATAACGTGGGTGGGCACGACGACTCTTTATTCTGTGTTAAATCAAACGACGCCGTCTGAAACTCAAGACTACGTGGTGTCGAACTGTGGGACCGTCAGGGAATGGTGAATGGGGAGGCGCATGCCAGGAGCCGCAGACAGGTGTAAGGAGCGATCCGCACATTTTACTGCAGGAGAGGAGCGAAACCACCAGCAACCTGTCAGAATATCCAGCTGAGGGGCGAGACGACGCCGGAAGGCAGGCAGCAGTGCTGACCACTGGGTAACTGCAATCGCGGCCGCAGTGACGCTGTGCTGTTTGCGCCGTTTTAGTAACATTCGCCCAATGTCACAGGTTTGCTACAAAACTGCACTGGGCCACGTCCCGAATAAAGGCAGTGTCCAGAGCAAGTGGCACGGCACATAGACCCGGTTAGTTTGTGGTGTTGTACGTCGACCACTTGGTTACACCCAAATAAAGGGAGTGCCAGTAGTTTTTATGCACCCTGTTCAGTCCGTTCATATGAGGCAATCAAGCGGCGCTTTTACATTTTGACAAGGTTGATGTGGCCCCTCCGGGGGTTCCCTAAACGACTGTGCGATTTGACATAATGGTGGACATTATGCCTCTGGGCTAATTTCGACCAAACTACGTAGACACGTAAAGACTAAAGACAGCAAGGCTCGAGGGCACCACCAGCTTGCGATGCAACGCATGCGCAGTGAGATTAACAGCGTAGCTACCATCCTGCGCCACACACAGTGTGTGCGAGCTTACCCTGAAACAGACTGAGCTGTGGGCAGCAGCAGGCCTATAGTGCACAGCACGCTATCCTGACACAGTGCGCCACGGGCTGCACAAACCGGGGTTCGAATGCCGGCAGCGACAAGAGACTTCTCGCCTCTCCAAAATGTTCAGACCGACTCTGGGGCCTACCCAGCATAATGTTCAATGCGTACAGGGGGTAGGGCGGCCGGGACGTGAAGCTAATCACTCAGCCCCATCTAGTATCATGGTTAAGAATGCGTGGAACTATACCTCTACTGCCTATATACTCCTTCATGGTGTGGCTAGGGACAAATCTACCTTTGCCTTGTGTGGAGAGAGACAGTTCGCGTGAGGCTATCCTGACAGTGCAGTGTGTGCCACAGACACAAACACAGCTGCCCGTGTACAGCACAACAGTGCACTGCTCGGTACGTCCGTCTGTCGGCCACTCACATCGCCCCTTGACCGGCTCATAACTTTGTTTCGTGGTGTTAGTCGCGTCACTCCTGTTGTCTTCGTGCATTCCTCTGACTCTCTACGTACGTTTTCACCTGCCTGCACGCATCTCCCAGTAGAGTGTGCACCATCTGCAGTACGAATTGTTTGGTCCGATTTGTAGATTAGTTCTGAGCTTACACCAACTGCTAGACCCTGACTCCCTGACAGCATATTCCAGCCCGTCTCCTTGTCTCAGTCCCCTGTTGACTTCAGAGCGGTCTGTAGAATCATTCTGCATCTTAGCACGTGCTGTCCCTCCCTCCATTGTTGATAATACAAATTTTACTAACTTGGTAGTTCAAAGTAATTCAATGTCTCGAATGTTTATTCCAGTACGCACTAACACAGGCCTGTTTGCAGTCCGCAAGGACTCGACACACACCTACACGTGTTTGCCAGCTGTCTGTGTACTGTTCGTCAGCAGCTGACCTGCCCTTTCCGAAGCCAGCTTGGTGTTATCCCGTCATATGTCCAGAATACGGTTTCAACCTATCTAGCAGCATTGCTGAGAACACTAGCGTGCTGCGCAGAGTGGCGCCAAACCCCGCCACTTGCTGCACCTGCCTTATAAACGGGACGGGTCGCACTGATGGCCCAGTCTTTCATCCAGACTGTTGCTATGAGAGATGCACCTCCAACTTTGCGCCTTGCTACTGGTACCGGATCCACGCCTCCTGCTATCCCAGCCGTGCAAGTGCGGGTGGCTCTGTGTCTCCCTCAGTGTGCCCTAAAATACTGTACCTTGTGTTCCTGTATTTTCGGCGTCTGTCCACATTACTGGCTTAATAAATCTCGGAAGTATTCTTTCCATCTGCGGCACGCCGTGGCGCAGATGGTTGAGGCACTGCGCTACAGCCTGGAAGGTCGCGGGTTCGATTCCCGATGGGGTCATTGGGATTTTTCATTGACATAATCCTTCCGGCCGCACAGTGGCCCTAGGGTCGACTCAGATTCTAACAGAAGTGAGGGTAAAGGCGGCCGGTGCGTAGGGCTGACAACTTTACCACCTTCATGTGCCAATTGTCTTGAAATCTGGGAGCCTCAACATCCTGGAACCCTCAGGGCCTGTCCAGGCCTGTAAGGGGATGGCTTTGATGCCTTCTTCATTTCCAATTAAAGCACGTTCTTGGTTTATACAAACGGCAGTTCGGTTTCAATTTTTTAATTTCCATATAGAAGTTTTTTTAGCTGATTATTTTCTATGTGCCCTTGTACCTGTTGTATATTCATATTTTCTATGTGCCCTGGTACCTGTTGTATATTCATATTTTCTATGTGCCCTTGGACCTGCTGTATATTTATATTTTCTATGAGCCCTTGTACAATGAGGCAGTTCATCAGCTATTTATAGACTTCAAGAAAGCCTATGATTCAGTTAGGAGGGAGGTCTTCTATAATATTCTCATTGAGTTCGGTATCCCCATGAAACTAGTAAGGTTAATAAAAATGTGCCTAAGTGATACATATAGCAGAGTTCGGGTAGGCAAACATCTGTCTGACACGTTCCCTATTAAGAATGGCTTGAAACAAGGAGATGCTCTGTCGCCATTGCTTTTCAACTTTGCTTTAGAATATGCCATTAGGAGGGTTCAGGCAAACCAGGAGGGCTTGAAATTGAATGGTACACATCAGCTTCTGGTTTATGCTGATGATGTTAATATATTGGGCGGAAGCGTACATAGCATAAAGAAAAATGCAGAAGATTTAATTATTGCTAGTAAGGAGATTGGTCTAGAAGTAAATGCTGAGAAAACTAAGTACATGGTCATGTCTCGAAATCAGAATGCACGACACAATCACAACATAAATATAGATAATAAATCCTTTGAAAGGGTGGAAGAATTCAAATATTTGGGAGCAACCCTAACGAATCGAAACTCCATTCATGAAGAAATTAAGAGCAGATTGAAATCGGGGAATGCTTGCTATCATTCGGTGCAGAATCTTTTGTCTTCCAGGTTGCTATCCAAAAACACAAAGATTAGGGTATACAGAACTATAATTTTACCTGTTGTTCTGTATGGATGCGAAACTTGGTCTCTCACACTGAGGGAGGAACAAAGACTGAGGGTGTTCGAGAATAGGGTGCTGAGGAGGATATTTGGGCCTAAGAGGGACGAGGCGACAGGGGAGTGGAGAAGACTACATAACGAGGAACTTAATGACCTGTACTCATCACCAAATATTATTCGGGTAATCAAATCGAGAAGACTGAGATGGGCGGGGCATGTGGCACGTATGGGGGAGGAGAGAGGTGCATACCGGATTTTGGTGGGGAGACCCGAGGGAAGGCGACCACTTGGGAGACCCAGGCGTAGATGGGAGGATAATATTAAGATGGA